>VZSC01008472.1:391557-434035 GCA_013398225.1 Steatornis caripensis | reverse complement strand
GGGGGGGGGGGGGGGGGGGGGGGGGGAGGGAACCACTCTCTGAAGGTAGAAGAAAGCAAGTATGTTTATAACTTTTTTGTTTGGCTTTGGGCTTTGGGGTTTTTTTGAGTTACTTCTGGAAGGATGGCGAAAAGGTCACAGCAGAATTACAGGAGGAAGGTGTCCATAGATTAGCCACACAAGCTGCTTTCAAAGCAACTTTTCGGGACAAAAAGATAAAACATAATCATAGACAACTTGATTTCCTTTTACCTGAAAGGGCATGTAAAATTTCAGCCTTGAGAAGGGTGGAGGGAGAGAGACAGCCTCTTAGACCAGGCAGAGCCATTGCTCGTCTGCTGTCTGCGGCAGATCAGGCACCACGTGGCTCCAGACGCCAGACCTGTGTGGACAGAGCAATGCACCTCAGGAGAGCGCGTGTATTATTTGCTGTGTTTGGAGATCACTTTCTTAAATTAAATCCCTCAGGCAGCCCATCCTGCCCAGGTGTCAGGGGCCACCACAAACATTTAGACCTGTTTTTTTTTTTCCATGCTACAACACACAACAAGATATGGTCTCTCTTGGAGCAGAAAGTCTGGGGCAAATTAATGGGCATGTGCTGAGAGAAACCTGTGAGTTGTTAAATGAAAAAGAAGCAGCAGGAAGGCAGAGAAAATGCGGGCTTTAGGGTTATTGCTTTCATTTTTGCTACTTAATGCAGGAGGCCTGGAGTGGGGGGCTAGCAGCTGGAAATGAGTAAAGCAGAAGCCAGCCCTATAGAGGCTGCTAGTGAAAATTAGTTTGGGAAACACTCTGCTAGATCCAATAAGCACACACATGAAGTCTGAACTAGAAGTATCTCACAATAAGAGTTATGTGCAAATTAAATGATAGCGAAGAGAGAGAACTTTGTACTCAGAGACATCATCAGGAATGGTTGACTTCCCTCAGCACAGCCGGAGCGGGATCGCTGTGCTACTGCTGCAAGGGTAGGCTTGCTGCTTAGTTCAGATAAATACTGCGCTGCCTTTGCACCTCGGCGGACTGTATGACCAAACCTGCCAGGACATGTTTGATTATGCAGTTGGCTTTTTTTTCCAAAATTTTTGTGGCTTTAGCGGTGAGAAAGAAAGTAGTTGGAAACACTATTTAGAAATATTAAAATGTCAAAAAGAGAGAAAACTCTTTTCACATAATAAGAAGCTGTTATAACTAGGACTTCTGAGGTAATTAAGGATAAAAAAAGATTTCAGTTGAGCGTACAACTGGTGTGATTTAACAGGCTGCCAAAACAGTAGCCGTGGAAGATAGTGGAATCCCATTGGATTATAGTGGAATCGCAGTGGTGGTGCTCTCACCTCCCCTCAGTCTCCCAGATTTGGGGTCGTGTATCACAGGGGAGGGAAGACCACAGCTTTCCTTTGTGGGTCAGCTTTGAGATTTAGACATTCATCCTTAGCAGACCTGCTAAGCCAGAGCTCCATTCACCTGAGCACATACGGTCTGGAAAAGCACTCATTGCCTTTACCTTCTTTAAACCGTTAAAGCCATTTTTCCTAATTGACTTAGAACTGTTGTAATGTAAGAGTTTTAACGCTGTGAATAAAGATTATGTATTATCAGATAAGCAGTTTAAAAGCTCAGTGGGCTGAATCGTTGCATTTATTAATTGTGCTCGCTCATTTATCTTTGCGCTTTATTTTTTACAATACAGTCCCTGAGACCTTAATAAAACTGATTCACAAAGAAAAACTCATAACTTGGAAATGTGACCCTGCACGGAGGACTCTTGCGACAACCCCGGTGTGGTGCAGATGTTCAGAGCTGTCTGTGTGCACCGAAGACTGCGCGGCTGAGCCTCTCGGTATGAAGTAGAGCTGTCTTTTCCACTCTGATGGATCCTCTCAGAGAGGTTCACAAGTATAACTGGATAATGTAAACTGGTAATTTAAACCATTAAGTCTGATTAATTTTTATTTTTTTAGACTAGTTTCTAGTCTAAAAGCATTTGTGTTGCAGGAGCGTGGCAGTCTGCCTTTAAATGCAAGGCTAAATCTTAATGTCCTTCCTCTGTCTGAAGGGAAGGGTGAGGGTTTATGCTTTGCTTCATTCCCATGGCTGAGAAGAGATCACACCGAACTGTAAAGAAGGACTCCGATTTTAGCCTTGTGTATACATTTTTTTTTAAAGTGGCAAATTAAAAGTAATGACTTGGGCATTGCATGTTTGCACTTTCAGCTGGCCATAATAAATCTTTACGCTGAACTGTCGGAAGAGTTAAATCACTACAGAGAAGCTTGCCCTTGTTCCTCACTGCAGAGACAATAGGATTTTAATAAACAATATCTTTGATTAGGTTCAGCAGAAAAGCCAAGGATAACTAAGTGCTTGTACCTGTCAGGGATTCAGCAAGAATCCTTGTAATTCACCTTGACTGCAAAAGCTCTTACAAATGCATGTGAGACTTGATAAGAGGTTTTGGGTGTTGGTGAGAGGGAGTCTCTCTGAGCCTCCACGTTTGTACTGCTGGAAACTCACCTGCGTAGTGACAAAGCCTTTTTTATGCTTTTCCCTAGTAATAGAAAATACAGAAATATTAATATGCCACCCAAAGTTTGTGATCTGTAAAATGAAAGTGTCTTTCTAAAAATAATGGCGGCCCAACATCAGTGCCTTAAAGCAAAAGCAGCACAAGTGATGCCCATAATTCAGAGGCTCACCTAGAGAGCTGTTACCCGCCAGGGAAAGGCTGTTGGAGGACTGCGATGCTCTCCTTGCCAGCCAGCAGCACAGCTGGCTGCTCAGCTTGCGGACTCGGTGTTTGCTCTCACCATACAAAGCCACCTCATGCTAATGTCAAGTGATGACCAGAAAATTCAAAAAAAATGAGCCGGCCAACACATGGCAGATGGCACAGAAGACCTTGCCCTGCTTTAAAATGTGGTAATGAGATCCTGGCCGGGGATGCAGAATGGCGCTAAGTCTGGTGCCCAGGAGCCGCTGCTGCGGAAGCAGAAATGCCTCCTGACTTGCCCAAGCAAGTACAAATACGACACTGCAACTTTTCAGTGCCATTAAAACTTGGGACCTTTCAGGCCAGTTGCCATGGAGTTTGCTCACTTTGAGGCTGGCTTCCTACTGGATACTAAGATGGCAAAAGCCTCAAGCAGTCGATGTGAATCAGTCTACATCCTGCAAAATATTTGAGTTACAGGAGAGCAAGCTGAACTCAAGGCTGTGAAGCCCTTGCCCAGCTGTGCAGATCACCATCTACAAAGCATGGTGCTCACAATGCACTGATTTTCCTTCTACCAGGCCACCCCTGCAATGTCACTGCTTGTGCCTCCGTACCTTCATACCACTGTAGAAGCTAGCTCATGATTTAAGCCATAGATGTTATGCATTGCTGTATTCAAAGCCTCTTGCTATCTGTCTGCTCCAGAGTCTTGACTTCCATGGCTTGTGTGCAAATGCTCAGTACCGGAATACACCATGTACAGCAGTGCCATCCCCTTTTGAATAAAGAAATCTTGTCTTCAATACAATGGCTTGAGCCTGGGTAGAGAATACGATGATAGCCCAGATAATAAATGCTTATTACGATAAATAGAGTCATGTTCCTGAAAGCAGAAGCAGCAACTCACAAAAATTAGCCAAGGAAAATGAGACTTGATGGGCTGAACTGGCTTGATGAACAGTAATGACACATAGCCACCAAAGCAGATTTGCAAAATGCACTGTGCCTTAATTTTAAAGTTGCTTAATATTCTCATGATATCCGTAAAAGGTTCCAAGACAGACTTTACACTGCTTTAAACATATTATTATTTATGTTCCAGCCACAGAGAAAAGGGCTGGAATGTGTGACCAGTACTTACAATGAAAGAAATGCTCAAAATGAAAGTGGGCAAAGAGAACTGAGAGCTTTTGTTTCAGAATAATGACTGTCCCAATGGGATAATTAATTTCCCTTACAGCAGATTGTTATTTTTCAAAGATATTATACTTATGCAAATTTAACTGTAGAAATATTATATTGTTGTAATTTCTCCACTGTGATGCAGCTCTAATTACTCACTGCTCAGAGCCTGAAAAGGAAATAGAAGCTGAACAGCAAGGTAGTTTTTATTTTAAGAACAAAGAAGAAAAATATGTTTTAAAAGAAGGGAAACAGACCATCGTCATCAGCCTGGGAGCACGAGTGTGTTTCACGGAAAGAGGAGCTGCAGTCACGCCGGTGTTCCCAGGGGATGCTGCCAAAGGTGAGCTACAGCCTGGAAAGAGGCTCGGGGTTATTCACACCAGCTACAGAGGGATGAAAGAAGCACACCCTGAAGTACATGCCATCAAATGCAAGAGCTAATGCACTGTGCTTCTGTCACTTGTTTCTTTGGATTTACCCTTAATCTGGCTATATACATTAGTTTCGACAAATCTTCTCCAAAACGAAGGATGCTCTGGTGCCTACAGGGCTGTTTGGCTTAAGGCTGCTGCTCCCGGCACNTTTTTTTTTTCCATGCTACAACACACAACAAGATATGGTCTCTCTTGGAGCAGAAAGTCTGGGGCAAATTAATGGGCATGTGCTGAGAGAAACCTGTGAGTTGTTAAATGAAAAAGAAGCAGCAGGAAGGCAGAGAAAATGCGGGCTTTAGGGTTATTGCTTTCATTTTTGCTACTTAATGCAGGAGGCCTGGAGTGGGGGGCTAGCAGCTGGAAATGAGTAAAGCAGAAGCCAGCCCTATAGAGGCTGCTAGTGAAAATTAGTTTGGGAAACACTCTGCTAGATCCAATAAGCACACACATGAAGTCTGAACTAGAAGTATCTCACAATAAGAGTTATGTGCAAATTAAATGATAGCGAAGAGAGAGAACTTTGTACTCAGAGACATCATCAGGAATGGTTGACTTCCCTCAGCACAGCCGGAGCGGGATCGCTGTGCTACTGCTGCAAGGGTAGGCTTGCTGCTTAGTTCAGATAAATACTGCGCTGCCTTTGCACCTCGGCGGACTGTATGACCAAACCTGCCAGGACATGTTTGATTATGCAGTTGGCTTTTTTTTCCAAAATTTTTGTGGCTTTAGCGGTGAGAAAGAAAGTAGTTGGAAACACTATTTAGAAATATTAAAATGTCAAAAAGAGAGAAAACTCTTTTCACATAATAAGAAGCTGTTATAACTAGGACTTCTGAGGTAATTAAGGATAAAAAAAGATTTCAGTTGAGCGTACAACTGGTGTGATTTAACAGGCTGCCAAAACAGTAGCCGTGGAAGATAGTGGAATCCCATTGGATTATAGTGGAATCGCAGTGGTGGTGCTCTCACCTCCCCTCAGTCTCCCAGATTTGGGGTCGTGTATCACAGGGGAGGGAAGACCACAGCTTTCCTTTGTGGGTCAGCTTTGAGATTTAGACATTCATCCTTAGCAGACCTGCTAAGCCAGAGCTCCATTCACCTGAGCACATATGGTCTGGAAAAGCACTCATTGCCTTTACCTTCTTTAAACCGTTAAAGCCATTTTTCCTAATTGACTTAGAACTGTTGTAATGTAAGAGTTTTAACGCTGTGAATAAAGATTATGTATTATCAGATAAGCAGTTTAAAAGCTCAGTGGGCTGAATCGTTGCATTTATTAATTGTGCTCGCTCATTTATCTTTGCGCTTTATTTTTTACAATACAGTCCCTGAGACCTTAATAAAACTGATTCACAAAGAAAAACTCATAACTTGGAAATGTGACCCTGCACGGAGGACTCTTGCGACAACCCCGGTGTGGTGCAGATGTTCAGAGCTGTCTGTGTGCACCGAAGACTGCGCGGCTGAGCCTCTCGGTATGAAGTAGAGCTGTCTTTTCCACTCTGATGGATCCTCTCAGAGAGGTTCACAAGTATAACTGGATAATGTAAACTGGTAATTTAAACCATTAAGTCTGATTAATTTTTATTTTTTTAGACTAGTTTCTAGTCTAAAAGCATTTGTGTTGCAGGAGCGTGGCAGTCTGCCTTTAAATGCAAGGCTAAATCTTAATGCCCTTCCTCTGTCTGAAGGGAAGGGTGAGGGTTTATGCTTTGCTTCATTCCCATGGCTGAGAAGAGATCACACCGAACTGTAAAGAAGGACTCCGATTTTAGCCTTGTGTATACATTTTTTTTTAAAGTGGCAAATTAAAAGTAATGACTTGGGCATTGCATGTTTGCACTTTCAGCTGGCCATAATAAATCTTTACGCTGAACTGTCGGAAGAGTTAAATCACTACAGAGAAGCTTGCCCTTGTTCCTCACTGCAGAGACAATAGGATTTTAATAAACAATATCTTTGATTAGGTTCAGCAGAAAAGCCAAGGATAACTAAGTGCTTGTACCTGTCAGGGATTCAGCAAGAATCCTTGTAATTCACCTTGACTGCAAAAGCTCTTACAAATGCACGTGAGACTTGATAAGAGGTTTTGGGTGTTGGTGAGAGGGAGTCTCTCTGAGCCTCCACGTTTGTACTGCTGGAAACTCACCTGCGTAGTGACAAAGCCTTTTTTATGCTTTTCCCTAGTAATAGAAAATACAGAAATATTAATATGCCACCCAAAGTTTGTGATCTGTAAAATGAAAGTGTCTTTCTAAAAATAATGGCGGCCCAACATCAGTGCCTTAAAGCAAAAGCAGCACAAGTGATGCCCATAATTCAGAGGCTCACCTAGAGAGCTGTTACCCGCCAGGGAAAGGCTGTTGGAGGACTGCGATGCTCTCCTTGCCAGCCAGCAGCACAGCTGGCTGCTCAGCTTGCGGACTCGGTGTTTGCTCTCACCATACAAAGCCACCTCATGCTAATGTCAAGTGATGACCAGAAAATTCAAAAAAAATGAGCCGGCCAACACATGGCAGATGGCACAGAAGACCTTGCCCTGCTTTAAAATGTGGTAATGAGATCCTGGCCGGGGATGCAGAATGGCGCTAAGTCTGGTGCCCAGGAGCCGCTGCTGCGGAAGCAGAAATGCCTCCTGACTTGCCCAAGCAAGTACAAATACGACACTGCAACTTTTCAGTGCCATTAAAACTTGGGACCTTTCAGGCCAGTTGCCATGGAGTTTGCTCACTTTGAGGCTGGCTTCCTACTGGATACTAAGATGGCAAAAGCCTCAAGCAGTCGATGTGAATCAGTCTACATCCTGCAAAATATTTGAGTTACAGGAGAGCAAGCTGAACTCAAGGCTGTGAAGCCCTTGCCCAGCTGTGCAGATCACCATCTACAAAGCATGGTGCTCACAATGCACTGATTTTCCTTCTACCAGGCCACCCCTGCAATGTCACTGCTTGTGCCTCCGTACCTTCATACCACTGTAGAAGCTAGCTCATGATTTAAGCCATAGATGTTATGCATTGCTGTATTCAAAGCCTCTTGCTATCTGTCTGCTCCAGAGTCTTGACTTCCATGGCTTGTGTGCAAATGCTCAGTACCGGAATACACCATGTACAGCAGTGCCATCCCCTTTTGAATAAAGAAATCTTGTCTTCAATACAATGGCTTGAGCCTGGGTAGAGAATACGATGATAGCCCAGATAATAAATGCTTATTACGATAAATAGAGTCATGTTCCTGAAAGCAGAAGCAGCAACTCACAAAAATTAGCCAAGGAAAATGAGACTTGATGGGCTGAACTGGCTTGATGAACAGTAATGACACATAGCCACCAAAGCAGATTTGCAAAATGCACTGTGCCTTAATTTTAAAGTTGCTTAATATTCTCATGATATCTGTAAAAGGTTCCAAGACAGACTTTACACTGCTTTAAACATATTATTATTTATGTTCCAGCCACAGAGAAAAGGGCTGGAATGTGTGACCAGTACTTACAATGAAAGAAATGCTCAAAATGAAAGTGGGCAAAGAGAACTGAGAGCTTTTGTTTCAGAATAATGACTGTCCCAATGGGATAATTAATTTCCCTTACAGCAGATTGTTATTTTTCAAAGATATTATACTTATGCAAATTTAACTGTAGAAATATTATATTGTTGTAATTTCTCCACTGTGATGCAGCTCTAATTACTCACTGCTCAGAGCCTGAAAAGGAAATAGAAGCTGAACAGCAAGGTAGTTTTTATTTTAAGAACAAAGAAGAAAAATATGTTTTAAAAGAAGGGAAACAGACCATCGTCATCAGCCTGGGAGCACGAGTGTGTTTCACGGAAAGAGGAGCTGCAGTCACGCCGGTGTTCCCAGGGGATGCTGCCAAAGGTGAGCTACAGCCTGGAAAGAGGCTCGGGGTTATTCACACCAGCTACAGAGGGATGAAAGAAGCACACCCTGAAGTACATGCCATCAAATGCAAGAGCTAATGCACTGTGCTTCTGTCACTTGTTTCTTTGGATTTACCCTTAATCTGGCTATATACATTAGTTTCGACAAATCTTCTCCAAAACGAAGGATGCTCTGGTGCCTACAGGGCTGTTTGGCTTAAGGCTGCTGCTCCCGGCACAGCATCTCTCAGTCGCTTCAAACAACAAACCCACATTCGCAGGCTGCCGTTTCTGTATCTGTCGCACCCCTGCTTTGTGTCTAGGGCTTATGCTGTACCCTCCAAGTAATCCGTTCATTTTTCCCAGGCTATGAAATCCCTTTTCTGCCTCGTTTTTCCTTGCCTTTCCAAGGCCTTACGTGATGAAGTGCTGAGCACTGTCAGTACCTGCAGACACACCAAGCTGGTTCTGCATCCCTCTGCAGGTCGGAGCAATAGCTCTCAGTGCAAACAAATTCTTGAGAGCTTCAATGCATCCAGGAACAGCTCGGACGCTGCCTCCTGCCAAAAGCATAAGGCTTAACCCACCAGTGCAGCAGGGAGATCTCCATATCTTCCATGTGATCCTGGAGCCGACTTCCCTAATGGTTCGCCCCACCAGGATTGCAGGAACATTGGTTGTGCCCCTACAGCAAATCCCTGAAGCGGAAGGAGCAAATCCAGCAGGTCTCACCCTCGAAAGCGCCCATGCCCATTCCAGGAAAAGGCTTGCAATGATTGCAGTCCAAATCAGCTCTGAAGCATCCAGCACATGAGTCAGGCCTGGCTGCTGCTGAGGCAGCGGTTAAGGAGGGTTATTAGAGCGCTGGCCATCGAGGTGCCACAGGACACCGACAGTTCCTCACTTTGATGAGAAGGCACAGCATCTGATCGCCAGGATCTTGGAAATGAGTTGCACCTGGTGCCAGGATTTCCAGACTTGCCATGTTGCTGTCACATAATGACCACCAAATGACTGTTTGTGGAAATAGGGTTTTTTTCTCTCTCAGCCCCTTAACCTTTTAAAATACTCTTGATGCCAGTAGAGCTTTTCCTAGAAGCTTGCACGCTTTTTCCCTCCCTGTCTTCTGGTCCCCTCCTGCACTTGGATCCTGGGTGCGGGTACTGAGGATGTTGCATTGAATGGTAACAGACCAGCAAGCTCTTCCAGCTGCTTACCTCATTTCTGACCATTGAATTCTACACCCCTCCGCCTCCAAAAAGGAAGATTAAATCGCTATGCAGTTTCTTTGCTGTGTGTCTCACAGCCCCGCCACCCACTGTCACAAGCCCGTGTCACTTCCATCACCTGCCTGACCTTTAGATGCAAACTTCTCCAACTCCAGGGAGCAGAAAAGGCTGCTTTGTCAAGGACAAGCATTGCCTTTATCTGTAGGGAGCTGAAAGAGATTTCATTAGACATTTTATGCACGATTTCAAGATTTAAGAGTTTGATTCAAAACATTATTGTTTTACATAAATAACCCTCAGCTGCCACATGACAGGAAAAAGCCTTTATCAGAAGCCCTAAGGCTGGTACCACACAAGCCTCTCTGCCCTCCTTCTCCCTCCAGCAGATAGTTCATCTTTAGAAAAAATAATTAATTTTAATTAAGCTGAGGAATATCTTTAAACTGGACATGAGAACTGAAACTTACTATTCCTGATGTAAGGGGCATCAAGGTTACAGTTCACACTAGAATTTAACTCATTGCTCATCCGCTTGACATAGCAGGAAGCAGGACGAGGGCCCACAAGAATACACAGATCTGACATTTAATGCCACCACGAGCCCCCATGGAAGTTAATCACAGTGCAGAGTACCCCAGCTGTGTCTCATACGAGCCGCAAGCCATACTGGACACTGCAGCCCTCTCCAGCTGTCCCCAAGTGATGCACCCAGCAGCGCTCAGTGGCCACCCCACTGTCACCAGTCCTACAGCCCCAGCAGGGCTATGCATGGTCTGCCATCAGAGCAGCTGCTGCCTGGGTCAGGATTATGGGCTGATGACTTCCCTCCAGTTTCGCTCAAGCATCCCTTGAATTCAGAAATTCAGCAGCGTGCAGCCAGGAGGAGGTGTGAATTTTTTTGTGTGCCAGCTCTGCTGAAGTAGCTGGTGCCTCTTGGGCTCCAGTGCACAGTCCGAGCCNTCTGCCATCAGAGCAGCTGCTGCCTGGGTCAGGATTATGGGCTGATGACTTCCCTCCAGTTTCGCTCAAGCATCCCTTGAATTCAGAAATTCAGCAGCGTGCAGCCAGGAGGAGGTGTGAATTTTTTTGTGTGCCAGCTCTGCTGAAGTAGCTGGTGCCTCTTGGGCTCCAGTGCACAGCCCGAGCCTGCTCCACAGCCCACGTTCAGCTCAGTGCTCTCACTGGCTGGCAAACGACTGAGTTATTGGCCAGAAATCTTTCCCAGCTCGAAACAGCCCTGCAACGGTGAACCTGCCAACACAGCGTGCCTGCAAGAGGCAGGTTCCCTGGAGAACCGCCACGCAGAGCTTGTTTACTGAGGTGCCACAAATAGGTCAACGATGTGACCCCTGTACAAAGGCAGCTAATTAAATGTACAAATACAATAAAAATAAATATGCCACTTTAAGACACAGGTCCTGCTGTTCCCAAAGATAATAGGATGTGAATCAGTTGCTGTAGCTGCCACGATAATTGCAAAGAAGCCTAGGCTAGCCCGGGGCAGGAATAACATCACGACCCAGTCCTGCTCCAAGCCGTTCTGGCTTCCCCAGTCTGCTGCCTTGGCTCTGGCTTTACGGGCTGAGTGAAGACAGGCAGCACTTCCCTGGTCATTAACTCTCTTTTGCCTTATTTCCTTACTGTTTTGCCTTCAGTACTAGTTTATTCACATATGATGGCTTTGTTCTGGAGCTGCCAAGGTGTCCGCTGTGCAGCAGGATTGATGCTCCCGCCACTGTATTGTGTTGGCCTCCACTGGTGTTACTCTCTTTTACAAACGAGCGTTGCAGAGCCAGACAGGGACCTGCCAAGAACCTGGCCACGCTCTGCTTCACCCCAGCCCTGCGGCCCCAACACCCAGCCCTTGCCTGCCCCAGCCACGGGCTGCCTGGGGAGGGGAGGCAGCAGCCGTGGCTTTTTGTCTGCTACATTAAGACTCAATATAGAGAAAATAATCATCTCATCAGCTGGGCTTTTGCCAGTTTATGGGGGTCCCTGTACATAGCAGGTAATAAAGAAAAAAAAAAAGAAAGGGCAAATTAAAGTGGCAACTGCACCCAAAATGAAGTTTCTCAAATCAAAGGGGTAAAAATTCCACCTCTTGATCACCTTTTGGCTTTCTAACCAACACCATAGCCCACGCCATGCTGGGCAGGTATGCCTAAGAAAACGAGCAAAAGCCTCGTCCTGATGGCAAAGCTGGGGATGCTGCAGCAAGGAGCAGAGCTCTAAAGCGTTTCCTCAGCGACCCTTCAGTCACAGCAATGCGACCTGCAAACGCATGTCCTGGTCCTGGTTTCTGAATTCTAAGGTTGGGTGGATTGACACAAGCTACCGCCCCCTCTTAATTTTTTTTAGAAACAAACACAATTTCTGTAAATGACCCTTTGTTATTCTATAGCAAAGCCCGGACTTGCCAGGCAGCAGCCTAGGTGCCGTGCAGAGCTGGCAGTGCAGCCGGTACTCCAGATGCTCTGGCGCTTGTCTTGGTCACTCGGATGCTTGTGAGCCAAGAACAGCCCTAGCACTCGTCAGAAAACTCACGGGGAAACAAAGACTGCTTCTGCCCTGTCAGCCATTCAGAATGAAGCCTCAGACACAATTTAAATGAATAAATAAGTAAGTAAACACTTCTAAAAAGGAGACAAGTACAGAGGTTGCCTGTCGGCAAGGATGATGCTACAGAGCGTTAGTGCTGACTCACAGGCGTGTTGGCATAAACGGAAAGTCTTTTGCCATTCCTGCCAACCTTCCACGTCAGCTTGGACAGCACACTTTCCAGCTACGGAGCTGGTTAGCATGGTTACAGCACCACGACTTACGAGCACAGCCCCAACCGCGAGCACTGTGAGGTCATTTTGGCTTTGGGCTGCAGCCATGCTCCCACTCCAGCAGTGCGTGCACGTTTTATCCAGGCTGAGTGCGTGCTGGGAGGGGAGGGAGGGGGGATTAAGTTACCAGGACCGTGGCACCCCCTTAGCCCCTCTTAAATGGCAGGCACAGTCTGTGCTTATTTCTGGCTCCCGGACAGACACCGACACCTCTGCTGCACCCTTTCGTGGTGCGACTCGCTCCTGCAGCATCCACACTGTTGTCAGCATCCGCCTTCATCGCAACCCCCAGCCCATCCCACACTTAGGCTGAGAGCTGTGCCAGGATGGGCCCCAGGCTCAGCAAATGCTGATACGTTGATAAATGCTGAAATGTTGATAACAACTCCCATGTGTATTTATTTGCCACCCGTGGTCCTAGTGCTGTGAGAGAGAGTGGGACGGTGCTGAGCCGATACATGAGTAGGGTGCATCCGGGGGCTACTGACGCTACAGCAACAGGAGTGGCAGCCTCAACCCTTAAATACGCTCTCTGCCTCTTGCATGTAATATAAAATAAAGCCATGCTGGAGTTTTTAAGCCCAGTTAACACAAGCTGTCAATAAACAAGTCAATGCCTGAGCAGTTTGTAAAAACTCTCTCAGGTTTTTTTCGCTCTGCCTGCAAGCTGGACGAGCCATAATCAGCGGTGTGCTGAGGCTGCTTGCGGCTTTAGGAGCACACACACATATTTTTGGGGTAAGGCACGCAGTGCATGCTGTACCCTGACACCTCCCAGTGCTCCCAGTCTCTGGACTGCACCCTTCAGCCCAGGGCAGACAGAGAGAGTTGGCTCAAGTTGCTGTGTGAAACGCCACGCAAGTCGGGCGTGCTGCTGTTTTGCAGCTGCTGGTGTAACGTAGTGCATTAAAAGCTCATTTACGGTTCTCAAGTAAAGCACCTGAATTCTCCAGTTGTTCACTTTACCATCATGGTAATGCCACTAATTCCAGCAGGAGGGGGGAAAAAAAAACAAAACCAAACAACAAAACCAACCAAACAAACAAAAAAAGGCAAAACAAAACTGACTCCCTCCAAGTTTTTTGGAAAAAACTGAAAAGATACAATAGAATGCCAAGAATTCATGTTTACAGCAATTGTATCAAGTGCGGGGCATGAAATGGAGCACATCCATAGCACAGACAAAAATTAAACAGCACATTGAATGCCATGATTCAATTGTCACCTAACAACGGCTGTAACACGGACAGGAAATGGAGTTCCTTGACTCAGTTGTCATGACAATACTCTTGAAAAACATCTACGTGCCACAGGATAAGCCCTCTCTGCCTCCCTGTGACTAGGGAGCTCACGCTTCTGATCGTCTTCCCCCCATTAGCGCAGCACTTTCTCTCAGATCAGTTCCAGGACCCACCGAGTGCATTCAGCTGCTGGATGCGGAGGCAGCGGATACCAATAGTGCAGTCTATAATGCAGTTCCTGTAATTAGTTTTTGAAACCAGCACCGCATCAGAAACTGCTCAAGCTGCATCATTGTACATACAATGGGCTGATTGCAACATGGTCGCATTGTATTTCTTTTTTTTACTCACATTTTTCATTGCTAATATGCTTGTTAAATAGTGACAAGTACAAATGTTTACAGCAGAAAAATGAAATGCAAATGCTATTACCATGCTGGGAAAAAAAAAAACAAGCAAAAAAAGGCCTACTGTATCTTTTTCTTTTTTTTTCCTGTTACCGCCACATCTGTGCTGGTCTTGGCAATTACATTTCTAGGATGAAAATGCAGCATATTCCTTGAAATATAAACTGTGATTAAACACAATAGTTTTAGCCTTATTCTTAAAACTTGTATTATATATTAAAAATACATATATTTTTATATATATAATAAAGGGAAGGGTAGAGAAGAAAGAAACTGGTTATCTCTGCTGTTCAGTATCATCAGCTTTGTTTTGGAGCCATTCAAGAGCTAACTGGGTAGCAAGGGAAAAATCCACGCTTTCATCCGTGAGATGTCCTGCTAATTTATTTCCCCTGATTGACTCCTGTTACTAACGTTACTAATATCTCTTCCAAAATACTGATAAACTTTACTGGCGTGTGATTTAGCTATTACTGGTACATTTATTTGTGAAAACAAATGGAGGGAAAGAAAGAGATGAAAAAAGTAAACCAGGAACACGAGAAATGGCCCTGCTGGGTCATGGACAGTCTGCCCAGAAAGAACAGAAGCGAGGAGTCACCAAGAGCAGAGTTCGGCCCAGAGCACGTAACAGGCACCGTATCTCCTAGAATCAGTGTTTCAAGGGCAAAACGAGGCAGAAAGCCTCGCTCGGTTCAGTTCTGCAAGCACAATTCAAGTTAATCTGGTGCAAGGCAGAGGTTTTAACATACAGATCCCCAAATCATGCTCAGAACAGTCCATCATCCTTCGCAGTAGATGCCCTCGGCTCTTCCCCCCCCCCTCTTATGAGCTGTTTTCCAACCACTCAGCCCAGAGGTCACCTTTCCCACTGTAACCTAATCTAGCAAACAAATGGCTTTAGAAAAGAGGGGGCTGCATTTGAACTCCTTCTGGTCCCGCATGCTCAACTGGACCCCGGAGCAGCTCATGCCCACCTGCGGTGACCTCCCGCTTCTGCGAACATCGGTGCTTTCTGCTCCGCTGCGGGGTTTCGCTATAGACCGCGCAAAGCTTTAGGCAGAGACGCTGTACAATGGAGCCAGAATAAACAGCAGGCAGTTCGCGTGGTAAAGCAGGAAGCTCGTTAGACATGATGCGCTATATAAATGCTATTTGATTTGCACATATAAGTGCATGTGCATGTGTGACGGCGTTTCAGGCTGACGTCAGGGCAGCGGATGACTGACCCTGGTGTCACCAGGCATCGCTCCACTGCACAGACCCCTGTGTGTCCACCACGTGGGCTCGGGGGCTGCTCAACCCATAATACGAGGCCAGGGGGCAGGTACCACGCGCCAGAAGAAAGGTCCAGCCCTTTCTCATTCTGAGGCTCAGTTCAGGCAGCTTTAGCTCCACAGCAGCTCTCTGTAAAAACTTTTTACCTGTGATTTTGCACTTACTTATGCATGGAGATGGGCATCCACTTGGCAATGGCCTTGCGATGGGTAGGGATGCTGGGGAGGCAGAAGCGTGTGTTCACACAGCCCTAATGCTGCACCGCAGACCAGGTCCAGCCGTCTGCCAGGGTGGGTACTACCACTGAATCGCCTTGGAGAAGAGCGAGTTACCATCTGATTTTCACCATATTAAGTCACCTAGAGGAAAAGAGATGTTCTTTTTGACATTGCTCTTCATACGCTGGCAATCAGGTTACTACCACTGAAGTAGGTCCTCATCAGTTATCACTTAATGAGGCCAAATGGGGCACAGAGGTGATGACTACCCAAGTCCTGGCAGTCAGTCGCAGCACATAGTGGCTACTGAGCTCCTTACGGAAAGGAACAAACAGGCCCCCGTTAACCTGTCTCTATTTATATACAAGTATCTTCTCTTCTAAGGCTAATGCTAAATCATTTCTTCTTCTTCTAATAGTTCTAATTCTTTTTAACACTAGATTTCTTTACGCTCCCTTCTCCCCCACCAAATCTCTTTCCCACTCCCATTTGTCGTTTTACAGCCGTTTTCCCTCATTCCCTCCCATGCCTTTCCAAAGGCCAAGGGCTGCTCTCTGGCTGTTTAGCTGCATCACCACGAGCACCAGCAGCATTAGCACAACCCCAGGGAATCAGGGTCCTCGTTAATTAACTCGTACCCCTCTGCTCGCTCGGCAGAGAGCAGCCCATCGGTGGTCCTGCAGCCGATGTCTTTTCTAAACCAGCTCGGTGCAGTAAAGGGATGGGGGTCAGAAACCATTTTTCCTCAGCTCCTTTGTGCAAGCAGGGTCTGATTTGTTGCTACAGTCCTTAAAAATGGGGCAAACGGGGCGCTGGCTGCTGGCCTCCTCCTCCCCCAGAGGAATAAATGTCCCAGCCGCGAGGCAGCAGGGGAGGAGCGCTGTTAACTACTCCTCATTTCCACCAGCATGCAAGAAGTGAGAGTCCTAGAGCTGGGCGAACGTGTGGCCAGTGTGGCTGCGCTTCACTCGTTTACCCACACCTTTTTCCTGTAAAGGTTGGTATAACCATAATTATTAACTGCTGGAAAAGGCATTAGCTCTCTCGGCGGATCAGCGCGACTCAGCAGGGTGTCACTGCACACAGGCAAATGTGTGGGCTACGGATGGAGAAACATGGCAAACTTTTGAACGAGTACCCAGCAGCTGAATTGCTGTTTGCATTGGCCTAGATTGAATCAACTTCTGGACAAAGCAAACAGTATATGCCAGCAACAGGATGCCACACTTTTCCTATCTTGAAACCCACAGAGTCACTTAATTCCTGCTTAAGCCAGACCCTGACAGCTCTTGGGCAGCTTTTGAAGATAAGAGCAGATAGTACCTCAGATGATCCAAAAATGTTTCATGAAGTGAGCTGAAAGTTCAAAGTAAAAAATACACCGGGATTTAAAAAAAACCCCAAACCTAAGAAATAATATCTTGCCCTTTTCTCTGGTGATCTGAAACAACCTAGAGGAAAAATGATATCATATAGAAGCACAGTGTCAGGCACTGTGAGGATGTGCTCGTGGTTTGACAATACCCGACATTTTTCTTTCCTTGCTACAAATGAGTTGGCAAGAGCTGTAATCTGAGAGCAAAGCCTTTGCTTCAAACCTAGCCAGGACGGGGTTAATGCGGGAACACTTTCCAACAGTAAGGGAAGAAACACCCACCAGGTTACAACTATAAATATTCCTCCAAGAAGCCTCTGGTTTGACTAAGCACAAGCTGCAAGACATGCGAGGTGACTGAGGGGAGATGACGGAGCAGGGAGGGATGACTGCAACCAGAAATTCAACTGTCAGCTCAACAAAACACACCAGGCCATAAAGGCAGCATCTCCGGGGCTAACTGCACATGGAGTACTGTCCTGCTGCTCCTCCTGAAGGTCTAAAGGCCATGCTCTCGCCACCTGGGACGGGGAGGAGCTGGAGGTTACTGGGCGCTCATCTGGAGCACCAGCAGAAGGTGACAGCTCTCGGAAAAGCACTGTCGCATTGAACGGTGTGTTTCTGTTACCGTGTGAAAGGTAGCCCCAGCTTAGCGCCACGCTGGGAAGCTCTCAGCCAAAATCCCTGCCTGTGCATTAATGCAGCGGCAGGTGGGAGAGGGAGCNTCTGGAGCACCAGCAGAAGGTGACAGCTCTCGGAAAAGCACTGTCGCATTGAACGGTGTGTTTCTGTTACCGTGTGAAAGGTAGCCCCAGCTTAGCGCCACGCTGGGAAGCTCTCAGCCAAAATCCCTGCCTGTGCATTAATGCAGCGGCCGGTGGGAGAGGGAGCAGGGAGAGGACCAGCCTAGCCAGGCACAACCTGCAGCTCCAGCACGACACAGCTTGCAGCGGTGCAGGCTGCAAAAACCACACAAAGGGGTAAATGGGCTCAGACAGGACAGCTCGCACGCATGCAAACACATCTCTTTCAGTGAGCCCATCATCAAGGTCACTGGCATCGTGTTCAGATGCAGCACGAGCTGGCCCACTCTCAATATTAAAAGGAAACAATCTGTTAAGTATGCCTCTTGATGTCCTCTCATCCTCGCTGGCGTTCCAAGGCCACCTCTGCCAGCTCAGGGAATTAGTCATGAGAGTGGCATAATGTGACCTAGGAGTCGTCAGCGGGGATAGCAGACACCTGCAAGCCTGCAATTTGCTAGCCATCAAGTAGATGTGGATGGCTTGGCAGATCCCAAATTACAGTGCAAGTAGGAACTGAAGGTTTTACAGGAGAAATTATTATTGTTAGGGGTTTATGGAGAAAATAACCCCATAGAATGTATTTTAAGGTAGTAGTTTAGACAGGAGCATGATAACATCATAAACCATAAGAGGAAAACTTGAGGCACTTAAAAACATCAGAGGAAAAACAAGAGTGAGTTACTACTGTCTCGCCTTTCCTAGTTATTTGTTGCCTTAAATGATATGTGTGCCTATGTGCACATTTGTAAATATATTTCTCTAATTCTTTTTAGATAGATTTTACAAATGGAAAAGCTCACAGCGTTGCTGTATTCAACAGTAAAAAAAAAAATAAATCTGTGTTTACAAGCACCAGCCGGAGATGCAGGTAAGTAACCGCATCGCTACAGAAGATGAAGGGTGCTATCACACAGCAGCCCGTCCATCTGACTGCAGCTGTCAAGGCCAGCAAAGTTCCCTTTAAAAAACCTCCCTTGTGGTCCAAAGGCTGCCAGAGCCCTGCAAGAGCAGGCACGCAGCCTCATAAGTAAGTTTGATTTGGTTTGGGATCTTCTCAGTGGTCCTTTACGCATCAAAACATACAAACGCTGCAGCAGTGCAGCCTGAAGAGTGAGGTGCAGGCACGTGGTTACAGCTAAGGGCATGCAGGGAGCTCAGAAGGATGCCCCAGCGTGGTGGCCTTCTGCTGCCTCTGTGGAGCAACCAAAGTCCTCAGCGATGCAGGCAGGAGCAGTCTGAAGTTCACCATAAGTCGCACAGCCCGGTGTCATCCCACACAGGGATGAGCCTTTGCTCTAACAGCACTGCCCGTTATCTCCTTCTTGGATCAGTTTTCCTAGAAAGCAGAAGAGGCAGATGGCAAAAACCGGGGCTGAAAAGCGTTCATCCACATGCATTTCAGCACGGAAGTAGTCACATGCTCCACAGAGCTTACGTGGGCTAAACTCCGTATGTCTTCCATTTATCATAACTGAATGTCATAAACAAGTGTCCTCCAGCCAGGTTGGGAAAGGAACTAAAATGTCAGCATTTCCTGAACCTCGTTAACCAGACGCTCACGCTGCATCAAGGACTTCCGAAGCAAAGCAGAAGGTCTAACTGCACGGAGAAGGGCAGTGGGAGCCACCCCATCCTTCTGAGGTGGGAAGGCAGAATGTGGCAGAACAGCTTATTTTGGGAACTGCATACACGCACACGTGGGTTTATGGGCCTGGTTTGAGCTGTTCCTTACGCGTTTGTAGGGGGCCGATCGTTCTTGTTAAGGTTCATGTTAAGACCCATGCCTGGGGATGCCTGTCCTCCACGCATACCGATTTCAGGCAAGCAGAGCTGCACTTTTGGCATTGCCTAATACAGGTGGAAACAGTCACCACAGGACTGCCAGCATCCCGGGAGGCTCTGTGCCAGTGGCATCACGATAACGCAGCATTTTTCACAGATCTTAGCACTTCTGAGGAGACATCAATTAGCTCTTGCCAGGGAGAATCCAGGACAGCTTTTTCTGCGCTGCTTTCCAGGTTCAGGTCAAAGCTCGTTTGAAGTTAATGGCAAAGCTCCACAAGCCCTCACAGACTTGGGAACAAGGACCTAAAAACCTGGTGGCAGCTTCACCCAAAACACTGAGCGGAGGATTTTCCCTCTTTTCCCTCGTTCTCTAAACACGCCAACCAACCAAGGGCAGGACAGTTCCTGTCAGTGCTGTAGCTTTGCTGTGAGAGCAGACAAGCCTGCCCACAGCCCTGCACCTGCAGGTTATCCCCTGGGACCGAGTGGCCCCAGGCTGCTCTGTGCCGTCCCCGGCACAGCCAGCTCGTGCGGTCCCTGCGTTAAGCCATTGCTCTGCGTCCCAGCAGGGAAGAACACAAGAAGAACGTACTCTCCTGGTCACAGATGGACAACACTGTGCTGTAAGACATCTTCCTGCAGATTCAACATTCCAAGTCTTTTACCTGGCTCACATTAGAACAAATTGCAGTCCAGACCCAATCTAAGCTAAGTGCCAAAGCAAGCACAGTGAGAAGATGCCTACAGGGCTCTTTGTCCCCCACATAAAACAAAGCAGTCTGCACTTCGCAAATAAAAATAATGTACGTACTTTAGAAAGGGTTGTGTCATGTAGAAAAGACAGCATTACACTTAAACCTCATTTTCTTTTTTCCCTTTGATCTGCTCTAGGTGTGTCTACATAGGCATGGGATGAAGCAGATTCTCAACACGGGTGAAATTACCAGTGCACGACTGAATTCCCTCAACAGCGTATGTGCCCTCTGGGTGATGTGCCCTCTGCCCGTGAGACTCAGCCCTGCAAGGTACGGTCCCCACGGCACCAAATCCCCAAGCAGAGTTAAGAATCAAGTTTTCCTCAGTCCCCGCTCAAAGCCTTGCTCCTCTGCTTTCTGCACGCACAGATCAGGTCACACTGCTCCTCCTCCTGCTCCTTCTCCAGCAGTCCCAACCCAGCATGCAGCACTTTGCCCGGTGCTTGCAGCAGATGCTTGCTTTCCTAATAATAAAACTGAACTATGGAAAACTATATACATGAACTACTCACGTTTTCACTACAATAATTTTCATTAAAGTACTGTATCAAATGTATCACAGAGCTGTCCAGGCTCTACTGGAGAGGCACAGAAATTAGGAAGGGAAAAGGCCTGTTGAATGACAGCTCCAAGAAAAAGACTTATTAGCTCATCTCCCTGCTCTGCATACTCGGCATATCACCAAAAGCTCGTGTCTGATGAAAGAAGACACGAATGAAAGTCTAAAACATATTTAAGCAACTTTCTAGGAAGGGTTTTCTTTCTTTTTCAAAAATATGATTAGGATCCACTACTGTTTTGCGACTCCAATCCAACATTTTCACTGCAAATCACTAACCAAGTGGGAAGCTGATGAATGGAAGCGTCTGGCTGACACACAGAGAGGCAAAGTGATTTCACCCTTCACTGAACTCTTGCAGCTTTCCAAGGTGTCTCTCTCAAAGTCCAGCTTTATAACTTTCGCTGGAATATTTGAATTACAGAATCCTGCTTCTCAGTGCAGGATGCAGCGACAAAGCAGAGCTGGGCATCTCCCAAGGATGTGAAGAGCTTTCCCTTCCAAAGTCACCAGCAAAAAAACCCATCTAGCACATTGTGGGCTGGCTGTGGCACGTTACATGTGAAACACAGCACCGCTGGTTGCAAAATCAGTGTGAGAGCGGGCATTTCTAGGTGTAAGGACAAAACAGTTTCTCCTCGGAGAATAGCTTTCTAAGTGGTGTAAAGCAGCCTGGATGTGAACTTCAGTGAGGCGATGCCGACTGCTATCGTTCAAAGATCTGTCTCAGACTATTTAAAAAGCGGGTCTCTGGTAGAGTAACTCCCAGGGTACCTTCATGGGTAACGCACCCCTTCCTAGCAAACCGTCAGCCACTACCACGAGTTATTTCAATGGCTACATCACTTCAGACAAAGCCTCCGCCATCTGCTCTACCCTCTAATTACAAATGCAGAAAACATAATTCACAATCAAATCACATAAAACAGGAAAGAAAATGAGCAATTAAAATGCACATTCTGCCAGGCAAATCAACCTTCCCTTCCCAGCCACGCTGTACCCACTACTGCTCTCGCTGTTCAGCAGGGTCAGAATTAGTCCCAGACTACTGGAGACTTCAGTCCTGCTGGTTTCACTGACAGCAGCCTTCCAGGCTTGATCTTCTCCTCATCTACCACAGACTGTCTCCAGCTCTAACCTAGTGCTGTATTTACTGGTGACTTGCTAACCCTCGGGATGATTTTTTCTGAGGGAGCAATTTACTTTTCCAATATACAGACACATCTTTGTTATTTCCCACTCCCCGCTTCTCTTCTGGGGTCCTCCTGGGTGACAAGCCAACAACAAATTGAGTGTTTCAGGGGAATAAGCAGGCACTGATGGTGGTGCGTTTGTGAGCAAACACCCCAGGCTGAATTCATCTTTGGTGCAATGTCGCTGCACTTAGTGAAGTGATCATCCACTCCGCAACGTTCATGTACTGAAATGTACATTAACATTCAGGCATCACTTATACTCTATAAGTAATTCAAGCCTACAGAGGCAATTTCTTGCATGTTCAAAATTCAAAGTATCTTCCTGTAACATCAGCTGGTTCAGAAGGGCCAAAATCCACCTCTGAGGTCAGAGTGAAGGGGGGGTCCTTGGAGAGGGAGCTGGGGAGAAGCATTTGACCGTTGTGCCTTACCCCCACGTACCTGACCTGCGAGACAGAGGACAGACAGCTGTCAGTCAGTTCGTCAATCACTGATGCAGGGGAGCAGCCCCAACGGCCCTCAGGCCCATCCCAGAGGACCAGGGTCAGCGCTCGGCAGTGGTGCAGAGCAGGGGGGGAGAAAACTCCACTCTATTAATGTCACTCAAGGAATTCAAAGCTCTGCATCTGACTTGTCTACAGAGCCCTTTCTTGTGGCACACGCTCCCACTCCTGCATGGGTGGAGAAAAGCCCCTTTGCGAGCCAGCCCTGCGGTCTGGTCTTTCTTCCCTCCCAGCCCTGCTGAAAGCCTGCAAAAATCTCTCTCTTTTCGGCAAGGCTCAGGTTTCCCTGATAGGGCCAAGAACACACAGTGGATGGCCCCCGCCGTCCCCTCACTGTACAGCTGCTATGTGGCACGGCCACAGGAGAGTAAGGGGATCGGGCTTAGTGCGATGGACATGCTGCGAGCACCGCTCTCAGATGGCAGAGCCCCACAACGTGCTGTGGCACTCCTCCACCATTGCAGAGGCTTCATCTGGACTCATCTCGTAGAGCAAGACTCCAGCAAACGGTGGGTGCCATGGGCCCAGGCTGAGGGGGGTCCCTGGCTGGATCACATTGCTAAATAATTTCTAATTTCCCTTTTAAAAATCTGCTCCAGTAATCTTACTCCCCTGCCTACCTTCAAAGCCGCTCCATGAGATCCTCATTGGCAAGGAGAGCATGACGTTCTGATATTATTTTGGAAACGTTTCAGGGCTTTACCATAGTTTTACAATATCTTGCAGCAAAGTGGCAGACGGGATTCTGGACTAATCAATACACTAAGCAGAGCCAAGTGCCGGATCACTGATCTGAACTGAAAGAATAAATAGTAAATCAAAAGAATACAAAAGTACCCTCAGTTCTGTAAAGCAAGATCAGTGTCTTGTTCTGCGAGCAATTCAGTTCCCAGATTTGCAGCCCATACCGTGAGCCTGGCAAGATACAAGGAGGAGGCATTTCTCTTCCTGCACTAGCTGCTGTGCCCGAGGAGGCACCGCAGCCCCGATTGCTGCTGCAAGTGATCATAAGCGCAGCTCCCTGTAAGCTCCCTAGCTTAAGGCTGAGCACAGGCAGCCTGAGTGGAGCACAGGGCTCGGGGCAGCTTGCCCCAGCACAGTTCCTAATGCTGCGTTCACCTTCCCTGGCCCGAATCTGCTCTTCTTTGTGGACCAAAAATGTATGATGTTACATGAGACGTGCTGGATGCAAGCAGCGACCCAAGGTCGCTGCAGCTGACTGGTGTGTCACTTCAAAGGCAGCTCCAGAGCCTCCTCCCTCAGGAAACAGCATTTGCCATCAGACACGCAGCAGGCTTCTCCAGCTATTAGCAAATGGGGCTGAGACAATTCACAGCTCTCCAGTGCCGTCAGAGCCACGACAAGGCCTCAACCAAAAGCCAAGGGTCACATCATTGTCACTGGCAGATGGGAACGGGTGGCCAGGTGGTTGATTGGGCCATTAGGCAGCTTGCCTTTAAGGATGAGAGACCACCTGCCTGGCTGTAAAACCTGTGCCACGCAGCTCCGTGGGTCAGAGGCGAGGCAAAGGGCAGTCCCAGACACTGACAAAGTGCAGGGGCACCCCTGACCCCCCTTCCCTCTCCTTTACAGCTACAATCTTAAATCAGGACTTTCAGGGGTACCATGCTGCATCAGGAAAACGAAAGAGCAAGCTCCCAGCAGGGGAGAAGGGATCTGTCCTTCCCCTTTTCTTAATAGCCCCTGTGCCCAGGATGAGTCAATATCCATCACCTATTACTGCACAAGTCTCTTTTTTTATGTATCTGGATATTATAAAAGCCAAACAAAAGACATGCAACAATTTATACATTCAAAGGAGATCTTTTTAAGTGCCAAACTGCAGCTGAACTGTAGTTATGGTTATTATACAGAAACAGACATAAACCTATAATGTGGATCAACACATTTTATCACAGTCATTCAACAAAATACTGAGTCCATGGAGCATAGCTATTACCTTTCTACAGCTCTGAAAGATTTACCATAGTTTCAGCTTAATCTGGAATTTTATTATGTAGTTATTTTAATCTCATTTTATTTTATCACTGCTTGGAGTCCTATTATCAAAGTAAGATCATGTTTAGATATAGCAATGATGAATAGTGCTAGAAACAGCTAAACCAGAAACGGAATCCATCTCTGTTTTGCTACATGCAGTAGAAAACATCAAGAGAGCCTTTAGCATGCATTATAGTGATAAAGGTGTAGTTCTGACTGGGTGGCTGGGACAAGTGTTTAATTGGATGTTCCCCTCTGCTCGTTATTTATCTGTATGAGCATCTCTCGCCCATCGTCAGATTGAAAGCCAGAAGAGACAATGAGACTATCTTCTCTGAGCCCACGGCTGAATATCAGGCACTAGCCTGATTTTTACACACGTTTTGCAGAGTAGAAGTAAAGTACTTGTTCAGCAGAAGGACAAACCCGCACCAGAAGATCCCTCTCCCCTCACTTTCTCCATAACACTGGAGTAGGGCTGGGGCTCTTCGAGTGCAGCCAGTGACCCCTGCCAATCGCCATGAGAATGTGATTTTCACAAAGATACAAGATTAACAGCGTGGGAGACTAAACATACCGTGGGCTCCGAGCTGACTGTGTAGGCAGGGTCCCAGCACCCCAAAAACAGCCTTGTCCCCAGGGCCAGCTCTGGGGACAGCAGAGCTGGTCGAGCACAGTCTCCCTGCCAGCAGGCAGGGCCTCTCCTGCAGGTTTCCTGCACGGCAATCTGGTTGCACCGAGTGCTTGGTCATGCCATAAGGTTTTTGGAGACAGAGTTGCTGCTTAGGCTGAGGGGACCCCTGAGAGCAAGCCTGGCACTTGGGGCTGCAGTCTTTGCCCTGTTGATATTTTGTCCAGATGTCCTCTGATGAGTGCTTTGCCATTCCATTTCCTCTGTAAGAAATTCAGGTGACCATTAAAGACGGTCAAGTGCTCTAAAGCACAAATTTACATCTCGCTTGCCAAAACATTTAAAGTATATATGTAAGTGCTATCCTGAATCAGCGTGTTTTCCTAAATCGGGACTAAAAATCTTTAGAAGACAGTTTAGGTTTCATAAGGATGAAACGCCACACGCGGCTTCTTTGGGAGTTGCTGGGAGAAGGCTGCTCACACAGCAGAGCAACGCAGCACCAGCAAGCAAAGTGTTCACTGACACGGGCTCAGTCATTGCAACCGACAACACACAAGTCACCCGGGCCCAGGGAGGGCTGGAGCCCACCTTGCCAGAGCCTGCAAGCGCAACACCGGGAGGGAAAACCGGCACTGTTCACTCAAAGCGCGATCATCTCCTTCCCCGGCCTCGCGACACCTGCCAGGTGCCAGAGAGACAGCCCCAGCAAGAGAAAGGAGGACACTGGCGCAGGCCACCCCACAACCCCCTCCCACCAAAACGCAGCCTGGCGCCCCGTGATTTTTATTTCTCCCTCTCCAGCACCCTCAGTGCCGCAGAGCCGTGTCCCACCACAGCACGACGCATCGCGCGGGGCAGTTTCTCCGGCGGGCCCTGCTAACCCCCGCGTCTTGGTTTGGTGGAGGGTTTACCCTCCCAGGCCGTCACACGCCTCGCACCCCGGCGCTGATGCTCCGGCCCGGGCGGGCACATGAACTGCCAGGGCAGCTGCAGGAATCGGAGGCTTCGGTTCAACGCCGAGGGCCCGGCAGCGGCCGTGCCAACGAGGCTCGCCGAGCAGAGCCGCCTGCCCGGGGCTGCACCGTCCTCTAGTGGCCACCAGCCCCGATTCACGGGCCCGGCTCCAGCCCCGCAGGGCAGCGGGGAACGGGCAGAGCCCCCGGGCAGCTCTGGGTCGGATCTGGCCGCAATGCCCGGACCCCAGCTCCGTCCCACGCAGCCCTCGCTTTCTCCCTCGCCTGCGCCCTCATGCACCAGGTTCCCCTTTTCCTCCGCCTTCCTCATTCAGCTGAGCCCGGGGCTCACATCGTTGCAATAACGGCTACAGCAGCGATCACGCTCGTCGTCGGTGAGCCTCTGGTTGCACCCCGAGTAGACATGGGGAGCGCGACTGTGACTATCTCTTCCACCCTTTCCAAGGCTGATCTCAATCCCAGCACGCGGCCAGCCGTGCAGAGCAGGAATGGGGTGCTCAGATCTCAGGGGAACCTGGATGGGAAGGGCCACCACGATGGCAACGTGGGTCCTGGGCCAGTCCTGAGCATGCTGCTCTAGTCTTTGCAACCTGCTAACCTGACGTCTGAAGTTACTTTCCACGGCTGCTCGCTCTCCCCTCCTCGCCCCATGCTGACTTCAGCGTGGCTCTAGGACAAATAACTCAGCACGGTCATCCTACACCAGCAAGTTTCCAAAGAGCCAGTTCCCCTGGCTCTCTTCACACGTCTTCTGAGACCAAATGACCTCACCAGTCTCTGCACCAAAACTGTGGGACACTCAGCTGATGGTACAAACAGATTCCACTTTACTCTCTGGTCCTTGTCTTTTAGCTTCAATCCATTTTTTTAATCTTGTTTTCTCCACAATAGAGCATGCCGCCAGCTTCTAAAAGCAGAGGCTTTTCCACAGTCTTGTAGTAAGGAGATAAGAGACCAGCAGCGGATGAAACTCCTGCTTAGAAGTCACCTGCTGCCCAGCTCTATACAGAACACCCAGGGGAACAATTCCCTCCAAAGAGGTGATGAGCATGTGGGACGGCCGCCGGGAGAACCCCCCCCCAGCTGCTCCCCAGGGCCTGGGTGCTACGGAGAGCACCACACAGAACAGCTCTCAGCTTCACTAGCCTGTGGGACACAGCCTGGCGGGCTCTACATCAGCAACTCAGACTACCAGGACCAAAGCCCCAAGGCAGAAGCCATCATACCCCCCACCCCAGGAGGTGCGAAGACAGCCTCCCACTCTCAGGCACAGAGAACGGGGAGGATTGTTGCTGGGAAAACAATCTCTGCTGCCGAGTACGAAACAAAGAGAAAGTTTGAATCAAATCTGGCCATAGACCTATTGATAAGCTGAAAGAGAATAAAACCTCCCATCAATATTTATACTCAGCTCCTCAAAGATAATAAGAGTTCATTTACCAAATACCTTTGAGAAACAAAGCCTTTGGGCATACATGGTCTGGAGGAAACATTTCAGCCAGGCAGGATGCTTCAGAAGTCATCTTAACAAGGAAAAGCTTCACAGGAGAGGATTGTATTTCTGGAAGGAGCCACATGCTATAGCTTTAGACACGACGCACCGAGCACTGGAAGCCAGTCTCTGGGACGGGATGCAAATACGGATCTGTTCCAGCTCCCTTTGGCTTCATGGAGGCTTGGAGCCATCCCACAGAGCGCATGAGGCTGGTGAGTGATCAGACGCTCTTCAGGCACGTATCAAACAAGATTACCATGTACTGGCCCGCAGAACCAGCCAAGCACACAGCTAGTTGGAGCTGCTCCACACGCTGGGTAACCAGCGGCAGCGACGATTGCTGCAGACATCCCTGCTGCCTGCCCACAGCACTGTCACGGTGGTGTGATTTCACTTACTGCCTGCACCCCTCGGCCTGCCCCTCCACTCTAAGTCTACCTGTGTCACACAGCAGCAAATTTCACCCATAGTTTCTCTCAAGGCTCACTCAACTCCAGGAGCCATTGCCCAGGTTGCATGAGGACCTTATCTGGGCAGAGCAGCACACCTAGCAGAGACCTGTCTCTTCACCATCAGACAAGACTGAACGCCTTCCACTTGGGAACTGCAGTTCTTTACCATAAATTCTCTGTTTCCAATCCCACAGCACATCTCCAGCTGAAAAAAATGAAAATATAAGTGCTCACTCTCCCAATCTGCAGGAAACCAATGTAGGCAAAAGCATTGTGAGGATTCATTCATTTTGTATCTCAGAGCCCAACGCTCTTTCCCCAAGAGCAGCACAAGAATGCACCTTGCCACCCACCTAAATATTTGACAAAAGTTAAATACAGCCACGTGATTGATGCTTCTCCTCACATAAGCACTGCAGCCACAATCTGGATAACGCGCAGTGTTATTAAAGCATCAATTATCTTTAGTGCAAGCTGAGCTACATTAGCAGGCCTACAGTCTGCTCATTTTGATAAGGTTTGCTCCATTCGTTTATCAAGAAAATGGGGATACAATCAGGCCAGAGAGTCTGCAGGTTTTAACTCTGTTAGGACAGAGTTGACACATCCTCTGTGCATGCACCATCAACCAGAGCATCCTGGCTGCTGCGGTTTTTTTCTCGGGCAGAGGAAGGTTGGCATTACAGCCCACGAGGAGTGAGTGGTCATCGCTGGCAGGTATCCTCCAGCTGTAACGCACTGTGCAGGTTCCCCGGGTCCCAGTGAGGTGCTTATGCCTGACTGATAGCACCCTAGGTACCCAAGAAAAGCAGCCAGAGAGCTCAGGCCTGCTGCTGAGCAGGTGATGTTCCCAAACAGCTCGAGTTTTGCTCCACTCGTGTGCATGCAGGATGGTGGCTTAGAAACTACAGGAAAGAAAGATGGTTCTCTCTGAAGCTGGCCATGCACTAACCCAACTGCAGGCACCTTCCACCAGCTCTGAAGAGAAGTTCCTCTATTTTTCTCTCTTTTGGCTCTACCTATGTGCTCCAGTTCTCTTTTTAGTGATGCAAGCATGGTCCAGGGGCAGGGCTAAAAAACTGCAGAAAAGCAGTTCTTTTTATTAACAGGCTTAAGATTTCCTTCATAAACTAGACTAAGATAGACTCTTGGTTTACTAATAGCAATAAATCTCCAAGTCCAATAGACTTTGATTAATTGATAATGATAGTGCTGGAGAAGGCTGGTGTCAGTCAAATGGAGATCCTGCACCCCTCTTTGGGCAGGGCTGTAAATTACTTGAGAGCTCGTTTGTTTTTCAAAACAAGGTGGTGGAAAACACCGTGGTTATGGCTGCACTGCAGCTTTCACTATCCCTGGGCTGGGAAATGGTCTTAATACTAACAGCAGCTGGGCAGATGGGCTGGGCATTTCTTACTATTGCTTTTTTAAGCACTTGGGAGCCTGTAGACCTGACCCTTTTGGAGCTAAGGCAGGATTTATCAACTCACTCAGTGTCCGGCTCCTGTATGCTGAGAGGATCTTACATGCAACTCAGAGGAGCAGAGGTGGACTCCCAGGTGGTTAAGATGACAGGCAGAGGGTGCCAGTTAGGCAGTTCCTAATGCCCCCTTGAGATACTTGAACATATGGTGTGAAAAGCAAGTTACTTTATGCAGAGAAGTCTAATTTCTTGGAGGACCACTGCCAGCCTGCAACCACGCATACTTATGTCCCACTGTGCTGGAAGAGGACAGGCACTGCCTCTGCCCCAGAGCAGAGATTCCTCTACAAGTCTGCCCCAGGCCTTCGGCTGGCATTTGCACTTTTCCATCTATTTACGGATGTAAATCTACACTTCTCTCTATCCCCCAATGAATATCTTAAAAGTCAGAATCTAAGCTGATTAACACAAACACCATGGTCACACGGACCTTTGACTCACAAGACAAATCTCATCGTGCTCTTGATGAGTGGCTCTATCTTTTGCTTTCAGGCTGGGATGACTTTGAATGGTCTTTAAATGAACGAAAGCTCAGGAAAATAAACAAAGGGCAGTCCACTGCAACACAGAGAGACCTTATCACAATCCTCGGGTGGGGAATGAGGCACTGACAAGTGGGGAGGGTGGCAGACTATGTTAATGTTTTCATACAACCATCTTTCATGCTCACTGAAATAACCCTACAACAACAACAACAAAAAAAAAACCCAGAACTGCCCTCTCCCTGCTCCCCACATCTGATAAAAATCAAATAATAACAGGAGTGACTTATGTGCTCTCTTGCCTGGTACTTCAATCTGGCCTTCCAGTTAATACACACTATGATTAAAGCATCTATAATCTGCAGTCTGTGGAGACCTGTAGAGCAGTAGCAGCAGCGGGTGTGCAGCCTGATAAGGGCTGTTCACTCAGTGCAGATGAAACTTTAAATATTTATAACTGCTCCTTTTTTTTCCTGATGCCTCCTATTGAAGGGAGGGAGGTGAAAGTTGAAAGATAAAAGCTTGATGAAAGACCAGGTGGAATGTTTTTCCAAGGACAGGCAGGGGCTTAAAGCTATCTCCACCTAAGAGCTAGTTTAAGAATATCGCTTAGGCAAGTGCAGCCTGAGAGATGGGAGATGAAGTCTCTGCAAGACCTTCAAGGCTCCACTAAAGAGCACACAGGCTTTAAGCTGTGAGCAAGCTCCTCCGAGTTGTCTGCAGTTTGTCTTGTGTGCACCAAGCACATTGGGGCTGTGCCTGGGACTGCTAGGCATCACCACGAAATAACTAAGTCACACCAGGTCAGCTGCACATACTTTAAGTAAAGTGCTAACAGCGTTTCCAGCTGAGCACCGAAATATGCCGAGATCTGAAAACACACTGTCAGCTTAAGCCTGTGTCATACACTGTGTCAGCCCTACCCATCAGTGGGAGCTGCAACAGCCAGCACACAGGGCACTGGGAACACACTTTAAAAAAAAAAAAATTACATCTTGCTCCAATCAAGTCACCATTAATTAAATGCAGTACAGTACTTGGGACCCACAGCTGGTGAAACATCGAAGATGCCAGTGACTTCCCACTCTTGCTCCTGGGAAAAAGCAAAACCCCTCATTTCCAGTAGCATCCCTCTTCCAAGTGTACTGGTAATATTTTAGTTGTGGTCATCTGGTCTCAGAGATAGAAGGCTCTGCCCACAAGGCAGCAGCAGGATGTACCAGAAGACAGAAGCTGCTCCTTCCACTACTCCCCAGCAGCTCCATCTGCCCCATGTGCAGGGTACCCTTGTTTGGTGCCAGGAGACCCCAGGACGACAGACAGATAGACTCTGCTTACCCTCCTTCCAGACATAGGGACCCAACCAAACACCCTCATTTTGGAGATCATGAGACCTTGACCTGTCCCATGCCCAAATGGTTTCGTATTTGTGCATTAGAAAAAGAATCCTAACACTCCCGAGCATCAATATTATGACAGATATGAATGACATTGCCCATCAGTAATTTCTGACAGACACTACTGGGCCAACCTAAGGAAAACAAAAATATGCAAAGGTATTCAATATTCATTCATTTCATCTGAGAGACGATAAATCACAGAATCATAGAATGGTTCGGGTGGGAAGGGATCTTAAAATCATCCAGTTCCAGCCCTCCTGCCATGGACAGGGACACCTTCCACTGGACCAGGTTGCTCAAAGCCCGATCCAACCTGGCCTTGAACACTTCCAGGGACAGGACATCCACAGCTTCTCAGGGCAACCTGTTCAGTGCCTCACCACCCTCAGCATGAAGAATTTCTTCCTAGTATCAACTCTAAATCCACCCTCTTTCAGTTTAAAACTGTTACCTCTTGTCCTATTGCTCCATGCCCTTATAAAAAGTCCCTCTCCAGCTCTCCTGTAGGCCCCTTCAGGTACTGGAATACTGCTGTAAGGTCTCCCCGGAGTCTGCTCTTCTCCATGCTGAACAACTCCAACTCTCTCAGCCTGTCTTCATAGGATAAACTTACATACTTCTTTCAAAGGTAGTTATGTGGTCCTCATTATCATCAGAGCACTTCAAAATGTTTAATAAACACATACATACAACATACACATGGATATAGGGAGATACACTTTAGAGCTGAAATACAATGCTTGGGTGAACGTGAACTGAGGTCTCTCAAATTGTAAGTTATCTCGGCCATTCTGCCTACCTACCACAGATACCGGAAGTCAAAGAGAAAAGATAAGCTGGCTGGCCAGGGAGGAGACAGGAATGCTTTTCCACTAGAGAACAACAAAGAGTACGACTTCTTTTAAAAAAATCTAGAAATTTTTAAGAAACCCCAAAACGAATGCTGAAAAAGCATCCCACCTGAATTCAAAAGTATCAGATAAAAGAGGTAGAGCTCTATACTCTGAGGACGTTCATTTATGGTTGGGCTCNAGAGAACAACAAAGAGTACGACTTCTTTTAAAAAAATCTAGAAATTTTTAAGAAACCCCAAAACGAATGCTGAAAAAGCATCCCACCTGAATTCAAAAGTATCAGATAAAAGAGGTAGAGCTCTATACTCTGAGGACGTTCATTTATGTTTGGGCTCGATCTTAAAGGTCTTTTCCAACCTAAATGACTCTATGACACGCCTGTTGTTTGGAAAGCATGAAGAAAACTAGATGAAGTAAACAGAACACTTAGCGTCTCCAAGACAGTGCAGTTTTCCTTGACTCCATGTTCTTGACTGTATTTTTCTCCTTCACAAAATACAATTTCAGAATATGCAAGCAGAGTTAAAGTCTAATAAGACAACAATAGGTTGTTGAAAATGATTACGAAAGGAGTCCTGAGTGAGTTTATCTCAAACTTAAAACCTTGGGAAAAAAAACTCCAACCTTATCAGAAGAAATTTCTGCATGACTTCTTGGAACTATACAAAATATTCAAATTAACAAAGCCACCCAGTTATCAGTGGACTAGTTAAAACTTGATTAGCACCTGGATACACACTGGCCACAGCTCCTACAATGCTTGCAGCCAGGAAGCAAAACTACATTAAGCTGCTTATCATTCTGAAGCAAAAATCAAGGATTAGACATAACTCCCACTGCACATCGGTTGGCCTCCCCAGCTACAGCAGTCACCAGGATTATGTTCATTTCCAAAGCTCACGAGCATTTTGAATTAAGCAACCTTACAGCATGAGATGGATGTACATGAAGGAACATCAGCAGCACTTCATATATTACTGGGCATCATCTATGAGTTGTTTTTCACAAGCATGAGCTTCCAGTGCCTCAAATGTGGTACTATTAAACAAGTACATAGAAGCTAAACATCCCTCTGAAGCCATTAGTTTAGAAGTGTATATAAAAAAATGTAATTAGAATATCATCAGGTGTTCACAGCTATGACTGAAGTCACTTGCTAAAAATAAGTTGTCAGCTCTAGTATAAAAATAACACATCTGAAACATAAGAGCAGTGGTCAGAGACTGCACTTCCCCTCGGTCCCATCGAATGGCAGCACAATGGTCTGTCGATGCAGTCACCGATCACAGCCAGCACCAGCAGCTTTGGAGAAAAGGGTTGGAATCCCAGCAATGAACTCCAGAAAAATTTGTTTGGAGAGAAAATCCCTTCCAAATATCAGGTGGCAGTACACAAACGTGAGAAACAACAGCAAGTCCATCCATGGGTAGTGGGAAAGGTCACTGAAGAAGGCTGCACCTTTCTCAAGCAGTTCAGCTCTCACCACACAGAGATACTTGAAAGGCAGAATCACCCAGCATTACACGTGAGCTTTGTGCACGCCCCTAAGATCAGTCAGTTGTGCAGATGTGTTTGTAAGAGATCATGTCAATCTAAAGTGAAGTGCTCTGCAAAAATACCGTTTTTCTTCCCAAACAAACCTTGTATTTGCTCAAACTCCAGGGGCACATCAGCAGCATTTTTCTTTACTTCTTTATCAAAAAGCTACAAAGAAAAAAAAAAAGAAGATGTGGGCAAAACTCAGTACAAGCTCTTCACCCTGGCTGATACCACTGCTCACTCTCACCTCTTAAAAGAGCCAGCAATAAACCTTAATGTAAATGCCAGCCCTGTCACCACTGCTGCCTCATGCTCCATTATTTAACAGACATTTTCCCATTTTGCCTGGTTCTGGGTAACCAAAAGTTAGCCTAGCTCCCTCCCCAGCAGCAAGGCTGACACGGCTACGGTGCCCAAGACCCAGTCTCCTTTCCTCTGGTTCCAGTCACTCGCAACGGCACAGCATCGCTACCTCATAAGCTGAGAGCTCCAAGAGCCCCGATATGTCATCCTCTATTTCAGACAGTGACTGATTCAGGACAGCAGCTGCCTTGGCCACATCCGGGTGATAATGGTTTTGTAGAGACTGCAAAAGCAAGACAAATAGGAGATGGTCTAATAAGTACAGGGTAACGCACATCCATCTGGCTTCCCACACAGGTATCTGCCCCTTCGCTGGTCAGATCTTCAGTGAACACCAAATTCTGGCAGAGGAGGCAAGTTTGTACTGTGCTACTACAGACCTTCAAGAAATCCTGATTTCAGCCATCCTTCAAACAAAGGCCCCTTCCACCTGGTTCACATCCAGCTCAAGACAGACAGAGAGACTCCTCCAGAGGCCATGACTACAATGCATAACCCAATTCTGTTGCCTCCGACAGCCCTGATATTCTGCTGCCTCCGACAGCCCTGATGCTTCATCTGAGCTCCTGCTCTCTGGGCTTTCTGCTGCTACGCAACATTCTTGTTGCTGCTTCAGCCCCTTAAACAAAACCTTTGTAGTATTTAAATGGAAAGGGATAATCCTGCCATTAAGGTTTTAGAGGCATCAGGAGCAATTTAACCAATTTCAGCCTTCGTACACCATCCTACAAATGATCCAGGTGAAGGTGAACATTACAACCTTCTCTAGCATTTTTGAGCTCATTTCCACAGGATGACCTAGCTGTACCCAATTAATTTCCATCAGTGCTCAATACGTTCCTCTCTCCCCTCCAAAGCAAATAAAAAGCTTCATCTTTTGCAGCCATTTAGTCTGTTTCAGCTGTTAACTGCACACTTTTCAGCTGCATGGTCAGATGTGTGCTCACAAGTCACCTACTAATTAGCACGGACAACTTCTCCGGAGTGTGGAATCCTTTGCCTCTTATGCTAGGATAGAAAATGATGCAGAATAAAGATCAGCCAGAAATTTATGTCATTTGCAAGACATATGTCAGCAGGTTCTTGTAAGTGGGACTGCCCACTGCCAGCACGTGTCAAGGAAGTGGCAAGGGTGGAAGAAGCCGATACCAGACACAGATGTTGCTTTTTAGCTGACATACCCGAATCTCCCAGAGACAGCTCTCCAAAGCCCTGCTTTCAGATGGCTCCTCCTCCTCCATAATATACGGATCTTCCGACATATCTAAGGAAATACAGATACAGAGCTAATACGTCCTGCGTGATGTACACAATCCCAAAGGGAAAACAGAGACCCAGAGCAGTGCTGCAGCCAGAGCTGCTCCGTCCCAAAACATTTAGGGTCCAGGAACAAGCTGACAAATCCCAGCATGACTCAACAGGCACTGTTTGCAGCACTACAGAATCGTATTATTTTTGAAGAGCGTAGGAAGCAAGGCACAAAGAACTGAAATAGTCTGATGCAAAAGGGCATCTCAGGCAACTTTGAGCGGTCACTGCTGATGTTCCACACTTGTAAATTAGATCACAGAGAGATGAAGTGAAAACTCAGGAGACTGCTGAGGCCCCAGTAGGGCCACCTACACAAGACTGAAATTGAAGATGTCTCTGATTTCTGCATTCATTTTCCTCTCATTTCTCGAGGCGAACAAGACAAGCTCAGCGTCTCGTACAGCTCCCCCAGCACTTCAGCATTTGTAAGTAGCCTGGGTCTGTGTGCCAGGATCAAAGTAGCCTTCTCCCAGGAAAGCACAGGGGCAGGGGAGCCAACTGGGAGGCCCAAGGTTGAGAGAAGCAATGCAGGCAGGTCTTCACAGTCAGAGAACTTGTGGGAGCAGCCTGCTGGCCTTCCACAAACTCAAGGGTTGGAGGGATCCTTCTAAAGCTCAGAACTGTGGCTCGGATCTTCCCTTCTCCTTCACATGAACCCTGCTCTTTATGTTTCTAAAGGCGTAACACAAAACTCCCCCGCCCACCTTCCCTCTTACCTTCTGGCCCGTTAGGTCTGTGTACTAGCACTTTGCATGCGGGATGCCTCCGAAAGAGATTACAGATGAAGGGAATGACCATGAGTAGCGCCTCAGGAGGAGCAGTCAGGGCCAGTCGGGAGAGGCGCTTTATAAATGCTGCCACCAGGTATGCCGGCAAGTGGCTGTTGGAAAGGATTGGAAAGGAAACAGAAGAAACCAGCATATAAAAGTCCTAGCAAGTGAGCCAGCAGCCTCACCAATCCAAACAGCATGTCAGGTTAAAGACCAGTGGGGCTCTTCAGATTCTTTGGGTTATGGAAAAAAAATCCTGGTTTCAAGCAGTAATACAGGGTCTTGTGCGCACTCTGGAACAAATTTAGGGGTATTTCCATTCGATGCATGAGTAATCTCAAATAACTCTGTGATTCAATCCAGACGCACGGCACGACTCCAGGCACTTGCCGTAGCCAAGCACAGCTCTTGTACATGGTCATTCACATGGCAGTCTTTATTCAGCCATTTTATAAACTTTTGAGTGCTTGGCCAGGCAATCTTCGTTATATTCTTCTAAAGTTGTTTTGTGGGTTTAATTAATACACCGGCCATGGTGTTAAATTTACATAATACTTCCATGACTAAAGCAAGCAGTGCCTCTGTTAATGGGAATATAAAGCTGCTGTAATGTAAGTGTGCAGGATAGTTCTTTTTTTTATAGTAAAAATGCAAATTTCTAACACCAATCAGCTTATCTGGGTGCTTTCTTCAGGTCAGAGAGCAGAGATGAAAGACGGCAACTTTCAGCCACTCAGCCTTTACTTGTTACACCTGCAAGGCTCAGCAAAGCCACCCCACAGGACACCATCGGTCCTGTGTTGCTACTCTCTCCAAAGCACACTGTTAATACAAGGAGTTTGATGTTAAGTGTCTAGTGCCGAACTGTAAACGAGCTACTCTTGGTTTCTTTCATAACATGATGGCAACTATATGACCAGCTGCTTATCTAGTTTCTTCGCTGCGTACAACGAATTGACAGCCTCAAAACAGACTGTCAAACGCTTTATATTTCAATGTTACATGTCTGCAAAAGGTCATCAATTTATCAACAGCTTTATGATCTATAAAAAGCCTGCAAATGTTACTTTTCCATATTCATAAAGACAGAAAAAGCATCACTTTCAGCCAAAGTGGAATACAGATCAAAATACATCCATGTTCATTTGCAGATCAAACTCAAATAACTAACTGCATTTTTACTCTTTGAAACTAGATGGCTGCATGGCAAATCTTCAAAAATAGGAAACGAAAAATAACACACAACACTACAGTAACACTCTTGGATTCAGTTTTCTCAGTAAAAATCAATCTAATCCAGTAGGCACACTGAATGCATTATATCCAGACATGTTGGGGGACTGTTCAAGAACAGTTTCTGGCCAACAGAAAAGCAGGAGGAAAATATGTGAACGTACATAATAAAGATGCTACTTACGATGAAGACAAAAACAGATCGGCCAAATGAAAAAAGCGGGCTCGGTATTTCACGTGATATATAGAAGGGTCTAAGAGACTGTAGAGCTTTTTGTAAAAGTCAGGATATTCCCTGTTAAAAAAAGGAAAAAGACAACATCCATTGCTGATTAGTGATGTACAATGGGACTGCAACAGGTACAATGGGTCTAAACAATTCTGTGCTTTCATTATAGGCTAGCCCAGACCACTGCTGTGCTCTGTTTAGCTTGCTTAGGTTTCTCTCCACAGCCACCACTTGAAAACAAGCTGTAAGGTGAATTTATGGCTCTTGCAGTGCCCAGCCATTTTCAGGATGTGAAGCTACGTCCATCGACTGCAAATGGTACAGGATCCAGTGATAGGCACACCAAAGACTAGAGCTTCACTACGTAATCAGATCAATGGAAATCGATTTTCAAGTGCTGAGCAACCACAGCCTGCAAAAGAGGATATTTAGGCTCAGCTGAACAAAAGGTCAGACTATCAAAAGAGCTCAGTATACAAACAGCTAAGCCTCTTGTGCAGAGTTTGGCTTTCTCACAAGGGAATTTTAAAGCCTTAAAAGAAGGTGTGGAGAATCCATTTCCCTTTCTTTTAGATAAAGATCTAAGTGCAAAAAGCCGTGTTCCTTTAAACAAGATGCTCTTTTTACTTACAGATTATGCTGATGAATCAGAATAAATAATCCATTTAAGGCTAGAAGACTGATTGCTCCACCTGTAAGAAAGCAGGCAGGTATCACCACAGTAAGAAAATAAATATCAGCTTCAACTGGTTTCTATTATAAAACCTTCCCACAAGGAACACAAAACTAAGAGTACGTGAAATTAGAGGCAGCACAATGGCTGTAAGGTAACACAATTTCATCTAAAACCATACAGAGGCTCGTAAGTCACTTACAAAGATTAGTTTAGAACAGGCTCTGAAGGACTGGAAGACACAAACATGCTGCTCTAACCCCCTAAGAAAGCCACACTGGGGATGCAAAGGTCTCCTCAGAAGGGACATTTCTACAGGAATCTGTGCATCCTGTGTCCACATGCAGCCCAGGTATCAGCACTGCTGGCTGAATTCTGTATTTAAAACGAATCACTCCAGTATTCTACTCTCCCGAAAGCCTTAAATATGATCTTCCTTACATACAAGGAGCGACAACCCTGACAAACACAGGCAAAACCATCTCACTTTCATGGACGATGGAGGTCACCGTAGTTGCTTAGCTTCATCCCAGCCAAAAGTACATCTACTTCATCATCCAGGCTGTGGTGTTGAGCCCAGCAGCCCTTCCAAGTCCACATGTACCATGCTACAGAGCCTCACGAAGGACAACAAAGCCTGCTTTCACTCACCTATGTCATAGGCCACTGTCAAGAAGTCTATCATAAGAGTGGGTTCATTCATGTAAGGCAGGACGGAGTCATGCAGAATGACAAGAACTTTTTTGTAAAGGCCAGTAGGTAGCTGTGAAGGACAAAACAACACAGTGAAACAATCGTTGCGGGGACAAATTGGAGAGCCACAGCAAACCATGGCTCAAAGAGAGAACACATAAGCAAAGGAGAATACAGAATGGCTTGTAGTAACAGTTCCCAAATGGGAGAGTTTACAAGCGACACCTGACAATTTAGTTCTTTCAAAGAAGCAGGTGCTCGAAACTACAAGTGTCATTACAACTCAGAAGGGAAAGCTGGAAGAGTGGGAAGTCAGCAGCAAAAAGGCTTGGGAACCTTCAACTTGTGAACAGAGGTTGTTACGCTGCAGATCGCTCCTTAAGGCCAGGCTTGTTTGAGGTGGGGAAATAAAGGCTAAGAGTAAGGAGAAGAAACAGACGGTACATGAGGTCATGTTCTTGGCAGGAGAATAATCCAAGAGAAATGATGGCTAGGCTGTTCTCATCGGACACTGAAAGCACAGTGGGGTCCTACCAGGAGCTCCGTGCAAGAACAGCTGCAGCCTCGAATGATTAGCAATTGGAAAGCAATGCAGATCAGAGCAGAAGTAACACTCACCTTGTGCTTCAAAAAACTGAGCCACATTTTTTCAAACGCCTGCTTGTGTGCCTTAAAACAGAATTGCAAGTAGTGAGTTAAACACAATGGTGTAGATAAAGCTCTATTTTAAGTAGATAAAATTTGAATTCTGAAGCACCAAATGAACAGTTACCTGCAGCTTTGACACTTTCAATTCCTCCCAGTTATCTAAGAAGAAAGGAAAAACATGTTGAACTTGAAATGGATGTTTAAGAATTAAGACGACCCTTTTTTACTTAATCCTTTGATACCCTAAACATTTGGGCTGAAGTCCTTGTCTTGACACAAGGCCACAACAGAAACATCTGTAGACGGAGGAATGTGGATTTTGTAATACTGTTTAGAATCACTGTGATCACAGAAGCAAACATTTTTCATTAGCAAACAATAATAGAGTCTTTACAGAATAAAAATCTTAAAACCTGATTTTCCTTTTCATACACAGTTCATCATGCAGAGCTTACTAACCTTGCTTCACCATAAATTTGACCATGTCGCACTCTTTGTTTGGCATGTTAATGGGTGAAATGAGGGAAAATACGTTCTGCTGGTAAAACGGCAGTGGCCTCTAAGAAAAAAAGCATATAATCAAACACAAAGCAAGCTCCACAACACATAGTAAGATGCTGGACTTCAATATTGCCCTATTTCCCAAGCACTGAATATATTTAGGAAAGGAAAAATGCTGACGGCTGAACTACATACCAGTATATTCTCTATCGCTGCCTCATCCTGGAGTTTGCCTAACACAAAACCTATCTCTGAACTAATTCTGGTTTAACAACACTGCTGGATCCAATTAAAGAAACAGACTCTTCTTCTGCACCAAAGAGAGAACAGAATTAAAAGTTCTGTGTGTGCCACTCAAGCTGCAGAGATTTGGGTACAACAGAAGCTAGAGCTCAGACCAAGCTTTGCAAGAACAGTACATGTCTTGAACTGTTGGGGTCTGCAGTGGGTCTGTGGACAAGTTAGTAGTTGTGGACCCTTAAGATAGCCGCGGAACATCGGGCACGTGAACGGGAGTTGAGAGTCCAGAACCTAGGACCGCGCAGTGCAGAAGCCTTGCACAGGTAACAACAGCCAACAGCAAGAGGAAGACAGCCTACCAGCATCTAGAAGAACACGAAGAGCCTATCATTTTGGCATTTTGCCTGAACCTATGCACGCAGCAATAGTGTTCCTTTTTAGTCCCTCTCTACTCCACAAGGTGCACTGCAACATTGAACTACTTCCAATTTCAGAATGCCAACAGTCTTATCAACGCCTTCAAGTGAGCGCACTCATTTCTCTTGCTTCCTAAGTCCTTCCACACACCACTAGTCCTGCTTCACACACACGATACACATTTCAGAGCAGTTTATCCAGACCCACCTCCACAGTAACGTTTTGTTACCTCTTTTGACTTCTGCATGACTTGTCCAATACTCTCAGTGACCGCCTTTATGACGAAGTACCGAACGTCATCATACTCCATATATTCTTGAAAGCGAGAGATCAGGAGCGAAGCGTCCTCATTTAAGGGCAGTAAGCCATCAACAACTACCTAACAAAAGGTTTGCAAAGGAAAGCAACAAGTCAGTTTCTTACAGTACTGAAGCAGACAGCGAGCTGTGATGGCTGAAGGCATCTCCCCATCTTTCTGAAAGGCAGCTAGCATCACTGTGTGCTGCTCGCCCCAGAGCAACATTCACAAGCCACTTAGACAAGCCCTCCTGACCTCCAAGATGGGCCCCTTTAATCAAAGACAATGTGAATTAGAAACTATACGGTGGCTGAACCAGGAGCAGTACCTTCCCTCTCATCTCCTAATCCTTGCAAGTGAGGCCAGGGACTCCAAAAAACCACCCCAGAACCGGTTCCTCACAAGCACTCAGGAATCCAGCTCAAACCTGTACACGGCAGCTGCTCCCACACCTGCAGGTGCCACCTCACCATGGACAAAAGCTCTCAATGCTCTCTCTAGAACATTACCCTCCCTTCCCACTGAAAACCTCCTAGCTTGAAATTTTAGTCCCGGAGAAGGTGAGCACCAGAGGTTGCGTGTGCCATCAGGTAACGATAGGAGGAACTTTTCAGTTTTGCAGCTTACCTTAAGTAGTTCACGAGGAAAAGTTAAACTCCCTTTCCACTCTACTTTGATCAAAGGATATTGCGCCTCCAACTCAACAAACTTCATGAGGGTACAGAGCGACAATTCCTTTTAAAAAACCGACAGAACAAAAGCCACCTCAACAAGGACACCAGACCCAAAGGAGGCAGCTTCTAAAGGACGAAGAATGAACTAAGATGTTCTTCTCTGAGGAAGCTGCACGCCCGCTGCTGGCAGGCTGGTACGGAGAGATGCGCCACAGCACCAGCAACTCCTTACAGCACAGCCTGCCCTCCCACACTGAAATGCTAGCGATAATCGCTTCTGCATCGCAAAGGACCCCCACGTGAACCCGTATCTCAACAGCAGGCTCAGGACCTACCTTGACCGGGAAGGCATCGTGGCCCATCAGCTCGGCTAGGCAATCCACGCAGTCCTTGTAGCGGTGCCTCATCCATATCTTGTATTTGTCCTCAGTGCTGTAGTTACCTGAAGGGTGAAACACAGAGAGGCCTTGAAAGCTCAGTCCGGCCGGGCCGAGCCCCAGGCGGAGGGCCCTGCCTCTGCCGGGACACGGCCGCAGGAGCTCCCCCAGCTCTCGACTCACCGGCGGGCGACGCCTCCTCGGCGGGCAGCCGGCCCACGAACAGCTCCCCCCGCTCCAGCAGCGCCCCAAAGAGCCGGCTGCAGGTCCTGGCGGCGCAGAGCACCTCCTCCTCCTCCGGGCCCTGGCGAAGAGCGCGGCTCTGAGCAGCGCGAGGCAGG
>VZSC01008472.1:354435-391081 GCA_013398225.1 Steatornis caripensis | reverse complement strand
GAGGAGGAGCCGGCGGCCGCTCCGCCCGCAGTCGGGCCCGGCCCCGCGAGCCGCTGGTGCGCCAGCGCGAAACCCGCATCCTCGCGCAGAAACGGCCCGCGTCCCCCCGTCCGTAGGACGACGACACCCCCCGCGCGTGACAGAAGCCAGGGCACGGCCGTGTTATAAAAATGTACACTTTATTACACCTTCAGGTAGGATACATCACTATTCCTTACAGTCCTACTGGATCAAGTACAAATGCTTAGGTTCGTAAGTTATTTACAAGCTGACTTCCTAGCACACTCCTGGGAGAAAGACACATCAAAAGGAAAAAAAGAATAAGGAGGGGAAAAAAAGGTGATTTTTACCTTCATTAACTGACCTAAACAAGAAACAACTGCCTCTTTAGACACCAAATCAGACCAGCACAATGATGCAGTCAACAGCTTTCCCGCTGTTGAAGTGTTCCCCCACACACAACTTTCATGCACATAATAAGAGCTAAACATTTAAAAGTAAAACTGGGGCTAACTAAGCAATATTTTTGGATGAGCAACACTACACTGTACACAGCATCAGTTATCCGTTATCATTGCATTTGCTTTGCATTTTACATTATTCCGCTGCCAACACTACCAGCTCGGCGGCTAGTAATGAAGTTTAGGTAACGGCACAAACCAGTGGTTCAGCAGGGTCAGGGGAATACTGCTGCATGCAAAAACAGCTTAAAAAATCCAACAATGCCCCTGCATTTGCAGACCTAAGGGTCCAAGGAAAAAAAAAAAACAACAAAAAAGGATGTAGGAGAAAAGAGGTATAAAATCGGGAAAAAAAAAATCAGAAATGCTGCCTGACCCAGTGTTTACATTTGTGATGTCAACAGAAGGGGCTGTACCTAAAAACAGAGGAGCTGGCAGGGTATTCTTTCTTGTTTAAGCCATTTGGATCACTAGGTACCAATATGTGTGTAAGTACAGAGGTTAAGAACAGAAGATACGCTTTCCTTGCCTTTAAATAGGCTCTTCTCCTAAAAGAGTAAAAAGATCACAGAATGGAAAAATAATTTTAAAACCATCTCAGAAAAGTAACGTTGTAATTTTGTCTCAATTTAACACATTGTACAGTTTTATGGCCAAAGTAACATAAATCCATTCAAGCCACCAAGAGCTTTTTGATTCCTCACTCAGTGCTGTTTGCAGACAGAGTCTGTTTTTCATTTGATGCAAGAAAAGTAAATAAAACCCCCACAGTTCTATGCAGCTTTTTGCTTTTTTTCGTAACAATAAGGCAAACTGATTTGGAGGAAGAGGCCACACTCTATTCACATCCAAAATACCCACCTGAAGATACATTCATCATTAGCTTTAGTAAAAGAATAGTACAAAAGTTAGATCTTACTCTTTACACCGTTGAAGAATTAGTCTTAGATTTAGTTTCACTATTCTCCCTTTCCCCCAGACCCCCACCCCCCAAACTGAAAACTGAGTAGAAAGTACTGAACATTTAAACATGTTGCAAGAGCAGAATGAAACTGAGAGATTAAATTTTATCAGCTGGAGTTTCCTTGACAGAAGTCCCATGAGAAACAGCTACGTTCATTTGCTTAGCTGTATCCACCGAACAATTCTTTTACAAAAAAAAAAAAAATGGGCTACACTTTAATACACATCTACTATCGACACAGTATTTACTCAGTTCATGCCTAAAATATCCATTATCTTAAAGTGGCTATGAGAATGAGCGCACAGGTTGGGTGATTCAGTGAACTGTACACAAAACTACTAACAAACATTGTAAAAGACTTACAAAAATGGAGAATGAAACTTTCTTTTTTAATTACACATACTTACAGGTTTTCACATTTATTGGCTAAAGGTTGCAGGGAGTACTTCAAATACAGGTTAGATCTTCCAGAGGTATTTACCTCAAGCAAGAACAACATGCAGCCTTTATACAGATGTAAAATGCTTTGCTATATTAGCCACACTTTGTTCTTTGAACGGCTTCACAGTGGATACTGAGTGCACATCCAACCTGCCACAAAGAACTGTGTATTCCCACAGGCAGTTTATGGTATGCTAACATTGATGGATTTCACTGATATTTATGGCATATTACCACCTTACTTTTGTGAAGCTGGGCAGAATTTAAGCGTAAGCAATGTTTGCCTTATCTGGTTTGAGTGAGCACAGAGAACACTGGCAGAATGCACCTTGTACAGATTTTGAGTGTTAAACAGTTACTAATACGCTGAAGCTACGTGAGAGTTTCCATGTTTAAACGTTCACCAGCAAAAAACTTTCTGCTAAAAAAAAAACCAGAGGTGCTCCGTCTTCATTTGGATGTTTGGAGTAGCTTCTCACTTGGCTTAGCAAACAAGAAATGCTGTGTTTCCCTGTTATTGCGTGTTAATGATCACTTCAACTTGGTTTAGTAGGTGCCTTTAATCTGACAGTAGGTGTCCTCATTTGTACTTTCGCTTGTTGATTCTGGGCTTCAGATGTTGCTGGTGTCTGGGCTGGATTCTGTACACCTGGAGCCTGAATCTGGGGAGATGCTGTTGTCACAACTTGCTGTTGTATCAGTTTCTGCTGGACGACCTGAGCGGTAGCAGTTGTTGCAGGAATCACCTGAACCTGCTGCTGACCTGCCGTCGTCTGAGACAGGGTCACAGTTTGGGGCTGAGCTTGCACCTAGACATTAGGATGACAAGGCAATTACAAAAGAATAGTTTGGCATTAAACTGAGCATTCACTACATTTCTGCTCTACAGAAGGCATCTTACTTATACAGGTGTTGGCTCTCTTGGCTGACAAGCATCTTGGACAAAGTAGGAAGGCTGGGAGGGAATCTGGGAACATAGACTCTGTGATTTCAGTGAGAAACAATGTTCTGTCACATTTTCTAGAGCCTTATAAATCAGAACTAGGAGCCAAGATGCGTGTAACTCAGACCTCTGCAGTGCAAATCAAAGGACATTCCCCAGATCCTTCACAGAAGGTCAATGGAAGGTACAGAAACCCCGCTGGATTAACAGGAAAATTCCCGTACTGCAGAAGCAGAAGTGAAAGAACAGGGAAAAGAACAGAGGATGGAGAGATGGAGAGAGGAGAGAGAGATGGAGAGAGGAGAGAGAGATGGAGAGAGGAGAGAGGATGGAGAGAGGAGAGAGGATGGAGAGAGGAGAGAGGATGGAGAGAGGAGAGAGGATGGAGAGATGGAGGATCAGAGGTTAAAATGCTGACTCCGCACCCATATCGTGACAACAAATACAACCACAGAGGTTTCCCTACAGTCTCTGACATTACCCTTTCAGACCACAGCTGCTAGTCTCTATTGCCAGTTTAGGGTAGAATAGTTTGAACTCCATCCAGAAATCTAATTTTTCATAGCTCTACCCACAGCAAGGGATAAAAAAAATTCAATGCCTCCTTGTTCAGAGAACAAGGTAATGAAAACTGAGCAGCTTCGGGTGCCTTTGTCAGATGTAGAAGCCAAATGAAGCTGCAAGGACTTCTCCAGGGGAAAGATTTAACTCTTGACCGATCGAAGATGAATCCATGGGGAAGCACTAAAAATGGCCCAATCCTACTGCCACTGACATCACTGTTGTGTGTGGGAGAGGAGCTGCTTATTTGTCTTTTCACCATGGAGTTCATCAGTCCCAGTTATGACAACATCAATGACTTTTGAAAATCTAGCTTTTACTGTCCCTTGAAAAATTACCCAGGACCTCTTAGTGACTACAGAGAACAACTCAACTTGCATTGACTGATGAGGTTTCTACTCCCTGCTGCCTATCTTGCCCTTGCAGCATTCGCATGTGAGGTGGTTATCAGTCAGCTTATACCACTTTTATCATCCGTTTGAGATAAACAGTCACAGATTTTATTCTGCACTATCAGCTGTGACAGATTAAGAGCTGATTGGCTCAGATATTTGTGCACTGAAGGCAATAACTTCATACACCATCCAAAGTTAAATCATTCCTGCCAATCAACAGTGTATGTTATGCCTGTTGCGAATGGTCTGAATGACAGTGTTCTAAACAGAATAAACAAACTGTCTAGTAGTTAGGGGAAGGGAGACCAAACTGTCTGACCTTCTCCTGCCCTAGTTCCCTCCGTTACCATACCACATTTACAACAGATACCACACCATTCTGACTTTTACAAAGCACTTGGCACAGCTTTACAAACTGCAACAAAGCAACTTGTAACACTCGATTTGTCCAAATTTTTGTTCGACAAACTCAGATGAAGCCCATTAGCTTATTATTTGCTAGCTTGACAATACATCACAAGAGACCAATTTTTAAAAATGCTTTCAGGTCTAGAAAATACTCTTTAACATCTGTTTTTCAGCTTACCTACAGTGATGAACAAACATTGCTGCATCTACCAAAGTTTTAGACTAGAGACTATACAGCAGCTGACTCAGTATTCACAAGATTAATTTTTAGACAAGGGAACTCACTATATCCTTCAAAAATACTACCTAAGCCACACAAGATGAAAAATACAGATATTCCAAATGAACAAGATTTCAAGCAGGATTATTGTTCTGGTGCTATATTTGACAAGAGGAAGACCTACCTGTTGGGAAACTGAAACCATCTGTTGAATGTTGGCAACAGTAGCCTGTTGCTGGACCACTTGCGGAAGTTTTGCAACCTGTAGTGACATGAAATAAAGAAAGATTTGGTCAAAATAAGAAATTGCTAACAGCAGCAAAAAAAACACCACATCTATCAAAACCACTACCAAGTGGAAAACCTTTTCAAAGTCCTGTTCACGGTAAGTTGCAGCTTTGCATTCTCAGTGATACTGAACTTTTGTAAAACTTTTTAGATCAGTGTATTGAAGAACTTAGCTAGAAGAGGAAAAGGAAAAGTCATACTTTGAATTTTAACTGCAGCATACTCTTTTCCTCCTAACCATATATAAAAAGCACAGAAAATTCTAATGGGCTACATTATCTCACATACGCTTTTGAAAGAGTAAGGCTTCCAATTCCGAACCCCCTTCATTTTCCTTGGTTAGACTGATCCAGTTATGCAGAGAAGGTGGTAACTGATCTGTCACCTGCTCTTGGCTGCCAGAGTTCGGGCTGAGAGGCAGCACCAGAAAACAGGAAGAACTCAGGCTGAATTTTCCTTAGTAAACACAGTATGGAATCCCTTGCATAATAAAAAGGAGTCACACAATTTATTTATTTATTTATTTCAAAGAGGAAAGGTGAACTTATAGCTCAGATAGTTCCTCTGACCTGCTACAAGGCCACATATTGAGCACCAGTTAGTTTTTTTATAAGGTCAATTTAAACAAAGCTGTGCCTAGAATTAATACGAGTGGGTGCTAAAACGCTACATCACCTGTCATCTTTACAATTCTCCAGTCATCGTAGAGTTTAAAGGTGTAAACCTGTTACCTGTACCTGAATCTGGGCCTGTACTTGCTGGGTTCCACCTGGTTTCTGGGATTGGGAAATTGGAGTTGTTAAGAACTGTGTTTTAATGGCAGGCTGCGTAGTATAAGTTACTTTTTGTTGCTGTGAAGTCTGCTGTTGGGTTTGGACTGTAACCTGTTGAGCGTTTATCTGCTTGAGAAAAAAAAAGCATCAATGACTACAATATATATGTGTATTTTAAAGAGTAAGTATCTAGCTAACAAGATTAATTACATTTAATTATTGAAACAAAATACTCCCAGGATTAGTAACAGCAAAACGAGCCCTAGGTGAAAGCTTTCATGCACTTACACAAATGTTCTGAATCACTTCAGGTAGTTACTGAAATGGTTCTCTTACTAACATGCACGTACACGCACACTTCATATGATAACGTACTTCCTAAAAACCACAGTGGTGGCTGATTGACAGCAAAGCCCATGAGAACATGGCATTTCAGGAAAAAGTATATTTTGCACAAATTATATTGTAAACAGCAACAATCCTTGGGAATTTTCCACAATTGGTGATACTAGAAGTGACTAAAGAGGATCTTAATCTTTGCTACTTAAAAAAAGAAGTTTGGGGCATGAGAAATCACACCAAACAGTCTTATTTAAAAAATTATTAAGTATCTGACGTGGCACGTGAGAAACTGTTGTCTCTAGGTATACTTAAGATTGACTGCTAGAAACACTGACTGACTCTCTAGGAGTGTCCTCGTAATTCAGAGCTGAAGCTTTACAACCACAGAAGCATTACATAACTCAATGGGAGAGCAAACAAGTACCTTTTGCTGCACAGTAGCTTGACTCTGGGCAACCTGAGGCTGGATAGCTTTCTGTTGCTGTGCTGCTTGATGATGCTTCAGTTTTAGAAGCTGCTGGACATGCAGTGGCTGTGCAACTACCGTCTGGCCTCCTGAGAATTACAAAAATAATTAGAACTTTAAGAGTCTTCATTTTATTGCTTTGTCCCAGTAATCACAGCTTGCAAAGACAGACTGTGCTTTTTATTGACTTACACATCTGCATAGCTTTGAGCACTAATAACCCACTGGTTTTAATGGGAATAAGACATACAATTTTGACACTGGAAAAAAAACACATTCTGTTATCTAAGGGCATGAGTAAGCTGACTTTGTGTTCTAACAATAATCTTCCTACAGGAAAAATTCTGTCCACAGTACAGGAGACAGTAATGAAATACAAGTTTTCCTATTTCCATTCTGCATTTTTTAAAAAAATGCAGAAATTACTATGTCTTTACTTCTAAAGCTGTATCTGCTTGCCTAGTCTCATGCACAGTTTTTAAAAAAAATACTAAAACAAACCACATCTGGCTAAAGACTCGTGCTAACCTCTAGATTAAATGGAACAAGTTCAATTCTCTTACCTCATTTTAGAAATAAACTGGAATGCAACCTCTATCACTTTAGTTTTTATAAAGAAGGCATTACTTGAAAGTCCCTATCTTTAAACAAAGTGGGATTTAAAATTTTATTATGTTTTAGCAAGTCTGCTGACATACCTGCTGCTTTTTGCGGCTGCCCAATGGCAACACTAATGCCTGCAACAGTAACGGGGAGTGTAGTGACTCCTGCAGACGACACGACAGCAGCTGGAACAGACACCACTGGAGGCTTTGCCAACGCAACCTGTGCTGCTTGTGGAGTTTGGGCCTGGATCTGTCCTTGTGCTTGAAGCTGGGAAGCAGGAACACGAGTCTAAGCAGTAAGGAATGAAGATTATTGTACTGGCACAAAAAATACTTGCTGCATATAACACGTTATTATAAAATGACAGTTGCAAATGGTTCTAAACATATTTGCTCCTTTAGAGATCAATGGGTAAGTGTAACTTAAAGCTATTTATGTTACAGCTGTATCTTTTATACCGCCTACGTAATGCAAAGGGCGCTTGTGTGCTTGAGTGACCAGTACCCAGTTCATTTAAACGAGTAAAGAGAATAAGGTGTTTAAGACTGTTTTTGCAAAGTCAAAGACAACTTACAAGACGAGCAACTTGCAGGTTTGTCACAGTAGTGCCTGTGAGAACTGCGCCAGGACGAGGTGCTGTAACAGCAGTGAGCTGTTGAGTTTGCTGCTGCTGTTGCACTTGTACTTGTGCTGTTTGTTGTTGTGCCCCTTGCTGTGTCTGCTGTGCTGCCTGCTGCTGGGGAAGCTGGAGTTTCTGCTTCTGCAACTTGATCAGCTGTTCCTGAATAAACCAAACACTTACATCATTTCCAATCTTTTACACGACTACAGGAAAAAAATGGAGACGAATCTGGAGCTTTAAGACATAATCATTCTATGCCAGACTTTAGTTAAGATCAAAGAGCTAAGAATTCAACTCCTTTACACAGTGTGCTGCCAGTGAGTAAGGAACAGTAAGTGCTTTACATCCTGACCTATTGCAACAGTGCTACTATCTGAGATGGCTGTTAGACTCACTGCCTTCAAGAAATTTTAGTAGGATTAAATTTAAGAGCGACTTGCATTTCACTCTAGCCCAAGAAAATAGCATACAACAGACACTGCTAATGATGCTTACAGGAACAATGAGAGTAACACGTCACGTTACTTCAGAAGCATTTCCTCACCTGTGACAATTTCCCTACAGTTTTTATTTGAGCTGGAGACTGGGCCTGTGTCTGAGCCTGAATCTGTGGGACCTGCACCTGAGCAGCCTGCTGCTGCTGTTGCCTCAGAAGCTGGAAGTGAGCAGGGGTGATTGTTTTGCCAGACAGCTGGACTGTTGGTGTAGCTGTGAATAAAGAAAAAACAAAAAGCTCTGAAGAAAGATTTTCAACATTCAGTTTAATTAATTTATTCCACCTGAAAAGCCAAGCTGTTAAATGCATATTTTTCTGCTCCAGCACAGTTTGTGGAGTAACTATGAATAACAACACATTAGCATAAACATGATGTAAAAGCAGAGTAAATAATAAAATATATGCTCCTTTCCTCACAATGGTTTTTAGTTGAGACAGTCAATTCTAATATTTTACTGCTAGATTATTAATAATCTTTTTTAATTGTAATGCCTACGGGCCAAGCAGCTCTACTGCAACACTTTATCCAGAAATACTAGAGAAAAACGTAATCTGAGCACCAAAAATAAAGCAAGCTAAGAATCATAACATTGTTTAATTGCGCTGCCAACAAATCCAGACTTTCAATACTGTGGGGTTATGCTGGGTCAAGCAACCTACAGAAATTCTAGGGCCCATTATGTACCCTTGGAAAAACATTTCTAAACAAGCGGTTATTACCTGGTGTAACTTGAGTCACCAAAGATCTTGTCTGGGTCTGCACGGGCGTTAAGTTTGTAGTTACGACTGCTGATGCTGTCACTGATGTTACTGCACGAACTCCCTGGGTTGATGCTATCGTCACCAGTTCTGTGGAAGCAGCAGGTGCTGCTGCAGTTCGCTGCTGGGTATGTACCACTTGTGCAGTTGCAGTGCCTCCCGAAGTCTGAAACGGAACAAAGTCATTATTTCTCACAGTTTTCATACCTCATTCAAAGCTATGGAACCTTCTGGAAATGGACTATACAATTTTAGAAACAAATATCTAAAATACAAAAGCATAGCAAAAGCAAAGAACGTCTAAATCTTTCTAACACATCTATCTGTTTGGATATGTCTCGATCGGCATCTGGTTAAATCTTTTTCAAACAGCTGACTGCTAAACCCTTTACCACATTACAGAAATTTGATTTTACTGCCTTTCAATTTTTTGCTTTATCTTCCATAGTCTTAAACCACTAAAATAAAGATCAGGATTAACAAAGCACAAAACAGTTACATGCTGAAAATGATAATGACGTAATATATTGCCTATGACAGCACTCATCTGTGAACTATTTTAACAGTACTATCTATTAGGCACTTTGTTCTGATGAACTGTTCCGGTGTGTTCTGGTATTTTGGTAAGGGACGGGTTTGATACAGAATCACATGAAATTTGTAAGAAGCAGAGTTTCTGATAACATGGAAAGCTAAAGCAGAAAACAGATACGCTGACAAAACATGCAACCAAGATTAGTCCAGGGACACAACTAGTGATGCAATCTACTCACAGTCAACGTTCCAGGTATAACAGGTGAAGCCAGACGTTTATTGATGGGCTGAAAGGTTGCACCAGGGACTCCAGCAACGGTATTCACTATGACATTTCCACTCACTGTAGCTGAAAGCAAGCCAGGATTAAATGTGAGATTCTGAAAATGAAAATCCAAATGTCCTATCATCCAATGCCTAATATAAAGTCTGCTTACCAGTCTGTATACTTGTCCCCGTAACTGCTGTTTTGATTGTGCCCGCCTATTTAGAAGACAATTGAGGTAACAGTTCAGAAAAACAATAAATGAAAACCGAATACAGCTCTTACTCTACCATGTTGTTTAACACAATGCTGTATTCCAGAAGTGACAAAATAAGAAAAACGCAATAAAATGCAGATACTTCTGCAGTTGTTTATTCGTTTTACAAATCAACAGCAACTGTTGTACACATTAGGGTTCTGCCACACTAACAAGCAATCGGAGACCAGTCAAGTGTTTTGTAAATACTGGTCATTTGACATCCTTGTTACCAGAAGAAGGGAGCAACATATTACTCTGGTGTGCCACAGACAACCACTCACACACTAACATCATTCATCGCTGACATGAACAGTAGATACACAGAAATACTTATGGGTCAGAACCCATTCGCTGCCTCTTTCAGTAAAAGCTGTAGTATTCTCGCCCTTCAACAAACAAAATAAAATCACCACTACCTGCACACATTAGCAGGCAAACTGGATTGGCTCTAAAAACAAAAGCCTCAGACCTGCCATCAGACTCATTAAAACAGACCCTAGATTTAAGAAACCCATGAAAACTTTGCACAGATTTGCAACAAAACAACCACTGCAGGTCCTGTAGGATGCAACACTTGCCTTGCAAAGGTTAATAAAACTTTGGATTTTAAGCTACTTTAACAGAGTAGCTCTTACAGCTACATTCTCTTTATTCTCCAAGTTCACTGTATAAACACTGTTCACTGACTGCGTAAATGTATTTGCTCAGACTTTGACTAAACTAAATTAAGATCTAATCTGAAAAAGGCAAAAAATCTTTGCAAAGGATATGGTGTTTTTCCACATCAGAATGCTAAGATGTACTGCTGTAATGGCACGAGCACAGTCTTAATAAATGAGCAAACACCAAGATACCCAGCATACTCAGGAAAAAAAAAAGAAACAAACAGCTTTCATCTCACTATACCGACCTAAAATTCTCACTTTCCAGAGAAAATAAAACACAAATACAGTACACACAGAAGAACTAAGTTACTACATCAGAGGCACCAAGCCCTCCCTTTCTTACCAATACTGCTGTGTTGGCCACAGTAGTTACTGCAGTCTGCACTACTGCCTGTGGCTGCTGAACTACCTGTGCCTGAGCCTGCGGCTGAGGCTGGGCTTGTGCTTGCTGTACAGCTGGTTGCTGAGCTTGCTGCTGGCCAGCTTGCTGCTGCTGAGGCTGTGGACCTGTCTGTTGCTGTGCCCTCTGCTGTTCAGCCAAAGCCTAGGAAATCAAAGTGTGAGCTTCATAGTCTTCAAAACAGTGTATGTAACAATCAAGATGTATTTTTTTAAAAACAAAACAACAAACAAACCCCCTTTAATTCTAAGCATGTATTATACGTGTGTGTGTGCAGAGACACCATACAAATCTGTCTTCACTGTAACTCCAACTCCAAGTTACATCACTGAACTAGTTTCAAACTCCAAGCTACATTCATGGTTTTATGGCTTAGAACACAGCACAACAAGCGATTTACCGTCAACAAGCAAGGACAAATATCTCTTTCTGAATAATACAAGAAAGAAGGCTACAGACTGGTCAAGAATAAAACAAGATTTTTACACGTTCTTAATATACTTTCGAAAAAGATGCTTCTAGACAATAAGTATGAGTGTGACATACAGGCCCAAGGAAAGGTCCCACTTTGAACCATGGATATATAAACCCTAGTACGCGAACAATTTGCAGCTGCTCGTAACATCTACTGTACCGCCAAACTTCTCCCAGGAGGCAGCTTTTCTCATACTTCCTCTGTTGTCTGATTTTTTAATTACTGCAGTCATATGTATAGCTGAGATGGAAACCGTACCTTTTTCTCTTTTGCAATACGTTCTGCTCGAAGGGATGCAACTTGAATTGGAGGAAGTGGCTTATCATAGTTGATTCCACTAGAAACAACCATAAGACAAAGCACACAATTGTTAAAAATAAATAACTGAAAGTTTAAAAAGAAAAGAAAAAAACTTTTATGCAATTCATAACTCCTTTAAGATAGACAGTGCCCACCTTTCTGCAAGCACTGATGCATGCTTTGGATTCTTCTGGAAAGGATTCATGCCAAGTCTGAAATTGAGCAAAACTGTATTACTGGAGACAGAAAAAACTTATAAACAATATTTAATTGCACGTTTTAGCAGATGACACTGCAGTTTTGGTGAAGTTTTCATGACATTCCCAGCAGTACTGGAGCCTGCACACACACACACACATTTTAAGACAGACTCAGAGTAAAATACTAAACGAGTACAGAAGAAGTTACTGCAGGAATATACATAGAAAATAATACAGTACTAAAAAGCATAGACATCAAAATGTTTACAATTCAGGCAAATGGAAAGTGTAGTTTATAAAGTAGTTTAAAAAAAACCCCAAACAACTGAATGCTTTTCTTCTCTTAACCACACAAAATAAATTCATGCAGTGAGTAAGAGCGAGCCCAAAATCACGAAATACGGAGGTGTTCCAATAACACAATGCCGGGATGCAAGGAAAGAGGTCAAGAACAGAGAAACAAAACAGCAGTTTGAAAGAGTGTAAAATACATCCCGGTTGCGAGAGCAATTCAGAACACAGTTTCCAGGAGATCTGTGGTGACGGGGAGATCGAATGATCCCAGTTAAACTTACAGAGGTTTGATAGGTGGACTTCTTTTTCCTGCAATCATTTTCATCATCTCAAAATGATTAGTATAAAGCTGCGTGTGCATGGCACCCTCATCTTGAGCATAGATCTGGTTGGTACGAAGTGGGCGACTGTTTTTAGTCTAAAAAATGAAAACAAACCAACTTTCAATTGCGAGCATACTCACATGGTGTTTTGCCTATGTATAAACACATGGTGCGCTTGTAGATTATTTAAAAACGTACTCCAACATATCTATCACAGACTGGTTTCTGCCTCGTGTCACTGATAACTTACTGTTACACAAAACTCTATGGGAAATATACAAAGAAAGAGTGAAATAAGGAGGAGTTTTCACGGTCACACTGGCATCAGCACTTGGGGACATACAAAATGGCAAACTCTAATTTGAAAAAGAATCTTTGCTTTAGTTTAGATTTTGCAAGTTTAATTCAGTACCCAAACCAAGAGCCCATTAGTTTATAGTTATGCATAGCGCACGCGTAATATAATAAAACCATCACTGCACTGCTCTGCCAACAAAGCTATGTTAACATCCAACACACCATGCTATCCTAACATTTGGCTTCTCCTAAGTAGAAACTGCCAGTCAGGGACAAACCTGCTTATTAGTCAGACAAAGGGACTACAGTCAGAAGTTCTACATTCTCTAACCAGTTCTGTCACTAAATTGCTGTATGGTTTGGAAGTAGTTGTTTATAATAATGGCATTTATTTTTGTTTCTGTAGTGTACTATCATCGTCATTTACTAAAAGGTGCTTCAAGCATTAAATTCACTATATATTTGTAATCCACTTAGACCCTAGCATGAAGTACATTCTTACAGATCTTAAGTACCATCGTTATAATCAGGATAAGTTACATGGTGGTTGTTAGGTGGAAAAGTACCCACTACAGTTTAAGTGATATCACAAAATTCTTGCATTATTTAAAATTTATCTATCAAATCCGAAAGCTGAAGTCTGGTGTCAATCCACTGTATCAACAAAGAAAGGAAAAACAAATGTGGAATTTTAATTGATGTTTCAGAACTGAAGTAACACTCAACATGGATCTCATATGAATTATCTGCCCACCTCCATTGCTGCTAAATACCACAGTGTCTAGATTTGATTTTGAAAGAATACCAATGCACACCTTATAAATACTTTTTGTCTTCTTTTTAGGATTAGCTTCGTACATTAGCTGTAAAATAAGAAGGAAAGTTAGATGATCTTTTGTGGAAGATTTTGTTCAGGTGCTTTTTCTTTTCAAAGAAATCACATAAAATAAGTGGAAATCCTGATGAGGATAATTTTATAATCTTTTAAAAGTTATTTATTTACACTGTTGAAACATTTAACAAAAACAAGTGTTTACGGAGTTAAGGAAAAACAAACTCTACAAACTTAAGGTAAAAAAAAGATGCATCATTCTATGTAAACTCACCTTTCCTTCTTCCCTTGGAATAATGACATTCTCATATCTGTTTCGGCATTGTTTTGGTGAGCGATAGACTCTGCTGCATGAGTTAACAACATCACTAACAAGGTCCCAATTGGCAGTGTGCGCTGGCGATACAATAGCAAGATTTAAAGGAAGCTCCAGCAGCTGCTTCACTGCCTACAACAGATAACGGTACAAAAGCTTCAGATGACAAATCATTCCAATCTTCCAAACCTACCGTTATCTGCACGTGTCCACATACCGTTACTACAATGATACAGATAGCTTAGGGCACAGGCTATGGGTTCACCTACATTCAGAGAGAATAAATAAGCATAAAATGCTATTATGCAGACTGAAGTGCAAGAAAACACTTGGAAATTGGTACAAGAGGAACAGAGAGCTGCCATCCAAGTACCGCGCTCTTCTCAAAGTTGGGAGAGCCTTAAGCTGCATTATCCTACATCCAAGCCAGCACAACTCATCTGGAACATAGTCAGTGGTCTCTACAACAAAAATCGGACTTAATCATGCATTCTGTTGTTTAACCTTTAAATTATCCTTAGAGGAACACAAAGGATAGGCAATCCGTTCTGTGTTATGTCAGCAAAATGCCAAACTAACCATTAGGAATTAGAAATAACCTTGAAGAGATGAAAGTGCAGAAAGAGCCATTTCTGAAATTAGAAGCACAAATGCAATAAATAATAACAGCAGAAAGTGCATGTATCATCTGACCTGCAGAAGTGCCCAGTCTTCACTGATCAACCACTCTGGATTATCCTGCCCAGCCTCAGCAGCTGGTTTGACAAGAGTCGGCAAAGGCTTTGCAAATTGTGTTTGTTGTTTCAACAAGATGTTTTTCTTTTGCTCTTTGCCCTCTCGGCGCATTTTCAACATTCCTGGAGTTGCTCGATCAAAAAGTGAACGAGGTGGAATAACTGTCTCTCCATGACGTTGCTTTTTCTTCCTACCTGCAGCTAAGACAAAAAAAAAAATCCATTCTTGGTAAGTAGTTACTACCATTCTTTGATTCCTCTGCTGCTTAAAGTCGCAAAATGCTCCTACATGTGTACGGAGTATTCCCCACTGCCTCTTAATAGTGTACTGTCAGTAACTAAACAGAGCCTGGTATAAAGTAAGATCAGCCTTGCCCTAACTCACATAGTAGAATGTCTGTTTTCTAAAAGTGTCCCTTTAAAAACACCTATATGTCTAGATAGAAAGACGCAACGTAAGAACTGGGGCTTCCAGTGATTCTATTGCTTCAAGACCACAGTGATGCAAGAATTTTCACCTCTTCAAACCTGGACATTTGATCTTCACCGGACCAGACATGTAGAAGGTATGAAAAATTCCCCAATTTCTTTAACTTCCAGCAATAAATCTCAGAACAGTTTTGAACAAACACTTACCAGATGGATCCGTTTTATGTCGTTTACGTTCCTTCCTGACATACACTGGAGGCAACTTTGATTCTGGAATAGGGGTGGTATCATACATCAGGCACATAACAGAATCAATGTAGATATCATTGTCATCCTGAGGTGGAGTGGGAGGAGTCCAAAGCTGCACAGAACAAAATTTGTAGTTAGTGCAATATTAACTCTCCACTGATCTTTATGTTTCAAAAAATAAAAAGCCTATTTAGGCTGCCTGGTGTTACTTTACTTACTGGCATTATTTCAGTTTGTCCATCTGGACCTTCATAGACATATTCCTACATAGCAGAAAGAGAATACAATTCAAGTGATCCAACTGAACTCTGAAGAAAAAGGTACTCTCAAAATAACTGTTAAAAAATAGACTATTAAGAAAAACAAGACTAATCAGGAATTACTTTGTTGTATGCATCCTCCCGAGTGTAGGTTAGAAGTTCCTCTTCATCCTCCCAAAGCATTTTTTGCTCTTTTTCCTTTAACTCCTTCATATGCTGGACTTCCCATGCTTTCTTTGCAGTTTTCAATTCCATCTAGATGAAAGTCAGACTCCGTATAAACTTTATGCAGTAACAGACACTGGATCAAAAGTTATCAATTTGTATTTTTATGGACAAACTCCTTGAACTTCAACATTTTCAGGCACAGAAATATTACAGCAGTTTCTTAACAGATACTTTCACAATCACTTATAAGATTTTTTTGGTCTCTGTTGAGAGTCCTCAATATAAAGCAAACTCAGGATTTCAGTTAAACAACCAAGACAACCAGAACACAGCTCCTTTAATGAAATAAGCAGGCTCGCTGCAATTAATGAAATTTTCTCCCCTGCTATCAATGGAGTACAACAAATATTTGCTGACTTGTGCTGAAGAATGTCATTCCCATTTTACAAAAAGAAGTTATGAACTGACACCTGCTTAAAACCAAGAGAATCCCAAAATAATAATCTCTCTATAAGGCATTCCGGTGTTCATCAAGTATAGCAAGAGAAGATCACAGAAGTGTCTACAATATATTCCACTTCACTGGAGAAAATTCCACTTCACACTGAAAATATAACCCTGCTTGTACATACTGTGACAGAACAACATGGAAAACAAAGATTTGTTGGTTTACCTCATTCATCCGTGGCTCATGCTCATCAACTGAAACGTGGAAGAGCTCTAAATAATTCAAAGCATACTTCTCAATGGGAGTCAGCTGAGAGAAAGTAGCAAGGGGGGAAAAAAAGTTAGTATTGAGGATAACAAAAGAAAAGGTAACTGAAGGAGAGTGTATCAAAGCTCTCCTTAAAACTATTCTTGCTCTTGGATGACTTAACAACTTAAGTCAGTAGGAGATTCCATCTAACACGAGTATCAATCCCATACACAACAAACTTGCTTTAAGGGAAGACTGCAAAGAAATTGAAGTATTTGAACTAAACATTACTTTTTAACCAAATATTCATGGAAAGTCATGGTACCTGATCCACAACAGCAACTAACTCCTGCAGCTGTGAGGGCTCTTCATTGTATTTTGTCTCACAGAGCTCCGATATTAAAGGTTCAATGCTTGACTCGGGTCCTATTTCTTGTATGCAATCATTTGACTCCTCATCCTCTTGTTCAATACTGTTGAGGGCCTTTCAGAAAGACATATTCTTAAAATAATGAAGACTTCAAAAATATGAAAAGAAACCCCATAAAAGGTTCACTGAAACCCAACACAAATTTCTGGAATAAGTCTCTGCTGAGGCAAGAGAAACAGTCCCCAGAAAGTATACAACTCAGCTGGGGGCTTTTAGAAATTTTGTTACAAGGAAAATGACAAAACACATAAAACTACCAGAAAGAGAGATTGACAGAATTTACCCAAATCAAAAACTATAAGGCTGCTCTTTAATACTAATATTGAATAGCTGTATGTGTTAGTAATTACCTCTATGAATGGTCTTGCAACTTTAGGTGAAATATTTTCTGCTGGAGATGACTCTTGAGAAAGCACTACAAATTCTTCCGCTTTCACTCTAAATCCAGAATCCTCCATAGGAGAATGAACCTCAAACAATTCCTGAATCGTTTGCTTGGTAAAAAGCAAGAAAAAAAAAATACATATATTTAGCTATCAAGTTCATTCTATTTTTTTATATAACTTTGAATTAATTCAGGTTCAAGTGACCTTATAGACTACGGACTGGCTAAAGAAAAAACAAACCTCTATCTATTATTTCTGGGAAATTGTCCGTTTTCTCTTCTGTAACTTTCTGCTGTAGGACTACAGAGCAGAATAAAGTGTTAACAGTTCATTTATAGGAAAGTCAGACATACACACAGTCTTATCCTCCACCACCATACTGGGAGTGCCAGAAGGGGATGGACTAGCTTTATCAGCACAGTCAGTCTTCAGCATTTTCAGAGCAGCAACTGAGAGCCTATCTCACTAAATATCCAAACTTCGTATTTCGTATTTTTAAAGCTGTTGAAACCTTCATCCTTACAAGCTCTGCAGAATTTTGCAGCAGGGTGCAAGAATACATTAAGCCACACAGGTGGTGCCTATGCATCACTATGGAAGTAACAGAACAAAAGCAGATAGACAGTATTCAAAAGAATGTGGCCCTAAGTTGAAGTAATAATGAAATTTAAGATGTTTACCTATCAATTCTAGCCCAAACAGAATTTTACTAAGCTATTATTAAACACTGCAACACAGATGCTTGAATTTATTGAACACTGTAACACAGGTGTTTGAAGATATTTTGAATACTTACCTGTGTTAAAAAGGCCATTGAATAATCATTTCCCTGAGCAGCTACTTCTCTGATCAAGTCCTTTGTGCCATTTTTCAAAAGCTTCTCTTCTACAGAATTACCACTGACAAGCCTAAAAAAAGGGAAAAAGAATAGAAATGTGGTAAGTCATTTTCAAAATGGTTTTCAGAAAATTGCCCTTAGAGAATAACACCGAACTGTTCAAACGCGGTGGTTTCTGGGGCTTTGTGGCTTGTTGTTTTTAGTTCTGCTAGGGGCTCAGAACAAAACACATACTACCACCTCTACACTAAAGCTTTCATTTAACAATTACTATAATTAAAAAAAAATCAAAAAACACCTCACTTTAAAAATTCCATGTAAACAAACAGACAAAAACCATGCAGGTATGATATGTTAATTACATTTGGTGTTAGAAAGACCACATTTTCATATGATAATCTGGTATCTTTTTTATTGAAGCGAGATGAAGTTTTTAGCACTGTTTCCACTTTGTATCAGATCATACAGAGCAGCACTATCTGAATTAACCTTATATTAAAGCATGTTAAAGAGTGGTCGTTGATCGATCACCTGTATATATGGATATCTTTACATCTCCCGATTCTGTCACACCATTCCTGAGCTTTTGCGTCCATCACTGGGTTTAGATCATTGTCATAGAACACAACAGTGTCTGCCTCAACAAGATTGACTCCAGTGGAGCGACTGTGAGAGGAAAGGATGGCACAGAAAATGCGCTTGTCTCTGTTGAAAATTTTCATCAGCTCCTACATAAATGGAATTTAAGCAAAGAGTAAATCAACCATACACCAGAACAAAATACCAAGCCAAATTCAGTATAACCTAATTAAGAACAGACAAAAACAAGTCACATGTTTCAAAATGAGTAAGAAACAACACAAATTTCCTTCCCCTGCTGTAGCGCATAAAGGCCTGAGCAGCATGTATTGCTGTACCAGTGGACAACCATTAGGGTAAACTTACCTGCCGTTGTTCATGGTTAGCATATTCATCAATCCTCACAAATGTGAGGAAATGGAAATTCAGGAACAATTCCAGTATGTCCAACATCAGAATCATCTGTGACAAAATCAGCACACGGCGCCCTTCAGATTTCAACTTCTGAAGCAAGACAGCAAGAGCTTCTAATTTTCCTATATTTCAAACAAGAACACCAATAATAGTTTTATACAGAAATTCCATTCCCATGAAACATGAAATTACTGAATTACTATAACCAAATGTCCTCCTTTACCTGAGTCATACTGCACCAGCCGGAGGTCAGGGAACTGCAGCAAGTGAGGAGTCGTAATCTGTTGCAACTGATGCAAATGTGGAGCTGCCTTCTGCTTAAGACTGTGCTTAAGGACTTTCAATCTGTGACTATATGAAGGTGGGGGATTTGCTACATACAAACATGGGGGAGCAGCAACTGCAGCTGGCAACACGAAGAGGGCCCTGTGAAAAGCATCAAAACAAGGCAATACCAGTTTTAAAAGTTACATACAAAATTATCATCCACAGCAATTATTTTCAGCCTGTCAATAATGTAATTTTACATGATTATCTAACCACTTTGTTGAAGTGACTTAGGACGTGCTGCATACCTTCAAAATGTGAATATTATCTCCCTTTATCTTTTTGTTATGTTTTGTTTTGTCTGCTTTGACAATGGCTTCTGTTAAGGTGTTTGCAGTGTACTCAGTCACTGGAGCTCAAACACAAGAAACACTCACCATACCAAACTTACTAAAAGCAATTCAAAAAAGTTTGGGGAACTGTAATTCCTGTTTCTAGAAAACTGCAGCTACTGCTCTGCACATAACCCACTAAATGTCAGCTTTAGCTAAGCTAGCTTCTGCCTGCATCTCTGTGTCTTAACTCTTGCTGGTTGGCTCCAAGAAGCACCCACTCAGAAGTAAATCCAAAGCACAAGAATGTAAGATGAGGTATGGTCAGCTGAATTGGGCTCAAAATTAGGAATGAGGCACTGAAAACTCTTATTATAAAGATTCTAAAAGAAACAGAAGTGACTGTTATTTTTATGTTCATACTGCACATCATTTACTGCTAAATAAATCAGTCTAAACCAAAGAAGCTCATGAACCGGAACAAGTTTTAAAGCTTTTTTTAAAAGGAATGTTCAAGAAATAACCGAAGGTGGTAAAGGCTTACAAGACAGAGTCACACATTACCTGTTAACAACATCCTTTACAGATTCTTGTTGCTGAATCAAAGTCAGGATCATTTCTTGCAACGGGTTACTTGGGCCTCTGGAGGCACTTGAAGAAAGGCAACAGTTCACAAAGCCAGCCCACCTCCAACTGTTGTCTTCACTGGAAGACAGCTGGGAGGGCTTGCTTTCACCAGTCAAAGAACAAACACTCAGCAAGTCTCTGCCATACACTGGGGCCCGCGAACAACGGCGCTCATTGCCAGAAAATATTCTGTCCAGGCGCTCCTTCAAAAGCCGGTTCTTTTCTTCGTATGTTTCCTTTGCCAAGAAAAGTTGAAAAAAAACATTTGCTGCTCATCACAATCACTTAGGAATTTGACTTTTCTTTACAATAAAGCTATCAGGATCAGAGTACCATGTGAACAATTGTTCACACCAATCACCAAAGGTGTAAATTTCAGATAAAATTTTAAGACAACAGCTAAATTCAATTAATATTAAAGACTCAAATCTTAGTTCAGCAGCATCTTGCTTTTTTGAAGTATACTTTCATAGTTTTGGAAAGAAAACAAAATTAATCATTTACATTTGGGATATTTCAATTAACACATTAATATTGACATGGTACAAGTTCTTGCACAGTTTAACATATACTTCATGTTTTCCTATGCTTTATAGGTTGCTCGAGTATCTTTTCTAAATACTTGTTAAAGATTAGAGATCCATAAAAGCTTGCTCAATTGCCTTTGTGTTCAAAACACACAGAAAACCTTAGGAGTCATTTATTCAGGCATTACTAAATAATTACAATGTATTATTTACAAGAACTTGTACTGCTATCACAGCACAAGAAAGCCATTAGCTCTTTTATACACCAAAACTGGATTATAGATTAAAATGCATCAGATCTGTCACGTGAAACATGGACAAAAGTTGCTTTGTTTACCTACTCTGTAATTATCAAGGTTCCTAATTAATTCCAGCTTTGTAAATTAAAGCTTCCAACTATTCCGTGCATTTAGTAACAATCCTGAAAAGTTGTGTTTCCGTAAGAAAATAAAAATTAAGTACCTGTGATTGTCCATGTGTAGGTGCTGGTTTTAACACTGCTCCCATATCACCCGATGACAAATTAGTAACTGCGGTTCTACCTGGAATACAAACTGAGGATAAATCTTGTGTTTATGTATTTATTCTTCTGGAGACTGGTTTCATTTAGTATTTTTAATAAGTAGACATTTCATAGCTGTAACACATAATTGCAGACAATTTTTTAGTCTAAATGTCCACTGGGTAATGAAATTTGTACTTGGTTACGCATCAGATACCTGGCAGATATTTACATCAACTGTTTTCACAAAAATCCGAGACAGAACAATGGAATTTTACTTTGCTTTGCACAAAGTCCTGCTGCATTCACGGTTTATTCAAAATGTCACATATAGTGCAATAGGCATTATTAACATTTAGAAGTTATACTCTAAATCAGGAAAAGATTGTTCTAATTTATCTTAAATAAATCATCTAAGATTCTTCAGAAAACATATGAATTCAGTATAGTTCTCAAATTGATGAAACTACACGATGGAATCTCACAGTAGCATTCTTGTGAATTCAAATGCCAGCAGAGGTTTCCCAGACAGCTAACTAACTATTAGAATTTTACATACAAATAAACAATCGAAACTACAGTAATACTCTTCATGTACTAGCAGACTACAGACAGTGTGTAGCAGTTACTTTCTTGATAGGATATACAGGTTTCCATCTCAGCCAGAACGCTCTGCTCATCAGCACTGATTATTTGTACTAGAAAAGCAGCACAACCCTCCGCTAGCCAGTGTGAAACTGTATTTAGCAACAAGCCAACACACCCCCAAGAACTGCATTCAAGTTAACAAGCAGGTGCTAGCCCTTACATTAAGAGTAATAGACTCTAAGGAGCATGCAGAGGTTTAAGCTTTGCCTTTCCGCACTTTTATTACAAACAAGCTAATACAGATAGCTAGGGTAAATCCAATTTTACTACACAGCTACACGTGAGCCCAGCAATTATAGTTTCTAATCACCCAAAGCAATGGAATTTATTTGGCATTTTACCCAAAATTCAGAAAGCCAAAGTAAGTATTTTCAATATGCTTTACATCTTCCTCCAAAGATGAATAGCAAAAATAATAATGTTTTCTTTTATCAGTTAGAAACAATACTTCAGTAATCATTGCTTTCCAGGGAGCTCTTTTTTTACCATCATGAGAGTAGTAAGATGCTTGAGTTTCTGTAGCAATCTTACATCCCAAGTCACCAATTTCCATTGTGAACTGTGGCAATATTAGGAGTACCTGAAATGTAATCACAGCTGAAGGGTGAAAAATTTGAGCCACAGCTCTTCCAAATTATGACAGAAATCCTTTACCTCCCAACAACTGGGAGGCTGTTGAAGTGTCCTCTCCCCTTTTTATGATAAGATGTTTACTCTTCAGAAAGTTAAAATATGAACTTCAAGGGTACATTAATACATCAAAAAGGAGCAGTAAACAGTTTGTTTTGAGAGAATGGTTTATATCCAGAAAAAATTACAGCAGATGGCCATTTCCAGGTAACGGACTCCTAGGATTGCATATATCATCATTTAACAATCTGCTGGTTTGTTGCAAATGCATCCTAGACAGCCATTTCTCTATTGGTTTTTGATCAACATCTTGATTGCGCTTTTAAGCAAGGAACCAATTGCATTTGCAGCAAGGCACCAAACACCTAAGCAGCATTTGCAGAGGAAAAGGGAAAACAGTGTGTTGGTTAGAGAGAGAAGCAAAGAAAACTAGATAAAAGCCAAATCAGTGTGGAAAAATAGAGAGAATTGCTAGACATTCTCTGTCAGTATAAAAAATAATCACTCTGATCTTTCTTTGATTTCAAACTCACTTCTTCCCACAAAAATCTGACCTAAGACACAACTGGTAAAAAAAATTCTATATATTTAATACAGTTTCAAGCTCTCCCAAGTTTGTACTAAAAAATTATCTAGAACTCCAGTACACATCATGCACAAATCAGAATGATTTGCTTCACAGTTTACCTGCTTCTGAACTCAACTTACAGATCTATAATAATTTGGAGTTGTAGATCAATGTGTTTTTAGTAATGGAATGTTTAGAGAGAGACATTTCTTCAGGCTAGAAAACCTACCTTGCTGTGTCACTGCTGTGGAAGTTGCAACACCTCCTTGATGCTGGTTTCCTAAAGCGTTCAGAGTGTTCTGAACAGTTCCCGCTTGGGAAACTGTCTGCATAACAACTGGACCCTGGGGTCTCAAATACTGCTGACCAGGTGCTGAAACAATCTGAAGAACACTTCCTGAAATGGAAGATTTTAAAAAAATTAGGCTGGATAGAGTGAAAAGAAGAAATAGTGTTCTCTAGCAAAAGATACTACTGCTACAAATTGATCGTTACTGTTTCAAACTATGTTAAATTTTCCCAGACAAGTTCATGACACCAATTTGAAGTTCCCTAACGTCCAACAGGAGACTTAAAACACTTAAGTTTCCATAGCTAAAGAGGAGATCCATGTTGTTGGGGTATCATTTTAAATCTACGTATTTTATACGGAACTCAGATGAAATCCAATCAACTAAGAAAGCCTCACTTAGCACTCCTTCTATTTATTTTGTTGGCCAGAGAACTAAGATTTCCAGGTTCTCTTGAATTTGACAACACACATACCACCAGCAAGGGAAATTTGAGGGCAAAATATATTGAAGCATTCAGGTCAGGGTAATAGCTGGGTCAAAATTCAGAGGCACACCAATCTTGAACTATTATTTACACAATTTCAGAACAAACCAAGAACATCCTCAGTTTTGTCTATTTCTGCTCATCAAGGAGTTTATCTGAAATAATGCCTCACCCTACTTTAGCTGTATTCCATACATGTGAAAACGAATTAGAATCATAGTCATAGAATGGTTTGGGTTAGAAGGGACCTTAAAGACAATCCAGTTCCAACACCCCTGCATGGGCAGGCACACCTTCCACTAGACCAGGTTGCTCAAAGCCCCATCCAACCTGGCTTTGAAATAATATTCAACAATAAATAAAATTCAATACTGAAATCTTGAAATACGACACAGAAAGAGAAAGTAACCGTGTCTTTAATTTGATAGGCAATCATTTTTCAAAACAGAGCTACCTTGTTATCCCTGTCTCACACAGAAAACAAGTAAAGCAGAATAATACAAGCAACACGGACAGAAAAATCTCCTTAACATACGGCAACAAGGAACGTACTGCCCATATCAAAACCCAAGCATTGTAAATGATGGAAAACTCCCTGTTTCGAAATAAGTACCTTGTAACTGCAGCGGTTGCCCTGCAGTGAGCTGGCGAAGTTGGCTGTGTGATAAAGTAAACTTGTTCCCTTGGAACTGCAGTGTTACAGGGGTCTCTGGCTGAGCGATTCTCCCTTGTGCTCCTGCTATAGAAGCCAGCTGGGCTATTTTTACTACCTCACCACCTGTTATTGAGGGAAATGGGCATTAAAAAAAAACAAAGTGGGAGGTGAGGTTGTTCAATATTCACAACTCTACATTTTGGTTAGTAAACTGGTGCTGAAGCGCCTTCCATGCATAATTATACTTAGTGCATCAAAAGTGTCATATAAAAGTTAAGCAGGTATTGCTTTCTATATTTGTTGGACAAACTGGAAAAAAGCTGATTGTTTAAAGGGTAAGAACATCGACATTTTAGAAGTTATCACCTTCATTAGCAAAAAAGTGAAGAGCTACCTGAAAACTCATGTGACACTTTGTAACAGAACGAGTATAGACAATAAAGTGATTTTCACTGCCTTTTCAAGAGCACGAAGGAAGGTTTAAGAAAGAGACAAAAATATTCCCATATGTGGCACTGTAAATACACATTTGAAATGGCCTGAAATTTGCTGATGAAACATGATTTATATTAAGTGATCTGCATTAGACAAACCAAAAAGCTTTAAAGTGACAAGGACCAAGCTTTTTGTGATTTAAATGCAGAAAGGTTAGAGGCATTTAAGCATTAAATTTTATGATACAGAGAAAATACTGGCGTGAAAATTCAGCTTTTGTAAAGGCAGTGCATTACCCCAGAGATAAAATTAATACATCAGTGCTCAGTACTCTATAAACATGCTAATAGGCAGTGCACATACAACCTTAAAGCAAAGCCTCATTGCTTTTCTCTGCCTAACAGTTGCGACACTCCTCTCTGCGAGAGAGGCCTTTAGCAGATGGATTAGTGTTTAATATGAAAGGAATAATTAGGATAGAGCTAAAACATTTGGTCTGAAGGAAGTCTTGCCAGCAGAAGAAACATGCAGAAACAGGAGATTAAGTTGACACCGCTAATGTATGTCCACAGCAATTCTATTGTTTCTTATCCAATTTTCGATTTTCCTTGGTCACAAGCAATGTACTGAGCAAGGCTAATCAGAAGAGTGAAAAAAAAACAACGATTCTGTACACATTTTAGGGTGCCTAGTAACTTAACCTCATTGTAGTACAAAGGTGGGAGAAACCTTGAAAGGGGAGGCCACTTACTAGGCAACCGTGCCTGGGCCTGAGAGGTCAGTACCAGCCTCTGAGGCAGCACACTCTGTTGGATGGTGTGCGAGGGGGCCTGTGGCTGGGCCTGGCCTAGCTGAGAGGCCGGCGCAGAGGTCTGGCCCCGCGGTTTCACAGGGTTGGCTGTGCTAGTTGCTGTGGTGAAGGTCGCTGCGGGCTGGTGTCTTGGAGCACTGGTGGAAGCCTGAGTTGTCTGAAACTGTGCTGCTGCGGCTGCAATCAATAAGGGTTGTTTGTGCAAGCTGTTAGAGGTTTTTACTCCACTCTTTAAAACAACCTGCATTAAAAAGAAACCTTCCAACAGGATATTAAAATGGCTACAGGAATGGCTTGTCCTTACAGATTGGGATTTCTATCCACACCTTTTACTCCATCCTACTTTAACAACATCATATAGTCAGAAAGCATTGTTTAAAGGTTAAGTAAATACACAAAAGCACTGTAAATTCCCATCTTTGACAGAAGGATTACATGTGATCAGGGCTGAAATACCAACTGGGCCATACTTAGTCCATACGCTAATACGTTACACAAAGCTTAGTGTTGCATTATACTGGCAGATCATACTGTAGAAACTAGTGGGGAAATTTACTGGCAATTAGTCTGTTGGTATTTTTAAGCCATTAGTATTCTAGAGTATTAAGCTAGAGGGAAAAGGAGTTCTATTAACAGACTAACTTGTATTGTCTACACGGAGGTTCAAAGTAACCAACCTAGCACTCACTCTCTTACCTTGATTTGAAGACACGGTAGCTATGGGTGATCTTCCTCGTACTTGTCCCTGTTGAGTTACTGTCGCCGTGGTCACCGTGCGTTGTACTTGAGTGCTCGGGAAAACTACAGTCCTGCCCTCAGGTTTCTGACCGTACTGAACAGGTTGAAACAACCTGAAAAGTATGTGAAAAGTGGAAGTCTATAGGAAGATCACAGTTTGGCCTTCAAAAATAAACTCTACCACCCAAGGAAAGTATAAACTGATGACATCAGATGCTAATCTCTTTCCTCGCAGATGGCTGAAGCTGGCAAGACTCATCACTTTAGCAAACTTCATGTGTGGACATTCTAAAGACGTTTTGCTAAGTCCAAGAAAGAAAACTGATAACTGGAAAAAGAATGGGGCTGTTGTATCATTTCCAGAAAGACATCAACATGGCAGCAGATCACCAGGCAGCAACTTTGCATCAGACAAACAGTTCCACATTACTTTGAGACCACTACTTTGCTAGGAGAGGAATACTACTAAGAAATTTACTGCTATAAAACTTCCTATGTCTCTTATAACACTGCAAGCTCAACTAACACTGTAGGCCCAGCTTAGTCTTCAAGAATTATTTCCAGGCTAATCCTGCAAAACAACACTCCCTTGCCATAAACAAGGACCCCGCGAATAAAATTAATCTGCTGGTGAAGTAAAGACTATGGGAAATCCATAAACAAACTTCAAATGGAATTATATGCCTCAAAAAAATATTAAAACAGAGTATCTATTTTCAAGGGTAAACAAGAAAGAAACATAATAAAATGCAAAGACAAGTCTGAGCTTGCAGACAGAACTCTGTAAACACAGCAACAGAACTACATTTTCCTCCTGTAACTCTAGCTTAAAAGGAGGGCAGTTGTACGTACCTGCTTGGTTTGAGCTTCACTGGGTTGGGCCTAGCCGGTGGTGGAGGGGAGCTGTAGATTTCTTCAATCAACTTTCTAGTAACCTTTTGTTTTGGCAACATTTGTGCTTCATAATGAGTCATTTTGTTTTCCATTCCAATGAGATCAAAAAGAGACAGGTCTGATTCCTATGGACATTGTAAAACGAGGTTTATTTTGTGCGATGACCCGAACAGTTAAGTCCTCTCTATGTTCTATACTGAATTCACTTTCTTTATTTTACTTTTTAACTTGAAATAAATGCTGTAAGTTTAAAAAGTAAACTATTACTTATTAGCCAAAACCACCCAGACACCTTGGAAATACATCTTAAACTGACAGTCCCATTTTAAGCATCAGCATCAGTAGAAAAAGAGTTGAAATAATTAGCCAGTTACGGAAATCAAAGCAAGTCACATTTAACAATATACCACACTAATATACCATAATTTCCAAAGAATAGAACTCTTAGAAGGTGTTTGTTAACTACCAAGCTCAAATGCCAAACTATAAAGGCACGCACATAATTTAGGAGTAGAAAAACAGGAAGGACAGAAGTAAGATCAACCAAAAACACCGTCTCATCTGCTCCATTACTCATGCTTCTCTCTAATGCAAATATTTCCTTTAATTATGTCTAAGAGGGGGATCACTCCTTTAATGATAACTCAAATAGTGGTACTTCAAATGGATTGACAGAAGCTACTAACATAGTCATTGAATCAGTGTTTACTCTTATGTGAAAAAGAGCAAGTATTGCTCTCCTTTAGCTACTGAAAGCAGAAACAAAATGTCAGAATGTCATAAATAAGCACTGTGCTACCCAGAGTGTTTTCAGTCTCAGAAAATTCCCGCAAATGTGAGTATAATAAAAGCAAAGTTAATTTCTCTTTGACCAAGCAGTTCATGAAAAATTACTGATTACAAACCACTTGAAAATCTCAAACTACTATAACAAAAAAGAGATGTAGTCAGTATGCACTTGGTAGACATGGCTATGGAATACTAAATTCCTTCTGTTATAAATTTCAGGTAGACTTATGATGTATAAGAAAACAGTATCAAGTACTGAAATTCTACATGGGCACTAAGACAGAAAAAAACAGTTTATTTTTTTACTCACCTTCCAAATATCCCTTTCTAGGGCACTCAGTACTAGAGACGCAGTTCTGTATTCCAGTGTTTCTGATACGTAAGAGGTACTTGAAAGCCGGGGGTTTATCAGATTGGGGTGATTACAAATCCGTTGCAGCTGCATCAGAACATGCAGGACACTGATGAAGTGTCCACTTTTCAGGGCTTCTTGGGTTCTATCAAGTAATTCATACAGAAATACAGTAATTTAAGTATAGCTTTTATGGAGATGACCCTAAATCAGCAAGGTGAGAATGTCCAATGCAGTATATTACGCAAAAGTCTTAAAACAAGCTTAGAATTTACCTAGGTCTTTCTAGAGCGTTTCAAGTAGCACTGTACCAAATGGAAATTTGGAAGCATGAAACTTAAGGACCAGTGCTACCTTACAGTCAAATACAACCTAACTATCTCACTACTCTCTACCTGCTTCATTTCTGTTTCATCTGTGCACCTATCAATAACCACTTGGTATCACAGCCGAGGTAAAGGGGTGGGTGGGAGAAGAAACACTTTGGACTATAAGAAATTAAGAACCACTCATTAGAGATGAATCTTAAAAGAAAATAGCAGCAAACCTGACCATTACAACTTGATTTTTAGGTTCCAGAGCTACAAGCATGTTTTTCATTAGGCCCATGGCATCACTTGCCTGTCATTTTAGTTTACAATGTAATCGCATTCTATTCACCGGTCACAATGGAAAATTTCAGAAAAAACCTAAAACACTTGCAACCGTGACAATCATTTATCACTTTGCTTAAGCACCAAAAATGGCAGTCTTTTTCATTTACTGTTTTAACTCCTTACCCTGGTTGTAATATGACATCTTCATACATAGCTTTTTGTCGACTAGAAAGACGACACTTTAGCACATGTTCGTATTTCTTTGTTAGCTGCTTTTCAACGTCTCTCTTTGATCTTCGCAAAATAAATGGCTGAATCATCTGAAACATTTCATAATGAGGGAAAAAAAATTTCTCACTTCAGAGATGCAGTTTTACAACAGGAAGGTAAACCTATTCACGCAACACATTTGATGTGAGAAACCTCACATGCCATATATAACCATATTGGTACGTACACAGTTGTACAGGCATTAATTTGTTCTTTAATTTCTGCATGTTATGCTTCAAAATTTGAGCCTTGTATTATTTTTTAAAAGAAATCTCCATACTATTCTGTAGCAGAAACCTTTCTGCTTTCAGCAGGACTTTATGTCTGAACTGAACAAAGCATTAAGAAAGGCCAGAAATTGCAAGTTGAACCACATCATTTAATTTCTTCCTTTTTTTTTTCTCCATAACATCTTAACTACTGTAGTAGGACAGGTGATAAAAAATAACAACGTACTCTGTGTAACCTGATGACCAGTTTATGGCAATAATCCTGGTTCTCCTCATTAGCTGCTTTTACTGGAAAATCTAGGTAAGGTCTGGAAATTCCTGGAATCAGAAAATGTACCATGGTCCACAACTCCATCAATGTGTTATGCAAAGGAGTGTCTATCAGTAGCAAGCGATGCTGGCTGTGAATAATAAAAAAAGATTTTCAATCAATACAGCATTTAACTAGCATCACTATGAAAAAGACACCAATATTCAAACACTGTTTGTTAAATACACAGAAGTAAGTAGTGCTAATAAAATTAAATCTAGAATAAATTATATTTTTAATCTTGAATATACCATCAAACTAGCTTCCTCACTGCAGAGTATCAGAACACACAAGATAATCTGTTTGGGAGCAGAGAGTATTAGCAAAGAAGAATTATGTTAGGATAGTGGCAACAAAAAGATCCTGACCATGTCTCTGAATCCTGATTGTTTCAACTAAAGGCACCTCTGTACGTGCATGTTACACAAGAATTTGGGCAGACCAAATCAAAAAATTTTTTATTAGTTTTCTGTTAAGAGAACTGTGTGACATGAAGCGAGAAAAATCCAGTGCCAGCAGGAAAACAATACTCTGCTCCATACCTGCGGAGACTGAAAAGTGCCTCCCAGTGTTTCTCAGTCATATTCTTTATTTGTTGCATCTCATCTACTATTAAGTATTTCCATCGCATTTTCATAAATGCTGGGTGGCCTTTGAAGAGCTGTTTGTATGAAGTGATACACACATTGAAGCTGTTGGGTTCTGTCCATTCCTACAGAAAAGGAAAGAGAGGATGACAGAAAGTTAAAGCAGAACTCTCAAGTATCTTACAACCAGCTATTTCTTCACTAAGAACAGAAAGATGCTATAACCCAAACCATTCTAAAAGAGAGTCTTGGTCTTTGAATTATAGTCAGTTCAGAAAGCAAGTTAAGTATTGCACGTATTGCTCAATACCAAGGAGTTCCAAAAATGCCTCTGAAAATCTAGAACTGTCAACTGTGAATCTCTTTGTAAACCAACTTTTAGTGTTAAAAACTTCTCATATCCCATCAGTATGTAAGGAACGTATAGACAAACGCAGGTTAAAGGTCTTGCCATCTAAAATGCTAAATACAGCAGTGTAAGAGTTGCAAAATGCAGTACCTGTCTTTTTGCTCTAAGTTCCCTTTGGCTGCCAAAGTAGAGAAGTATTTTCAACCCTGGGCACCAGCGTTTCAATTCCAACTCCCATTTCAATATGTTACAGCTCCGTACAACAACAAGGTGAGGGCCCCAATTACCTACAGAAGGGGAAACAGCAGTTAACAGTTGAAAGAAACTCATGACAATTCATGTGGCTTATATCCTCCCCTGATTTTCTAAGTGCAGTGCACTAAATTCATCATTAAAAGTAAGATCCAATAACAAAAACCAGAGGTATTTTAATTACTAATCTATTCTTTATTATTTTTCAGATCTCAAGTACCCCTTGTGCACCTAATACCTATTTTTCCCTCAACTACATCAACTGCTTGAATAAGAGGTACTACTTCCTTACTTATATTTTTAAACCATTCTCAGTACAACACCACTATTCGTAATATCTGGGATGATAGACAAGACACACTTGTCCAATTGTTCATATTTACTTCTTGAATTTAACTATCTGTGGCCATCTGTTCATTAAACAATTTGTAAGGCTTCTTTATACTAATGAACTAGGCTTCAGAAGAATTTTGTCACCTAGAAGGTAACAGCAGACTGATCAAACAGTATACTTGATAAGAAGGCACTACTATGTCACACAATCTAAGAAAGTTTTTGTGACATAATCTCACCCTGTGCATTAACTGAAGTCTGATATGCTTCAGCTGAGAAAAATGTGACCCCAGGCTACAATTCACAAATATAATGTTGACCCAATACCTGTCTAAAATTGTTAGGCAAACGAACTTACCTTCATTACAAGCCAAGTGGGCAAAAAAGGCAATAATTTGTACTGTTTTTCCAAGCCCAGCCTCATCTGCCAGAATGCCATTGAGATTCTTCCTGTACAGCTTTGCTAGCCAATCCAGCCCAATCTTTTGATATTCTCTGAGAGGCCCATACAGTAGTGATGGAGTATTGTATTTTACCTGTAACGTAAATGATTTGATACTTTTTTCCAAGTTAGATTCCCAGAGCACGTCATAAAGCATAACCATTCTATTCTAGTTCAATAACTAGAAAACATTTCTTGTACTTTGTTGCTAGAATCCGCGAAATCATGAAAAAAAATATTCTTTATGCAAAAGTAAGCACACACAGTAGCAGAAAATAGGGAGTCTTACCGCTGTTGTTATCCTAGAGCTGCCTTTAGGTAACAGCATTTCTGCTGCAGCAGCAACTTCTGCGATGTCTCGCATATGCTTCTTTGGAGGACTTGATCTGTCTATACCCTTGTACTGGTCAATGCTGAGAAGTGAGTCTATGAGGACAACTTCTTTCTGAGGACTTTCCCTATCAGAGATATGGTCTTCCATTTCTAGAGAGAGAAAAATTACACTGGTATTTAAAATAAACTTAAGTAGCGGTTACTCAAAGGAATTGAGACGGCTAGAATTCAGACACGGGTCTAAAAGGAGGCAGCTAACTTTGAAAAACAATCCTATGATCTTCAAACTAGTCAAGTTAAAATGAAAACAGTCTAAACTCAGGATCATGTACATGTTCTGGACAGTCACACTAGCTAGGCTAACAGGACCATTACCTTTTCACAACTTCTAAGCAGGTCCTCTCATACTACCTAAAATTTATCCTCAAATACATAATTCTGTCATCAGTTTAGTACAGAACCGATGGCGACTGTGTAATAATAAGCAGCCATGAGGTGTGCTGTTTAATTCAGTGTAGAGAGGCTCTTCTGTGGCTCACTGAGAAGCTCACACATCTTAACTTTAAGACAGGCAAACACTACCCTCTTTTCATAACCTGATAAATTAAAAAAAACAGAAGAAATTCTTCACAGACTATTATCCAAAAATATTTAGTAATAAGAGAAATAGATCTAATTTTTCTAATGATCATTCCAAATGCTTAGCAAGAAAGCCACTATACTTTCCATTCATTCCTGTATACAACATTCTTCACTTAAAAACTAATAAACATTTTAAATTGATTCAGTCAATATTTGTTTTCCTCTAGCAGAAAATGTCTTTTAACACAGACCTGAAGAGCCAATCAACTTATTTCACCTTGTAAGTGAGCACAACTTATTCTAAACAAAAAGTAATTTACCTTCCTCACTGCTATCCTCTTCACTGTCGGGCCTCGGCTGGGGCCAGTGAAAATTTTCTGCAAAGGCACCTTCATACATCTTTAGTAAATCTTCCAGAGGCAATTCAGCTGAAAGCCATTAAAGGATGTAAGTTTAAAAATACCAAAACTTGTAAGAACCAATACCATTGTTTTTAATCTCACTACATTCTTCGCAATTGTATAAAGCCAGTTCTCCAATCAGAAGTTAACTGAAGAGGTAATTATTAGGTGTATGACAGCAATATTTATTTAATTACCTCAATTACAGAGAACACTTGGCATTACACCAAGTAGTCTGCTCACCCCACTTGCTTTTCACTGTATTACAACCCCACCATATAAACTGACAGGAAACCACTGGTTGGGGAGGTAGGGGCATCAAATCCAGCCAAGCGGCTGAAAGACAATTCAAGACTTCAGGGTTTCCAAACTGACCTGTACCTCAGCCCCACTACACAGTATCTCCATTATCCCTTGCCTGATCTGTTGAAGCAGGAATGTGCATGCTGGCAGTGGCCAATCAATCAGGAAACATCCTCATTAGGAACTTGGCTGACTGGCCAAGAGTTATAATCCCTCCAACTGGCCGGCTGGCTGCAGTCACTAAGTTGCCAAACAGACCAAATAAACAGATTTGAAAAACTGCCTACTAATTACCAGGCAAGCTTACCTTAATGGGAAGCTTGCCTCAAAAAAATCAGCAAGGTTTTCACCATGATAAGTGAAGTGATCCCTATGGGATACATCAAGCTCAGCAGAGCAGTTGTTGTGATGCTGCTAATGAAAGACAGCACTGTCCCTAAAAGCCCCTTATCTTCAACTATTTATACCCCCCAAGATCAGCACTTCAGGGCCCTTTCAGACTTACCAGGTGGGTCACCAAACCCTTCTGAGGTACTCAAGAGAGCTGATGATAAAATGCCCAATCTGATACACTTCTGGTTTTAAGTATTTATCATACATTTCTAGAACTTAGGTTAAAAGTCTTTTTAGTGTGAGGTCTTAAAGAAATGCAGCGCTTCACTAGATAAACACTTTTTCTCAAGCCACTCTGTGTGATAACTACTTAAGTGTACAGACAGCTTTATAAAGTACAGATGTCCATCATCATCCCATAAACTAACCGCTACAACTTTCCGAAAAGGGAAAAAAAAGATTACTTAAGACTGAACATCTGAATGCGCTCAACTTCTTCTCTATTACCTCATTTACAAACACTGTAACTGCTGCATGTTTTCACCTGTTGTTTCAGAGCCCACCACAGAGAGGAACCAAGCCCCACGCCTACCTTCTTTGGCTAGATTAGACAATTCAGTTTGATGGTTTATGTTTCCTTCTTTAGCTTCTTGTTCTTCAATTGTTTCTTCTTCATCTTCAACTGAAAAAAACCAAATGCTAATCTTGGCATTCAAATACACAATAATTCAGGAAGTTTGTAATTATATGCCTCTGAAGCACACTAGCATAGATTATTGTAAATTAGCAGGATTCAAAAAGAATGAGACATATGGAAAACAAGAAAATCTGAGAGTAACTATACACAGAAGTTATAAGTGAAAAGCAGAGAAGCACTTCTGCCTCAGGACAAAAGGCAGTTTTGAAGTCTTAAGTGTTGGTCGACAACGGTCACTAGAGACAGGTTATTCTGTAGGTTTAAACTGGGGATTTTCTTTGTCAGAAACATGACACAGATACCATCACAATAAAGGCACTAAAGTAGATTGGTTATTCAGTCTGAAATCCTCAAAAGAAGTTTAAGACCACTAGTAAGGTTTGAGAAATGAAGGAACGAAGACAGAAAGAATTTAAATCCAACAACAACGATGGCAGCGTGTTTCCAGGGAAAATTTTATTTTCAGATTTTCACTGAAGCTCTTTTAAGGAAAATTTACTATCTAATTGACTATCTAATCTCTCTAAGAAATGGACGACTGTTGGTATTTGGTCTGTGAAAAGCATTGCATCCATGCAGCAACTAACTGAAAACCTGTGGTTTCATGGTTTTAATACACAACTTATGTACTATGCCATAGATGTACAATTTCAAAAAGTGACCTACCTTCCTCATCAGTCAAAGATGTGCTTGCCTTTCTTTTCCTTCCAGATGATGAAGAACCCTAGTATTAAATAATTAAAATATGAAAAATCATAGAAAACAAAGTTAGGGAGTTTTTTGAAGAAAGCACCAGGTGCCCTGCAATCACAACAGCATTTGCTAAAAGACACTTAGCACCTCTTATAGCACTTTCCTGGTCATGCAAAAACAGATACTCTGTTTCTGTATTGAAGATAGCACGCAATCAGCCACTTCAAATTACTCAGGTCCAGCTGTGCCACAGAGCCATAGTACATTCTTTCCGCTAAAAATATGATTGAGGCACAAAACTTTTACCCAGGTTGGAATCAAGGACTAAATTTTCACTAGTCAGTAAAAAAGGAACATGGCACAGGCCTATAACTCTTCACTCAGCTGTCCAGCATAGTCTGTAGCATAGTTTAGCCTGTGCAAATTAACACTCACAGACTGTGCTAGGCCACACTTTGGCTGATAACAACACGCTAAACCTTGCTCCTAACAGGAAATTCAGATGCAGGGATTCTTGCTGGTGACAGCGGAGCATTTCAGCAAGTGGGCATCAGCTGTGCCGTGCCAGGTGGCTCAGGGTCTCAGAACAATCCCTCGCCCATTTCTTTCCAATTGTACAGATGTAGCCAACAAGTCCTAGCACACATTTTGTCTAGGACAAAAGATATTTAAGTTTCATTCAGTTTGATCCATTCTCTAACATATACCTACATGTCTCAGCAGATAAATCACAGCTGAGAGATAAATTACAGCTCAGATCACAGATAAATTTCAGTTGAACAGCTGAAAACATGCTTTCATGCCCCACAAATTTTACCCCTGGTTACAGTAGATGAAACTTCTGCCCAAAATGAAGTCTGGCAATTAATTTGTACACCTTTTTGCTCTCGCAATCTTAAAATGACTGGTTCAAAGTAACTGAGTATGAATTCTTCCTTTAAAAGATATGTATCAACCACAATACACTTCCCTGTTAAAAGCTGTGGTTCATAACCAGAAAAGATTATTTGTGCTTATGACAATATATTCAATTATCAGCAACTACACAGAAATCTGCTTAACATCACCATGTATTTAAGGAAAATATTTCACGTTTATAAAAAATTTTTCACACAGGTAGTCATATTTAAACTAGTATGATGGGTTTTTTAAGAATCAGAAAGACTTACCATTTCACTTTCTTTTTCCAATAAAAGGTCTTCTGCAGGTTTTGTATCCTTACCTGGAAAATTATATACTTGATGTATGCATTAGTCAATTAGCAATTTTGTGTTTCTTCAGTGAACTTTTACAA
>VZSC01008472.1:343281-354302 GCA_013398225.1 Steatornis caripensis | reverse complement strand
GAACTTTTACATGCATTCAACATAAAACACAATAAATATTAACAAAATCTAGCACAAAAACATAAAAACCCCGTAATTCATAGTTCAGATCCGTTCACAACCTACTATCAGCATCTCACAATTCTATCACCAAGATTAGACCCCAGTGAGTGAAATTATGTAAAACAGTATCATCGCAATTTATACTGGATTTCTTATGAAATGGAATACAATTACCTTTCCTCAAAATTCTCTTTAAATTCAAAGCTTTTTTCCTTTTCTCTTGAAATTCAATTTGCAGTTTTATTTCAACAACCTGAAATGTAAATAAAGCCTAATAAATGACTTCAATTTTATACGTAAATTACTGAAGATGAAAAAAATAGTATGATTGGCACAAGTATAAGTCAGTACTTTACCTGTTCAATGTTGGACCAGAAGTACTCTATTTCTCTAGCAATTGATGCAGCGATTCGCCTTAACTTGTTTTGTTCTTCCCTTTTAGCTCGCTCCTCATTAAGTTTCTTTTCTTCATGATAACGAGCCACAGTTCTTACCATCTAAATACCATGAGAGATACTGAATTAGGTTACCTCAAAATATACATAATTGTGTTTCTTAAGTGGTTATCAGCAGCCAGATGTTGACCATAGCTTTACACACATAGCACTTACTTATGTTTCTAATTCTTACCACGCCAGTAAAACAACACTCATGAAACTCAAAGGAAAAAGGAAAATATAAGAACTATAACTACACAACCAAGCAGGAAGCTCTTCATTCACTACTTACAAAAATGAGAAAAAAAATCTACTGAAATTAGCAGCAAACACACAAAATTTTTTCAGACAGCACATATGAAGTCATAGAAATCACACGGCAAAATGTCAGAGACCAAAGGTAAAATGAGTTCAAAAAGAGTGTACGTACATGAGTGAAATATCTGTCAATGGCTGTTAAAGAGTGACTTGATTGCAACCTTTAGCTCAGGAGGTCCCTAAAACACTGACTTGCAGAAGTCTGAAGCATATTGCTTGGGGAAGGATCATTTCATATTTGCCCTTCCTCTTTCTCCTATTCTTAAAAACCTACTATTGGCCACAAATGGAGCAAGTGCTTCGAATCCAGATTGAAATTATACTCAAAACGCAGATCTTCATTTTACAAAACGATACAGCTATTTCAACACTTTGCTTACAAGGAAGAGAGTTCCGAGCTTCCATCATTTCAGAATACACAGTAGAAAACAACGAGGCAATTTAAACCAATGACCTCCAGTTGCTCTCTTCGTTACCCCAAACTGGTCATAAATGTATCAAAAGAAGATGCAACATTGCTAGAATCCACAGAAAACTCCTGCCTGTTGTAAATCAACAGATTTTACATATTTCATCTCACACCACCCCAATTTTCATTCCATCGCTGACTTTATTCCAATGTGCTGCCCTTTTCCCTTACGGAAACAGTTCTCTACCATGTTTCCACTGCTGTCCTTAGAACTCCATGGTTTCTCCTTCATCTTTTTCTGAGATTAAGGAAGAAGAATTACACAGACAACGACACCCAGTGGAAGCCATTTACAAAATTCTATATTTACTTTTCACTGAGAGAGAATAACTATTTGTGAGACAGGCAGGATAGCCATACTTTTTAAATATGACACAGTCAACATATTGACTGAGCCCCCTAAACAAGCTACTTGATTTCCAGAGGAATAAAATTCACAAAATCAAAAACTATTATTTGCATCCACAATCAATACAATTATCTAGTCTGTTTCAAATGCTAGAATATCCAAAGCTGACAACATGGCTTCTCACGTAAGTTAAAAATCAGTGCCTTATATTCCCATCAGTTCTACCTGCGGAAAAAGATAATTTAAATAGCTTTGCAACCAAGCTAGGTGATACCAAGATCGATTGTTCTGAGTCAAAAAAAATGTTTTTCAAGTACCTTCTTAGCAGTTGCCATCTTCCACTTTCTCTCTTGGGCAAAATCAGTTGCCATCCATTGCATTTCTTCCAGCAAATAATCCCAGTGAGATTTTGGTCGTGGAGCCTCTTGGAGTTTAGGCAGTCGTCTCAGGGACCATAAACCTTCCTTTCTCAGTTCTGCTATTCGTTGATGGATTTGATTTTCCTTAAAAAGAAGTACATATATTTACAATGAAGCTGCAGAATGCACCTAAAATAGCCAAATAGAAAAATAATGATTGCTTCCACTTCATCAAAATAGTTGACCGTAAAAAGGTGTAGCAGTATGACACATGCAAAACAAAAATCAAGTCTGAACACTGTATCAAAGAAAAAAAATTACTGGACTAAATTCAACTTGTATGTAAAGAGAATCACAGTACTTCAACCTGTATTACAAGAGGTACTTTGTTAAAATAACAGGATAAAAAAGGTTCACAGGGTAGCACGAAAACCAAATTACAAGACATATGCAAACTGCAATCAAATAATCCTTTTTTTTTTTTAAAATAAACTGAAATTGCAGACATATTTATCTGTGGAAGATAAATATATCTTCATTACTAATACTGCTTGATTTTGTGAAACAGCAAGTTGTCTATGAGGCTCCTGTTCAATAATCAAAACAACACCTCCAGTAAGCTATAAAAATAAATATGGTTGCAGTCACCTCGAATGACTAGACAAAAGAAAAAGAAGGCAACCACAGCATGAAGACCAGTAAGTCTCCTTCAACTTCTCTGCCCACAAAAGCAAAACTCAGTACATAAAGCAGATTAAAAAAAAAAAAAAACCACACCCCATCCCCCCAAAAAATAGCCTGTTTTCATAACTCAAACATATTACTCATGTTCATTGTTATCTGTGTGTTAACTGTTCGTAAGTTTCAGGGAAAACCAAGAAAATCTTACCAGCTTTACTTGCTCGGCAAGCTTGTCTTGAGAGTTGTCCTGCGGTAATACTGCTGCATTCTGAGCTGGACTTTGTGTTTTAGGTGCTGCTGCTACCGCTAAGCCTGGAGGTTTTGATGCAATAGGAGAGATGGACTTGTTAGTTGCTGGAGAGGTCCTGTTTGTTTGTACTGGATATGTAGCAGGCGGTGTTGTGCCTGAGATAGTTGCTGGCGCAACGGATGAGGTAGGTGGGAGTGTATTTGCCATAACACGCTGAGAAGTCTGAGCAGGATCTGCAGGTGGTCGTGTCAGAGTCACAGTCTGCCCAAGAAACACATTTGTTAGTGATGAATTTAGGATTCAACACTGTCTTAGCCTGCACTACAGCAGAACATAACGTGGACTTTCATTTAATAAAAAAAGTAGACCTGCATTTTTATGAGAAAAGGACTTCAGTGTCCAGTGGAACTAAAAACTGCTAACATTTTTCATACATTTCCAGGAAGATAACGTTCTCAGATTGTACTGGGCATTGAAACACACGGTTTCGCCCCAATGAAGTTCACGTACCTGTTGCTGTATTGTAGCTTGTGGCTGTGACACTTGGTTAGGTGTCTGTCCTTGCACATGGATTGCTGGTGGCACCTGCTGTTGAAGTGGTGCTGGAAGTGGAGCGGAAGTCAGTGGTACGCTTTGAGGCTGGATCTTCACCTGAATCTGAGGCTGAGCTGGAGATTCCACTATCTGTGGTTGCTGCTGTGAAAGCTGCAGCGCAGCTGGGAGAGACGTCATGGGGACATTTGCAGGTTGCAGTCTCCCTGGCAGCTGAGGCGGAGGTGTATGCAGACTTGCTGCATTCTGCACAGGAGGGCCTTTAGATGGGTCATACTGTTGTTGACTCTGTTTCTGTCCAGTCAGCTGTACAGTTTGAGGAGTGGGAGGCATTCCACCTACAAAGCCAGAGGAAATACAACACAGATCAAATTAAAATGTTCAATGCTCTTTACTGATATAAAGAGGAAAACAACTGCAAATAAACTAATTTGTTACTTACTTTGCCACAAGACACCATCACTTGAAAATACCACATCACAATCACAAAATAAATCACCATTACAATAAACAACAAAGTATTTCATGCACAGGACTGCAACTAAGATTTGGAGCACAGCAGCTATAAAAAAAGATGTCATTAAATGTCTTCTGAATGTCTTATACTTAAAAAAAAAAAGGACTGGTGAGTTAATGGATTTTAACCTAAAATAAGAGCATCATGTCTAAATGATATTTAGTTCTTAACACATTCACTCTAACACATATTCTAAAGCTTGGCATGACTAGTGACTAAAAATTTGTCATGACGTTGCAAATTAGGAGGTTTCCTTTTCATAAATCTTTGGCTCAGTTCCAGAATTCTCAGATTAACCATTCTGCATCAGCACCTGTGACGTATTTCCATGCCCACATGCACCTTTGGAGCCCGTCACTCAGCTCCTTAAACAAACCAGGCATTGCATACCAAGTATTAATTTACATGGAGAAGCGCGTGGTGGGACTAGGATCTTGGAAGGCCAGAAGCCCAAGTTTCTAGTCCCATCATTAACATCTCCTTGTTAAATTAATGTGCAATTGGCATGTGGTGACACAGTACCTTGTGCCGTTGGCATTAGCTGTTGAAGAGGAACTCCTGAAGCCACACCCGGGTGCTGAAAAACCATCCCATGACGGCCCACTTCAATTCGTGGTCTCTTAGACGAATCTGTGATATTCAAATTCCATTTATGGCATGGTATAATGGAATGGGTTCAATTTTACAAAGCAATCTACTACACATGATTCCAACATCAGCTCAGAAAGCTACGACTATTATACATGTGTAGTGTTTATGAAGAACATGCTCCAAGGGCAGAGTCCCTCTAACTTCGAGTTGGCCATCTCCAATCTTCTTAACCAAAACAATCAACCTAACAACATCTCCATGCCTGACAAATCCAGTCCTATATACTGTGAGGGGAGTGCACTCTTCATACAGCACCATTCACAATAGATAGTCCTAAGGATCTGGCAATTCCCAAGGTGAGGCAAAGCTGTATTTCAATAGTTACATTACAGTGGGCTCCATTAACTGTTTGGGAAAAAAAAAAAAAAAAAAGAGAACCAAAGTGAATTCTGTCTGTGGCACATACCTGCTGGTGCGAGTGCCTGCTGTCTCTTAAAAGCTTCAATTTCTATGGTGTTCACAGCCCCCGTTACTGGAGTCCCTGTATGCGTTTGCTATTGGGAAAAGAAAACAAATCACAAAAGTTCAATCTATAGATNAAAAAAAAAAAAAAAAAGAGAACCAAAGTGAATTCTGTCTGTGGCACATACCTGCTGGTGCAAGTGCCTGCTGTCTCTTAAAAGCTTCAATTTCTATGGTGTTCACAGCCCCCGTTACTGGAGTCCCTGTATGCGTTTGCTATTGGGAAAAGAAAACAAATCACAAAAGTTCAATCTATAGATACTCTAACATCAGGATGTAATTTACAAATGGGTCTAAAGAGGCCAGCGCAGAACAAATCCTTCAGAGCAGCTGTACAATGAGGGAAACAAGACTCATTCAATATCTGCTGGAAAGTTTTAGATGTCCATAATGTACAGATACTCTTCATCCAGATTAATTTCAAAACAGTCACTAAACTGATGAAGTTGGTTATATATAATACATGTCTACATTTTTTAAAAAGTGATAACAAACCCTGGAAAATGGGATATGTAAAAAAAAAACTTGCCCAATATTATTTTTTTTAATGAACGGAAATTTTCATTAAAGTATTACCCCTCATCATTTGCATAATGCTGCAATGAAGTCATAATGACATATTTATATAGTATACAGCTGCAATAAAAAGCAGAGGTGACAAATATTAAACATTGTGACTTCAGTACAGGATTAATTAGGAAATCAGATGAGAAAAGAGAATTTATGCATAAACTGTATCACAACTAACAATATATTTGTGAAATCTAATCCTTTTCACTCTGTGTGAAATATCAGTAACACACAAATTAACTCTCATCCTGAAGGCAGTTTAAGCTTACATGAGTCTCCACCATTGTCACTCTCAGGACAGACCTCCATGACAGTTGGCCTTCAAATATTTCAGGAAAAACTGCTAAGACTCAGAAGATGGAATAAAAGAATCTCAGCCAAGTTACAAGTTCCAATTCCAGTTTCTCAGATGCTAGACTTGTACTTGTTTACACAGCTGGCAAAATGAGTACCAAGAAGAAACTCAATGAGAAGAAACAGAACATTGCCATAAGGCTAATGCGACTTCAGAGCTCATCAGAAATTACTAGACATTTTGTCTGAGGATAAACATCACACAACTATGAATTAACAAGCTCGGAAGAGCACTACTGATATTGAGATGGAAAATAAATCACTGGGGTTTGATTCAGCAAGTTGGTGTTTAGCTTCAGCAGGATTACACAGTGCATGACAATTTTATTTTAAAAAAATACTACAATTAATATTGGCAACAATGGCAGAGAATATATTCTAGATGATCCTTTCAGCATCAAACTATGGTAGACTCACATACAGGATTATTGAAGCACACGAGTTTGGGTACATGAAGATTTTTGTGCTCTTCGGGCCCTCAGCACTACTGGCAAGTACTTATTAATGTCCATCAGTGTTCGTCCAAGCCCAACTCTTTTCAGGAAGTTTCCAAGTCACATTTGTAAGTTCTCCTCAATACTTAGCCATGCTATACCCAATATTCTACTATGAAACGTAAGATAAAAATAAGAGCTATCCCGAGAAAGGTCTTAAGAGATTCTATCAGAAAACTCACACAAAGACTTTATGTATGGCAGCCTCTACATCCTAGAAAATGAGCTAATTTAGCACACAAGTTCTCCAAGTGTAATTTTCTGATGGTGAGAGCCTTTGCTGTATTAATGTACAGTAAGGGGTTGCAAATGTTGTGAAAATTTATTATGACAACACTGCAAAGACAGCGATTTCCCCAAAGAATCTTTGTTTCTTCAACAGGATTTTTCTTCTCTGATTTTTAATAGAAATTCTACCAATGTAAATTAAGTTTAAGGAAGTAACCGCCAGTCTATATTGAAATAAACCATAGCAGTCACAATGCTGCACCCTCAATCGAACGGTGTTAATAAACACAGGCATTGTCACCTAAAATGACTGGGTTTCAAACGTTCCTTTTTGAGCTGAATACATCTCATGCCACTCAGATTTTATCAATAGCTATGAATTAACAACATTTAATCTCTGCTGTAGCGATACAGCTACAGCCTTGAGATGTGAATTTTGGTTTTAAGAATCTCCAACTCATATTCATCCCTAATGGTAATGGTTCACTGTCATATCACACTCGATAAAGTTTTGAAATGTTTGTCTTCTCATAAGGCAAATATGCAGCATATTTCAAGTCCAACAGTCAGTGTCTGGCAGAGCATCATACACTTAGGCACTTAATTTTAAGTTTTTAATTAATTTTCAAAATAAGTCACAAAATCACTGGATTAATTAACGATGCTACTGGATAATTAACAAATGTTTATGTTTATGTCCTGTTTATGTCCTGTTTGCAACAAACGCTTTATGGGACATCAGTCTAAGAAAGTAAGTTCTCCAAACTCTGCTTCAGCTGCCACTTATCTCACCTGCGCTCTTACTCTGGATGATCGCATACTCACAGTTTCAGGCTGCATCTCTACTTTAGGATTTTTGACTGACATTTTCTTAAGAACATGCCTCCCAGCTGTCTGCATTATCACCGTGTAATTTAGGCCACGTGCTTCAAAGATGTGATGTTTTTATAAATTGCAGTCATATACCACTAATATTAGACTAAAACTGTCTTAACTTTAATTAAAATAATGTAGTTCTCCAGAGGTCATGATTATGCAGCACGCCCACAATAATCATTCTGAGTGCTGCACTTACGCACTCGAATTTGAATGATGATGCTGACTGGGACACATTATTTCTTTATAAACAGTTACAAAGACTGATGGAAAGAGACGATACTTTCTGTTAACAGTTTCTGCTAAAAGGTATTATCACAATTACACAGAGAGTTTTGTACGTTTTTACCATGTACATGCTACTTTCTCTGAAACAGCGCTGAAATGGTATAATACTTTCAAAAGTACTTCATCACTGGTTTAGCTAGAGGTTGATGATACTCCTTATCACTATAACAAATAACCTGATAGAATATTATATATTTCAAACATCTTGGATGAAGCCAGACTACCTTAGGAGGCTTCCAAGACACGTCAGTATTGGCCATAACAAATAGCTCTCACTACAACCCCCTTTACTACGCAAGTCATTTGTAAAATATCACAGTGAACGCCCTATTTGTTATACACAGGAATACAACCCATTTTACATTTCATTTAACTCTCCATTTTGCAAAACCAAGATGAAGGCAGTGCAGACTCTACAGCTTCGATGGTACAGCAGAATAACTCACCCTGTACACCTGCTGTTCAAGTGTATATAATTAAGCTAAAAGGTAAATATTTTAGTTGCAGAGGAAATAGGGTCTACTCCTTCACAGGGTACACAGGCAATGGTGTCTGGGAAACACAGAGTTGAAGGTAGCTGCACAAACCCAAACTGGCCTGAATTTAAAAATTGCATCATCACTGATCCACAAAAATTGTGATTAATTATTTTACTTTGTTCAGGATTAGCTCATGCAAAAAAAAGAAGTAAAAAAGGACTTATATAATAAAACTAGGCACTTCAGTTTCTTCTTCCCAACATCTGTGGTAGAGCTAATGTAAAGTGGTTAGTCATTCAAAAGAATTGTGTCAGAGGGTTATTACTGTTGTTTAAAACGTTTCAGGGAAGGTAAATCCAAAAACCTTCTGTAGCCATACTCAAAACCTTTAATAGATAAGGGAAAAAAGAAAAGAAATTTAGAAGAAATCCACAATTACAATGCCACAGACAAAAGAATCCATATTATCACTATGCAGAATGCACAAATGAACCAAATGCATTAGGGAAACAAAAGACAAACAAACCAAAGTGAAAACATTCAAGCTGAAAGTTAATGAAATAAGCCAGCAACCTGGAGACAAAGATTTAACTTCCTCAAGGCTTCATTAATACTGATGCATTTGAAGATTGCAAAGGGGTCTTTTTGTTTCGTTTAGATGATAAGGGATGGGCTCTTGGGAAAATTCTAATTCATCTAATAAATATCAAATCTGAATGAAGAAAAAAAATCTGGGATGAAACTACATTTTAGAACCATTGAAAAGTACCTGAAATGGTTGCTGCTGGGATGAAAAAGCAGCAGAAACATTTGGAGGAAGCTGGGTTGCTATAGCGACAGGAGTACCAGTCTGCCCATCCTTTCCTGTCACAACCTTTACCTGAGAGAAATATTTTGGGAAAAAAAAAAAAAGAAGGGAGAATCATTTTCTTTTTAAAAGTTTTTCTTCTTTTTTTTTGTACTGTTCAACACACTCATTTTGTACTGATGGCACCTCACTAAAGAGGGGATTATAACTAAACGACCATCAGTATGGCGCGGTTTGAAGGCAGGCCGTTTTTGAAGAGTTCTGGCTCACTTTTAATAGCAGAACAGAGTACGGCCTTGACTATTTGTAGCGACTTCTCGTCACTGGAAACGTTTTCTTAAATTCAGTTAACATAAAAGTGCGTTTTAAATTTAACGATTGCTGCTCCTAACAGACAACAAATCAGCATGACAGACAGTTTGAACTTAAAGAGAGCTCCAACATTTATTTAAGCAATGAGCACAGCCACCATTCGCTCTCCCCTCAGAATCCCAAAGTGATCAACCTTTCCAGGCAAGGGATGAAGTGCATTGCTTTAGCAGGAAGTGATAAAGAGGGGGGAGGGGGAAATAAAAGAGAAGACAACAAAAAAATACAAAGAAAGAACATACTCAAAAGATGTCTTAAAATTTCAAAAGTATTCATCATTTGAAAACACATAAAGACTTTTGCTGTTTGCAAAATTCTCCAGCAGTCAAAAGGACAGGTGGCTTTCACAAACAAAAGACAATCCATCACAAGAAGGCAGTGAAGTACAGCAAACTCCAAACCCGAAAGACAGAGAGGTAGAGCCTCAACTGATGTAAATTGTAGTAGTGCCACTGATTGCAATGAACCTACACAATTTACACCTGCTAAAGATCTCAGAAAATGTGCGTACTGTAGTTAAAAACACCTGGTACTTCAGCTGACAAACACGCAACCCAACAAGAACACCTAAAGAATTTGACAAAATACAAACCAGGTAAAAAAAAAAATATTGAATATCCATTGTCAATAAATCCCAATAACAGACTAGCTTTTATATTATTATATATAAAAAGAAATTATTCCTTCAAAATTATCAATAACTATCACAAGCCGAAATGTATTTTCCCTAGTCGAGAAGCTAAGACCACAAAGTAATGAACAAACTAAGCTTCAGGTGTTATACTGTTAAAACTTCCCACAAATTCCAACTGAAGATACGATGGCTAATGATGCACACCTAAACGAGTCAATTTTCACTGAAGACACTAGTTTCCAACAGGTATTTCAAAGCACTGTGAGTTTCTTTACATAACAGGTTTGGTCTGGTTCTTTACGAACTGGCAACTATATACCCGCACACATTTTTTACAAATTTTAAAAGGTATTTAGGAGTGCCAAGTGATGCAGTGTCATCAGTTACATGTACCCTGTTGCAACCACTCGCCATGTAGGCTTGCAGGCAGCCTCTGCCCAAGACAGGCACCACTCCAGCACCTGCGGGGGTGCTGCAGGTCAATAGCTACACGAATGGCTACAAACAGGAGAAGCTGCACAGCATCTGTCTGTGGAAAGCTTATTTCAAGTCCTTTGCCATTAATAAACAGTGAATTCAAGTTAGTTAGTAATTTTAAACCTTTTTTTGTAAAAATAAAGTTAATTTATTAATATCCAGCCTGTAAGTGCTGTTTGTTTAATCATTTACACAGCAATACACGCACAGAGCTCTAAGACAGCCTAAGTAACCCAATTCATTACTATGGACCCATACACATTATGATTCACATGTTCTGAGTAATTAGATTAATTCCAGTTTTCATTTGGCCACAGCAACACTGAACTTCAGTAACATCTATGGCATATAAGTCAC
>VZSC01008472.1:314361-339274 GCA_013398225.1 Steatornis caripensis | reverse complement strand
GAGCTGACAAAAGGCGGGCCCGTGGCGCCCCATCCGTATGTCGGGACAGGGAGCACGGCCCCAGGCGGGAACGCGGCCACAGCACGCGCAGGAACAACGGGACTCGGGGACGGGACAGAACGTCAACTTTTATTGTAGCGCGGCCGACGTGGCGGGATTTAGCCGTTCGGGCAGCAGCTGTCTGCGCCGGGGGCAGTTACTCAAAATTTTCTTCAAGATTTATTGTAAAAATCCTCAAAGAAGAGGGGCCCGCTTCCAGGACGAACGGGACGCTGCTGACCGGGAGCACGTGCAGTAGAAGCCTCCGATGCTGCAAGGGGAGAAACGCAGAAGGGAGGGGCAGCAAAAACAACCTTCTGGTACTCTTGGTTACAATAAAACACTGCCAAAAAAACCCTGGAGATAGTTTCACAATAAAGACGACCTGCACCTGCTCAATCGTGAAGTTCAGTTTTCATTTACAAAGCAGACGTTTCACTACTTTAAGCATCAGCTACTGCAGATGCCAGGTACCCTGAACCCAGGCTGCACGCCAGCTTTGCTTTCCAGAGGGTGATGTTCGCCTGCAGTCTGCCAACTTCTATACTGATTTCATCTGAGCCCGGAGTGACTTCTTTGGCAGACCAGCAGAACTTTGTTCCTGGAACTTTTCGCTACTAACTCTAAAATCAAATTTTAGATGAATATTGGTTACTAGCTAAAAGTATAGAGATAAAACTGAAAATAAGTGACAGCATACAAAGATGACTTTAAGATTCTATGCAATTGAAACAAATTACACTTAAATAATACAGCATCTGGGATTATACTGTCTTCTAAAGAGTAAAGAACTTACTGAAAGACTATATTCTCCCATCATTTTCACTTACTGTCAATAAGTTTTAAAATAAGCAATGCTATTTAATAAAGATTTGAGGGTTTATTTTCAATAGCATAATGTGAACCGAAAATAAAAAGTGCAAGGGTACCTGATCTTAGCAGAGTCACCAAAAGCATCTGCGCAATTGTCGTCAGTGACGATTACAAGTGATGCTGTCAAATGCTTCTGCTTGAAAAAACAGCCTGGGGGTTGTGGGCTCCAGCTGTGCTGGAATGGTGACAGACACCTGCTGTAATACAGTGATGGCTGGAGAGAGTGTGCATCCAGAGGCCTGAAAGTGTTGTAAAATAAACCCATATTTTTAACATTTACAAGTGTTCTAAAGCGATCACAAAAGAGGGCATGAAGTTTTAAGAAATTCTTCCAATGAGGGAGATAAACACATTGAAAAAGTACAAGTAGATTACTGCCATAAAATTACATTGGTTCCCCTCTGTATATGGAATTCCTTTTTCAGCATCATAAAACCCACTCTGGGATGAAACCCAAAATTCTGTATCTTTAAGAGGGGGCTTGTCTACAAATATTCTTTGAATACTATTCTTACAACAAGACTGTATGGTTTGGTAACATTTAAGTCCATTCACGTCAGCTCAGATAAACCAAAATGCTCCTGTTACTCAATGTCCCAGTACTCCGGATTTGCTGAGAGTCCTACACAGAGCCTCAGCAAAGTCAGAACACATGCCATACATGCACATGAATCTGGGCTGACAGATTCATCTAGCTGGGAGGAAACTGCAGAGTGCACTAAATTCACACATCTTGTGACAATCACATTTTTGTTTCTCACCTGTGTTTCCCCCTGTGGTTGACACTGGGTTTGGATTTGCTCCAGTATTTGTTCCTCCTCTTGCTTCTGACTAGGCTGCTGCTCGCACAATTGTGAAGCTATTTTTCTTCAGCCAATGCCTGTGACAGCAGAAGTAGAGGAAGGGCACACATCACAGCAATTGGTTTCTTCTTAATTGTTTTAATTCTGAATAGAACAAAAACATGACAGTGGAAGACATGGCCATCAAGTCATGTAAAGATTTCTCCTGAAATTAATTCGTAATTGTCTATACCAAATATTTGCGACAGAAAGCTCTGACTTGATAAAAAGTTATTACATGTCATGGTTGCTGCTGTCATTGCCTGCTTCTGGCATGGCTAAAAAGCCAAAAAATGAGACACCCACAATACAGTAAGGGATCTGGAACAGACAGCTGATAGCTCTGATGCATTGATAAAGGGGATTAGGCAGGCAAAACCAATACTGAACAATTTTCAGTCTTCCAAAACCCCTAGTAATTTTTCCTTATTCATAGCCTTGTTTTTACTGGGAAAAGTAATTAAAAAGTATTTTAAACTGAAATGAAAAGTTATTGAAAAGAATGTACAGAATGGAATTCACCTGGAAAAACTGAACAGACCTTTTCCTGCATTGTCACAGGCTCTGCACAGATGGAAACAACTTCAGACGTAGGTAGCAGCTTGTCATAATTGTCTGCCCTGAAAGTAAATGAAGTAGCTTAAGTTAATTTAATTTTATGCATCTGTTTTAACATTAATGACATTTTAACACAAAGAATTTGAAAATTCTGTGAAAGGACTCTGCAATTAAGATTTGACAAAGCTGGGGACTAGCAGGGAACTCCAGCCACTTCTTTACCTATAAACATGACAGCTATATTGTTAGACCTGAGAAAAGAGTTGAGGAAAGCCTGGGCTGACCCTCCTGTTACATCACACTGAACAATACTGAAGCACTTCAAGTTTTTGTTTACATCAGCAGAAGCACAGGTTTGATTCTTTGATGATGCATGCATTACTTTAACTTAAGGCTGAAGGTCATCACAGCACCTCTGACGAGAAATGCCACTGTGAAATACATTTGTGCCTAAGAGAAAAAAGAATCACCAATCAGGCCACCAAACTGATTAAATATTAAACCTGGGAAAAACTATCATTAACAGTAGAAGTAAACTTACCGAAACCTATTTGAGGAACTTCTTTTTCTAGCAGTCATTGTCATCAACTCAAAGTGATTCATATAGATTTGAGTACGCTCTGAATTCTGGTCTTTAGCATAAGCTTGTCTAACACGAAGAGGATAACAATTTGTGTTCTGGATAAATAGAAATTGAAGGCTTAGGTACCAAAAGTAAGCAGTCATAAGTGCCCTGTCTCAAAAATCATAGTTTACAATAGTCTTGACTGAAGACAATTCATATCCTGCCACTTAAATAAAAGTTAAAATAAATAGCTTCTCTTCCTTATTTTTAATATACTGATAGTGCCAAGTGATACATTCAAGGTCATATCATTGTCACAGCATAGAGGAAATTAATATCCTTAAGTGTATGGAAACTATAATAAATATAACCTACAGTAGTCATACTGACAGGGAAGGTATTTACTAGCATTTGCTTGTATACCAAGCTATCCAAAATTCAAAAATATAGTTACGATTCTGCTTACTAAGCACTTGTGTAATCCACCAACAGCAATGAAGAATTAAAAAAAAACCCAAAACAAAAACCCCCAAGTCTTCACAATGTAATGCCCATTCCATTTCAACTTAAACGCACCTTTCCTTCTGGACATGCAAATGCTTTTATGTATAATATGATATGAATAATAATGATTTATGTATAATATGATATGAATATGATATGAATAATAATGATTTTGGCATTGCTTTGGGGAGCGATACACATAGTTACAAGAGTTAACAACATCGCGGACAAAGTCCCAGTTTGCTGTCTGTGCTGGTGACACAATAGCAAAGTTTAAAGGAAATGCCCGTAACTGTTTCACCGCCTAGGAGGCAGAAAGAAATCAAACCAGCATAATGTTTCAATTAAATGCTTTTCTTGTGTGCACAAGCATGTATAATCCTGTATTAATCAAGGTCTATGGATACTATAATAATAATAAATATTATATATATAATATACTGCCAAGTAAAAAGTTTTTTAAGTGAACAAAACCAAAGTACCAACTTACTCTTAACAGTGCCAAGTCTTCAGCAATCAGCCATGGAGGACTATCTTGCCCAGTGTCAGCAGCTGACTTGAGAGCTGACAAAGGTCTTGCAAAACAGGTTTGCTGTTTTACCCAGAGGAGGGTCTTCTGAGCTTTGCTCTTCTGTCGTGTTTTCAATGTTCTTGGAGTTGCTTGACTGAAAAGTAAAGGTGGAGGAACAACCATCCTTCTGTGGCAATGCTTCTTTCTCTCACCTGAAGCTAATTGACAGGACAAAGTTACTGTCTCCAGTGAGAAAGGAACTTCGCGCAACAAGATCATGACAGAAACATGATTGCTGCAAACCATCTGACTAATGATTTGCAGTACTTTTCTGAATGCATGTACCTTCAACCTATCTTCCCATAGTACAGATTTGACTTGATCAGTCATTTTTAAATGGCTTCAAGAAAATAAGCTTAAAAACAGATCAAATGAACGCACAGGAGTGTCACTGCTTTACCCCTCTCATTTAATTCACCTATATTTATATTTCTAATTTGTAAGGACAATAGCAAGTTTCACAGTGCACTCCATCTGCTCTCAACTCCACATTCAATCATTTTGTTTGAGTGATTTCAAGTTTAACAGAGATAATGGTACATGCATCCCTAAATTTTTAAACAGAAACTTAAAAGATATTCTTGCAAAAGAGTTTTCATATTGTTTCACACACAAATGTTACCGCACCTTCCCATGCAATTTTGAACCCAACTTACACAACGGATCTGTTCTCTGCCGCTTACGTGCCCTCCTGACAAAGAGAGGTGGAAGCTTACACTCTGGGATCTACTATACATCAGACACATAACAGAATCCGTGTATACATCATCACGATTCTCAGGTATAACTGGGGGAGTCCAAAGCTTAAAAAAACCCCCGAAACCCACAAAACATCATCAACAACAAAGAACCCACAGTTGGCCATGAATGAAAGTATTTTAGGTAAGGTTTTCTTCAGATGAAGTAAGGGCTACTGACTTACAGGTATTATTTCTGTTTCTCCATCTGGGCCTTCACAGACAAATTCCTGTGTGAGAAACAAGGAATTTTGATACCTCAATACATCATCCAGCCCAGAACCCAGCAGTTGGAAACATAAGCATGTTTGCAATAACTAAAACAGTTAGAAAAAATAATATATTTTAAGGAATCTTAATTTTCAAAAGGCAGTATATTTTTCTCAGTCTCTTCCTTCAGTTATTACTACCCTGATACTTAACTGTGCAATTCCAAGTCAACCTACAAACTGACAGTTCTCCTGCTAAAACAGCAGCCTGCTACTCCACAGAATTAAAACTGTCCAGAGTGACAATTTCAAGAGTACAGTAATTGTACAGGGGCATAAGACTAGTACAATATGAACCCAACAGACATCCCTAAATACATGGTTCAGAGTCACAATGTGTAATTCACATTTTCAAATTCTTTGAAAAGCAGAGACTTGGAGATCCCTTCATGTTACCGTACTGTAAGCATCTTCTCTGGTATAGGTTAAGAGTTCCTCTTTCACTTCCTGTTGAAATTTTTCTTCTGCCTTTTCCAGCTCCTTGGCATGCTGATATTCCCATTTTGTATTTGTAGTTTTTAACTCCTTTTAGGAAGAAAATTTGTACACTTTAAAATATTACTGCTTTTCACAATAAATATGCTAATAGCAGTAAATTGCCACAGATTTGAGTCTAGTAACCACATAATAAATACACTTTTTATGGGATAACAGTCATAGCAAAGCTAGTTTTGCTATGTAAACTCAGTAAAAAAATGAGTTTTCATTCTTGAGTAAGGCCCTCATGCCAGTAAAGAAAAAGGGAAATATGTCTACCTGTTAATTAGGAACCAGTGTGTTTTTAGACCACGATCATTTCGAGCAAGTTTTCAGTGCTCATAATCAAAAAAAACCAAACAAAACCAAACCCCCAAATAAACAAAGAAAACAAAAAATCTGACAACATTGAGGTTTTCTGGTTTGTTTTTATTAATTACTCAGAAAATGAAATATAGTTGCTCACCTTGTTGACTTTCTGGCTTTTTTGATCATTCAGAGTATGAAACAATTCCAAGAAATTCAATGCATACTTTTCAATTGGCTTAAGCTGTTCAGAAAAACGTTTTGACACACTGCTAGTTATTCAGCTTTTGAATTAGAAACATGTAAATAACCTGTGATTTAAAAACAAGCAGAAAAATGCTCCAACCAATATTTCAGTTGCAAATAATAGCACCATAATTAAGGTAGAAAAGAGATCTAAGGGCCAAAAATCTGACATTCTGGTCCCTAGCTAGTCTGCACATGTCCCACCATATCACTGGAGAATGGCCTNCAGCTACAGCCGGTAATATGCACAGATCTCTACAAAACAAACCAAAACTTTAATTTATTAATTTTTAACAGCTTGGGCTACTAACTACTCAAAAAAAATAAAAAAGCAAATGTCTGCATGGAAGCATAAAGGCAGTTGAAAGTAAATCAGTAGATGAAGTTTTATGCTAACATCAAGTAAATGTAAAGAGAGAGAATCCCATTTAACTTAGTATGCACACTCTTGACAGACTGTTGGTAAGCAGGCTGCTACTTGGGTTCTGCACAAGTAGCCAAAGGGAGAAGGAGACAATCAGAATCTGACAGAACTTAGGGAATGCTAAGAATAGTCATTTCATGGTTAAGAAGAAACAGATCTGAAGCCTTAAAGAAAAAAACACGAGTATGTGGCAAAGCACAGGACTCTCAAACAGTTTTATATTACAAGACACAATTTAGGCCAATGCAACTCACAATCCTCAGGAGAACATCTGGTAACTTAAATGTTTCAGTACACAAACAGATCCGTCAACAAGCTCAGATTACCTCCCAAGATTGTTTCAACATTTCAAGAACAGTTTCATGTAAATGAAGTGGAAATAAGGTGCTTTATGAAAGCCGTCCGATTGTTGCACAGGAAAGCAAATTTCAAATATTTCTAAAGGTTTACATAAAACAAGAGAAATCATCGTACCTGATCCACAAAGCTAGCCAGCTGCTCTAACTGTGAAGGAACCACGATATTTCTTGAATCATGCAACTCTGAATCTGCGTCATCTCTTATCTCAGATCGTGTCTCTTCTGCAAACTTTCTGGAATCCTCTTTTCCATATTCAGAGCAAAGAACCTTATGGAAACATGTTTTCAAGTATTCAATAAGACAATGTATGTCAAAAGGTTTTTAATCATCCTGAAACCGAGTTTAGAAATGTTAGATTCCAGACATGTTTGACACCTTTTGCTGCAGGAGATGTTGCTTTTGTTTGATTAAAACAATGCCAAAAATAGTGTAAAATCATCACTGAACAGACAGTTTTCTTTCTAGATATTTTTATCTTCTAATTTTCTATATAAGCTAACAATTCAGGATTTTTACTGATTTTAACTGTGATCACATACCACTGGCCCCCAAACAAGTCTGGAAATAAACATAAAACTAGATGATGTTTAAAATTCTGACTCCGATCTAGTAAAGGACTCATTTTTACATAACATTAAAGAACTGCTCATATTCTTAATCTTACAGTACCTGAGTTGAAAATTCTATTGAACAATCATCTCCCCAAGCAGCCACTTCTTGAATCAAATGTTTAATACCTTTTTTCAACAGCCCCTCTTCAACAGAATTACCACTTACAAGTCTGTAAAACAAAGAAACTCATTAAATACTGTTCCCTAAAAAAAGTGACACTTTCTGCAACTCAACTGTTTCATGTCTCATGTTCCTCGCCTATGGCAGTGAGCACCAACACTCATTTAGAGTCCATCAGGTATTTTCATAGGAAGTTTTGTGTTCATTATTTTAGTTTCTTAGAGGAAAGCTTTCTTTTCACATTTGATTTCATATTTTCAAAACACTGGGTTCTTTTAAGGTCATATTTTCAAAATGAACAATAAACAGTATTCTCTTCTGTACAATTGGATTTTTAAACAAATCCTTACAATAGCAGAGTATTTGCTAACAGATACCACCCATGCATACCTGGCCAGTGGTGTAAGGTGAGCAAGAGCTCCCCTCTGCTCTTAGCACATCCTTCCAGGAAAAGAAAGAGTCACTTGAGAGAAGTTTTCAAATACATCTTAGAGCTACACGAATATCAGCATCTCATCACTAGTGGATTTGAAATCCAATGCTAGACCATCAAGAAAGACATTTATTGTTTATCAAGAGCAGGAAACACCCACAGATATTAATGTTCGTTTTGACCATACCAACACAGAAATCCAGATAGCTTGCAAGATAAAAGTGGGAGGGAAAGACAGGAATAGAGCATACAGTAAGGGAAAAGACAGGACAGGGTCTTCACTTTCCCTTTAGTCTGAAGGGAGGAATAATGTCTGACTGATACAACATTTAAAAGGATCTTAAAACACCAAATGACTTAAAACTAACAGGATGACCTCAACCAAAAATCCTAGTTTCACCTAAAAACATCTTTCCTCTATTTTTGATTTTAAAACACCTGTACTACTTCTTAGCATAAAAGTCACCTGTAGATGTGAATATCTCTGTTTTTTGCAATTTTATCACACCATTCTTTAGCCTTTGTATCCATCAGTGGATCCAAATCAGTGTCATAGAAGACAACAGTATTCGCATCTACATGGGTGACACCTGTGGAGGGAGTGTGGGAAGAAAGAATAGCACAGAAGAATCGCTTGTCTTCATTGAAGTATTTTATGCAGTCCTAAAATGGGAGACAAGAAACTTAATTACAAATCCACATTAATAAAGCATAAATCTCTAAACAGACTTTTTTGAAGAATTAGAAGATCAGAAAAACTGCTTTCCTATTACTTCCCCAACCTACATTGAGCTTGTAAACATTTTAAGTTATCTTACTGCCCACATCACCGATCTACATAATTCAAAATTAATTTGCGTACCATTAAAAATATTAATCTATGGTGCAGCCAACCAGGTAAAAATCTAAAGCTCTATTAGTAGTCACATTATGTCATATGACTAAGCACACCTGATTTGGGTTATTACATTCTGTGTGTGCTTCATCATTTTTGTTGTGTACTAACACTGACATTCTTGTCTACTGAAATCGAATCTCTTCTATTGTGCTGTCTTTGTTGCTTTAAGGCAAAGTTTTCCTTTATGTTTTATACTGCATCTGACAGAAAGCATAACAATGCAGTTTGAAATAGAAAATAAGAAAAGAATAACTTAACTATATTGTTAATATTTGCTCAAATTGTAGGCCCCAGAGGATACTGAGAATCTTACTGGGGAGGGAAATGAGCATACTTTCAATTTATCCTCAGGCAATGCCAGGGCACTCTACAAAAAACAAAAGCCCCTGGAGTAAGGCTGAGGAAGTGCCAACATAAAAACAGCAACTACACTTAAAGTACTAACAATGTAGATAGCTACAGATAATGAAAGCAAAAGCAATTAATCAAAACACTACTGTGAAATAAAACATCTGTATTTCAAGCACAAATTACCCATAAATGTAGGATAACTGGTGGCATAACTCTTGGAAACACCCTGGATGCCTCATCAAATAGTAACATGACTGACATATTTCATAATTACATACGTTGTGCTACAGCTACATACATAATTTAAGTAACTTAACAAAATTATGCAAATAAATTTTGCAAATGTATTACTTTCCTTTAGCATTTTCTGTCCCACTATGAGCATCTATTCACTACCAGCTTGAGTAAGAGCTCCTCTTACCAGATAATGCCAACTGTGAGCACCACTCTCATTAACTCTTATGTAGGTGAGAAAATGGAAACTCAAGAAAAGCTCTAGTATATCAAGCATTGGAATCATCTGTGTCAAAATCAACACACGACGTCCTCTTGCTTTCAGCTTCCGAAGCAAGACAGCCAGAGCTTCCATCTTGCCTGTTTATGAAATAAGAACTTGAAGGTTCTGCAGGTAGCATTCAACAATTAGAGAAAGCACATTCGCACAGATATAACAGGTGGTGGGTTTTTTAACACCTGAATCACGCTGCGCCAGTCGGGGATCTGGAAACTGTAGAAGATTAGGCCTTGCTACCTGCGGCGTTGAATGCAAGTAGGGAAGTATCTGTTCCTTTAGATTAAACTTCAAGACCTTCATTCCATGGGTATATGTATAAGGAGGACTTGCTACATACAAATACGGAGGAGCAACAGCTACAGCCGGTAATATGCACAGATCTCTACAAAACAAACCAAAACTTTAATTTATTAATTTTTAACAGCTTGGGCTACTAACTACTCAAAAAAAATAAAAAAGCAAATGTCTGCATGGAAGCATAAAGGCAGTTGAAAGTAAATCAGTAGATGAAGTTTTATGCTAACATCAAGTAAATGTAAAACCACTCAAGATCAGAACAAGAGAAGAGGAAATTACCACTATCTGTAAAGTTACCCAGGTAAGATGACTTACAGCTCCTACTTTTTTGTGAGTATTCACACAAAAAATAAAAGATATGTCAAAATAAAGTAGAACTGCTATATAAGTAACAACAATTGCCATGGAACTATTAAGAGTTTTAAAATCTTAGAATCATCTCAAATTACACATCAGGGACGCAAACAGATTCCGCACAAAGGAATTTAGCCTGCAAAAAGGATAAAAGGCGGCCACTCATTAATCACTATTAGCATTTTGCAGTACTCTACATAAATACCCTGGTTTGGATGGTAACATACACTCATTAAATTTGTGCAAAGACTGCAAACGGATTTGGCTCAATTACCTAGTAACAACATCCTTCAGAGTGATCTGTTGCTGCTTCAACATCAGAATGAATTCTTCCAATGGATCCTTTAGAACCTCTGAAGTACTTGAACTTGGAAGGCAATTTGCAAAGCCAGCCCAGCTCCATTTATTAATCCTGGCAGAACAATGCTGAGAGATTTTTTTGTCACTGATCCAAGAGCAAATTTCCAACAAGTCTCTGCCATACAGGGGGGCTCTGGAACAACGATGCTCATTCCCAAAATATATTCTGTCCGGGTGTTCCTTTAGTTGTCTTTTTTCTTCTATGATACCCTTTAAATTCAAAATTCTTTTCTGACTGTATTTTGACCAGATAAAGCTTATGTGAAAAAGAAATTTATGCAAAAGAAAGTTGAAAATAAGGATAATTCAGTTAACACAAGAGCTCTATGAATGACTATGAAAAAAGTGAGCAGGAGAAAAGCTGACGATTAGAATAGTATCTGTGATAGAAGGATAGATGTTAGGTTTGGTACTTTAGTGAAAAATAAATCTGCTTTCCTACTCTATGCCTAGTGGCAAAAATATAATGGGACTTTCAAACTACCATTGAAGAGTCCACTAGTACCTATGGATGAAACCAGTCAATTACAGTATTCTACATGCCTTAAGTATTAAAGCTTTGACTACGTCAGCGAACAGATATGCACACATGCATCTTGTAAACTATACATTGTTCATGATCAAGTATATACTCTATTATGTAAAGAGGTAGCATAGTACCTGAGTTCGACACGAAAGTGTAGATACTGATTTAGATTTAGTACTCAAGTCATCCACTGTCACATTAATAAATTCTTTTTTCCAGGAAAGCAGCAAGACAAGAAAAATATTTTAATGAAGAAAAACAATTTAATTTCAGACACATGATATTACAATATAAGGATAGTGTGGCTTCTAAAATTTTGTTTTCTGAATAGTTAAAAAGTTAAAAAGAAAAAACAAAGAGGAAAAAAAAGATAAATATGTGAATTGAATCATGTACCACCTTACCTTGATGCTTCAGCGACTGTCTACCAATAAGCCGACAGAATTGACTGTAAGACAGAGTAAATGTTTTCCCTCTAAACTGTAATGTTACAGGCTTCTCTGGCTGAGCAATTCTGTCTTGTGCTCCAGCCATGGAAGCCATTGGGCTGAGTACTATCTTGCTGGCTGTTAAGAGGAGACAAAAAAGATACAAGGTTTAAAAAGAATATCCTCACTGTACACTGCAGGATTTGAATGCTTATCCCATGCATATAGCGTGCCCTGTTTCCAAAGAAGGGCAATTTTACTCCAGACATAACTCCTGGGTTGCATTTAACTGCAAACAGACTAGGTCTCTCTAATACTGTGTCTTCTTAAACTACATACGAAATGTTCTTACCCTCAGTACCCTTTGTAGACCTATTAAAAAAAAAAAAAGGATGATTTCCTAGATACAATTTGACTGGTATTTCACACGTGTACTCATCTGATTTGCCAATGTACAAACTTTGCAAGGGCTTCAAGAGTCTGCACAGGTACAGTTTAAGCAAAGTTTTAGGAGAAAGCAACCACAGCATAAGAGACCTTTCCTGCACAATTCATTTTTAGCAACAACAGAAGTTCTTAGAACAGTTAACACCACAAAAGAATAATTATCAGATATAATTTTCAGTTTCCCTTCATACCGAATGCTTCCCATTCAACCATGCAAAAACTTCCACTATACGCAGCTGAAATTAGTATGTAGAGAATTTAGAAAAGGCCTGAAACAGAGTGTGCTTGAAATACTGCACTACACCTCCAATCATCCGAAAATGGCCTGTTCCAAAGGGCTGCATCATGTAAAGAAGACACAGTTAATAATGACCTTTAGCAGTGGCTCAGCAGAGACTCAGTGAATGGGACAGTGATGCTCCCTAAATCTGATCAGTCGGTTAAGACTAACACACGTGAAAATCTGTCAACACAATGCAGGTCAGGTCTGAAGAGAGTTTCATTAACATGGTATACCTGGAGACCCACACAACTGCCACTAAAATTTCCAGTGTTTGCACAACAGTACCATTCTGTTTATAAAAGACAGACAGATAGATAATAAGAAATTTTGTTTTGATTTTGTGAGCTAATTCCTGTTAGAAAACTGCTAATGGAACTTGATACTCAAAGATTCAAAGCACAAATGCATTTGGTACAACTTCATTTCTTCCCCAGATTCAAGCAATATTTTTCAAAAAAGAGAGAAAATCAGAAAGCAATCATTTATTACACGTACAACACACCTTTCCTATGCTGATTTTCTGAAGACATGGCAAGGGGTTGACGTCTTTGTATTTTCTCATGATGATGTGCCGTAACTGTTGATGTGTCCACTGTCTGCTGCAACTGAGACCTTAAGAAGTCTAGTCCTACCTTCGGGTTTCTGTCCATACTGCACTGGTGTAAATAACCTAAAAATTAACAAATCGTCTTTCTACACACAAGAGGAAGCTGTTAATCCCATCTTTCTAATACAAAATCAAGTTAAAAGCAAATAATTATTTTTCGTCAGTAATCTGAGCTAGAAGAGGTACCCAGCTGCAGAGCATTCAGCAGGAGGGATTCTGATTCTCTCAACAAAATGCTCTGAGGCTCCAGTCTTCTCTGAAAAATTACGTGGAGGCATACAAACATGACAGATCTCCCATAGTCCTTAATCATCTTTGGAGTCGGGAGACAGCAAGAAAACCCCCCAAAAGATGCTAATAAGGATCAAAGTTCTTAATGGAGCAAAGTCTTAACTATGGCTAAGTGCAATATAAGTACAAAAAGCAAGGGACCTCTACTTCCATAATCTCCAGACAGTCTGGTTTTAAAAACATACTGCAATTATAAGAACTGACTTCACAATAACTGAATCGTGTATACTAATTCAGGCAAACTAAAGATGTCTGTCCTGCTTTGAGCTAGGACAGAACTGATTTTCTTTTTAGTAATTTTACTTTTCAATTAAGTTTCTTCTAAGAGACTGCACTCTCTGACATTAACAGCATGTTTTTCAGACAGTGTCTGCTTCTAGGAGTGATAACACTCGATGTTTATAGTTATTGCTGGAGTAACAGTATGAATGGTATGCAGAACGGCTCTTGCTTACATTTATTCCTATGGAAACCAAGGACACTGCTTGGTTCTGCTAAACTTCTTATGCGCTGGAAATGAAAGGGCAGAAGAGGGGTCACACCTGTGACCGTCCTGTGGGGAGGAGCAGGCCAGACAGGTGACTCAAAACTGACCAAATGAAGTATTCCATCCTATGTGTGTCATACACAGTATAAAGTTGAGGCATCACAAGGGTCAAGCTCTTTTCTTCTACAGTTGGCGTCCGAGGAGGACTCTGTCCGATTCTTCTGCCTTCGATCTCCGCTTCATCTGGCATCTTGTTCAAGAAACTTTCTTTTTCTATTATTAGACTTTTTTGTTATTGTTTCATTAAAACTGTTTTACTTTTCCCAGCCCATAAGCCTCTCTCCCTTGTCTCTTTCCCTTCCCCTTCTGGGGAGGGAAGTGGTTAATAGAGAGGGTCTGTTGTCTGTTTAATAGCCAGCCCAGCCTCAAACTGTGACAATGTCTAAAAGGCAAAAGAATTAGTTCTTTTTTCTGCTTTACATATGTATTTTAGCTATTGCTTCCAATTCTTAAATTTCATTAACTGACAAAGCTCCCTTCTGGCAGAACTGCCTGACAGAATCTGTGCGGGACATCCTCCCTGTCCCCTGTTATGGCCAGGTGTTACATAAGCTGTCTTGGGCTTTGGTTACCATATTCTGTGTTTATCAGGTTAATTTACTGTAAAATGTTTAAGTCTACATTGCCCTGATGTATTCTACAGCAGAATTACATTCACTCCTGAACTCAAAAATTAACCCTCCCAATTGCTTATCAGAGAGAAGAGTCAATAGCAAAAACAAAAAGCGAAAATTCAACAGAACACCATTTTTTCTTCCCGTCCCCCTCTCAACACTCCCCCCACCCCTCGAGATTTCTTTAAGTGCTTTGCATGCACATCTTAGACTTCATACTAATTAGAAGGAGAAGATTCAATTATTCTGCTAAGGAAACTCTACTGCAGAAGTCACCTCCACTGTTTGATCAAAACCACAACAGCCTTCAACTCTATTGAGTTTGGCAGGAAAGATCACAACTGAGCCTTCATGAATGAAAAGAACTACTAAAGTGGTAAAAAGCAGTCCGCTTTCCTTCAGAACACTGGCATGCAGTCTTTAGCAGTGATCAGTTTGGAAGCAAAAGACAAGAAGACAAACAAACACTTCTGAATGAACCCTCTCACCCTCAACAGTATTACTCATTTTCACCTGTTACTTAAAAAACCAGCAGAAATCACTGGAACACTGCATACCTATTTGGTTCGAGCTTCACAGGCTCAGGTCTGGGTGATGAAGGAGAACAGTAGATCTCTTCAATAAGCTTCCTAGTTACCTTTAGTTTGGGCAGTATTTGTGCTTCGTAGCAAGTCTTTGATGTGGTTGGGATGGAAAATCAAATGAGAGATCAGTCTGCATGCTTAATTTATTAACAAAACAAAACAAAACTAACCTAAAGAAGTATTCTACTACCATCCAGCTGCAGTAAAAAAAAAAAAAAAATAGTAGTAGTAATACCACATTATCTGAGAATGATTAAAAAGCTCACAGCTGATGCCAGAATTAAACCAAAACATGGAGGAGCCAAGTGTCATGTCAGTTTGCAGAGAGCAGCAGAGAGCAGCTGCCGTTACTTTAAAAGGTTTCAGCAACCTACACCATGAAAATAGAGCATCATGCTCATGTTACCAAGAGTCAAAAACAGGACAAGCACCCTCAAATTACAAGCTCTGCAGTTAATTCAGTGCTTGTAATTAACACGTTTGTCTTTGTAGAACTGGCATTCCAGACTCCTCCATCCCACCTTGATAGATTAAGCCTACTTCCTTCACAAACCTTTGACACTCACCCTGTCCCCCCACTCAAAAATGATTTTCCAACAGACTTAAAGGAATAACTGTTGCCCAGGACACATAATGCTACTGTTTTAGCTTTGTCCACTCCTTCTTAAGCCTTTACTATTGCTGAAATCACTAGAAAAAAATGGATGAAATCCCTTGCAATATAACTTTAACAAACAGACTATAGTTAAAACTAAACCCTGGAATCCGAGACAGCTGCTCAACTCCAGAGCTGTACACAGCTTAACTATGCCATTACTACTCCTCAGGATAGGACAAGAATGGCACCTTTTCCTTGATTCCAAGACTCATCAGTTTCGGTTCATTGGGAACTTCAAGCAAAACCAAAGATTCTTGCAAAACAAGCTGACCTTCTTTGACAAAGATAGCAAATTCCCAACATACTTATGAAATTCAGTGCTACTATAAAGTCAGTGGTTATTATTTATAATCTTAGCAGTTTCTTCTAAAAATAAATGAATTAGCAATTAAGATTTTGAAATTTAATTGGAACCTGAATTATGTGTAAGAAATTTTATGTCCTAAGCCACCTGCTCTCCCAATCAAATCAAGTCAAGCACAAGAGAATTACTTCCCCACTCACCTTCCAAAGATCCGATCCTAACGCATTCAGCACTAAAGAAGCAGTTGTAAACTCCAGTGTGTCTAATACAAAGGACGAACTCGGAAGCCGGGGACTTATCAGATCAGGATGGTTACACACTCTTAGCAGCTGCATCAGAATATGGAGGACACTGACAAATTGCCCACTTCTAAGACATTCTTGAATTCTGTTATTTAAAATGAAAATATAATTTAAATTATCTTTAAAAAAAAATTCTTTTTAAGAGCTTAGGTCTTTCTGCACACTCAAATTGTTTTTCTGAATAAATCTGATGACATCAAGTTATCAAACTTATAAAAGCATGAGTTTAAAAATGCAGTCTTCCATTCCTCCAGCTTCTCTCACATTCACACAAGCTTTTAGTAACTTATAGAATATATTCTGATTTAAAACCCCACATTATCATAAACCTGAATTTCTCAAATAGCCACTCCATTTCAAATGAAAGTGACAATGGATGATATATGAAATACATAATGTCAATATTAAGGCCTTTTTTTTTTAACACTTGAATAAATACCGCTTTAAACTACCAAATTAACTGCAAAATAAAAACTAGACATAACCCAGGATATTCAGTTCCTAAAATAACTTAAGAACTAAATTTACACAAAAACTGACACATGGTCAATTGCCGAAGTTATAAATATCTTGTCCCATATATAGTGTGTCCCATAATCTGCAAATGCTGTTTATTTTGCTTCTTTTCACCTTGTAAAACAAGTAAATATAAATAAACAAACATGGGGTGAAGAAATGGCTGATTGCAATTACCACTTAGCGTAGAACACAATCAGCCTGCACAGCACTATGATTATGCCAACGTGCTTTAATCTTTAGCTTTGCCCATGACTCACTTAGAAATAACACACTAGCAAACAAGCTCTCTTATTGTAACTGGAATAATTCCTAACTTTAACAATGAATGAACAATTAAGAACCACTCAACAGATGGTACCTTGGTTGAGACATGATGTCTTTATACATTGACTTCTGCCGATCAGAAAGAGTACACGTCAGCACATGCTCATATTTCCTTGGTAACTGCTTCTCAACACGAATTTTGGACCGCCGCAAAATAAACGGCTGCACTGCCTAAAAGAATACAAAACAGTAATTTCCTAATTGTGTTTCCTCAGAGAAAGAGATACTAATCTTAAGACACTACCCTCAAGAGAGACGTACTCTCTGCAGTTTCGTTGCCACTCTCTGGTAATGATCTTCATTCCCCTCCACAGATGCTACCTTCATAAAATCCAGATAGGATTGGGAAATCCCTGGAATCAAGAAACAGGCAACGGCCCACAGATCTTTTAAGGCAGTAGGCGGAAGCACATCCATCAAGAGTAAACAGTGGTGACCATGAACAATGAAGACAACGATTAAGATAAGATCTATTTCATAATTTAAATTACATCACAGCAAGAAAATTTTAAAAGCCTGCAGTTATAAGCACTGAAGTTATTTCAGAAAGTAACTGATAGACAAAAGCAAAAAGAAAATTTTGAATGAATGCTCCAGACCTCTGGAAATTGAATATTACATCCCAGTGCTTCTCTGTTATATTATCATCATTCTGCCTCTCATCTAAAACTAGGTACGTCCATTGTACTTTCATGAATGCTTCATAGTGTTTAAAGAATTGCTTGCAGGAGGCAATACAAACATTAAAGTTGTTGGGGTCAGTCCATTGCTGCAACATAAAACCACAAAAATCCCAAAGGCTTTTTTGATGGATTTCAGAGCAAAGATTATTAAGTGTTTCCTCTTCTGGGATTAGAACAGATTATCTTGCACTTCATCCTAGTTCAATTCTTCACAGCTTTCAAAATCCCAAAAGGGAAGAGAATGCTCTATTTAAGTCTCCGGTTGTGATGTTTGAAACATTATATAAAATATCTTTAACAGAAACTTTTTTTTTTAAAGAGAAAACTTTTCTCACAAAACACAGCAGACCAAGTCTCCTAGCCACCTAAAACCAAGTGGTAATGAAAAAATGAAAAATATTTCCTTATATGTTTTTAAATTGTTCCTTGAAGAGTTTGGACATGTTTCAGAATACCTGTACTTGCTGTTACAGGTTATGAATAGTATTCAGACTTAATGGATAAATTCTAATCTCTAAAATTCATGTGTGTCAATTTTTAAGTAAATTCTACCCAGAAGTATCAAAATGAATAGGAGCTTGATCACAGCAGCTGTCAAATGTGTGAATTCACATCCTAATATTTGCTTTCAAAGGCAAATAAAAAATTAGAAACACAAGACACGAAGTTAAAATTGCAAGAACAAAAGGAAAAGTCACAGAACTAAAGGAATAAAAATGCTGAAAGCTATGGCAATTTTGTTAACTTTCATCTGCTTTGCTCAGGTAACAAGGCAAGAAAAAGTGATTATGTGGTTTGACCCAATTCTGCAAATGTGAGAAAGTAGTGAAAAATTGCTAGTAATTCTAAGATACATAGCCACGAAGGACTCCAACAAGGAAAGAAATTGAAAAGTAACTGGAAAAGACACGTCATCTCAAAAGGAGGGCTAAAAGTTGCACATTGTAAAAGCATTACTGGAGGAACCCAAGTTCCTTGTAACCATGTAAATTGGAGGAAAAAAATTACAGGTGAAAAAAAGGTAGAAGCATATTTGGCAAATAAGTTTAGTGAAGTTTCGAAGCCTGAAAACAAATACATGGCTTTTAAGCTACAAAATACACACCAAACATCCTGTTGCTTTTTCTGGATTACACATCAATTTCTCATCCAAAAAATGGGTAAATTCAACACATTTTCTTAATAAACTTCCGCACATACTAAGACGAGGTACAAGTCATTGGAGCAAAGATGCAAGTTTCCCATACAGAGATTATGCACCAGTCAAAGATATCTGTGCAGAGTGGCGTCATACCAGTAAGTACGTATACACAACTTTAAAAGGCTAGCCAGACATTGCTGGTCATCAAAGTAGATTTTATTGGTAAATATTAAACTCTGCTTATGAACCAGCATTCATAAAATGAGGAAATATCTTCACTCTTCCAGTATGCCACATCACAGAAGAGAACCAGGTTGTGATATCACCATACTGAATTTTTTACCACAATGGTATAAACATGATTCTGGCTGATATTTTCTGTATAAGGTTTATGTTACCCAGTACATGTGTAGACAGAACAGTGTTCCACAATACCTGTCTTTTTTTTAAAAGTTCTTGTGGGTTCCCAAGATAAAGAAGAATTTTCAAAGCAGGACACCAGCATTTCAGTTCAATCTCCCACTTCAGCACATTGAAGTTTTGTGAAACAACAAGAATAGGACCCCAGTTACCTATAGAGATAAAAGGTACAGCATGACTGGAAGTGACTGCATACCACTTCAGAACTTACAGGAAAAGGCAACTGTGTATATACAAACAACATACACGTGCATTAACAATGAAAGGAATCTTGTCTCCTTTTTTAATAAGATTTATTCCAGGTACATTTCTTTAAATTAGTCATATTAAAAGCAATTCTTTTTTTTTCCCTCATACTGAAAACACATTCACTAATGAAGTGTTAAAAATATAGATTTATAAAATAAAAGATCCACCATATTTCATACCTTCATTACATGCCAGGTGTGCAAAAAAAGCAACAACTTGCACTGTTTTTCCAAGTCCAGCTTCATCAGCCAGAATGCCATTGAGATTCATCTTATACAGCTTTTGCCAACCACTCCAGTCCAGCCTTCTGATACTCTCTAAGAGTGCCGCATAATAAAGACGAAGTACCGCTTTTTACCACTGTTGTGATTTGAGCACTGCCTTTGGGTAACAACGCTTCTGCAGCAGCAGCAACGTCTGCTAAATCTTTCATGTACTTCTCTACAGTAAATGTGAGAAAATCTGGAAGGACCACTTCCTCCTGAAGGCTCTCTTTCTTATCCAAAGAGTCTCTTATTTCTGCAGAAAATATTAATTAAAAATCATGGTGCTGCCATAGCTGAGATTAATAATTCGATGCCATTTAATGCCATAATAATTTGATGCCATTTACAGCTAATCCAGGGTCTAAAGGACACAAGAACACTATAAGAATATTGTAAGTTTGTCAAACCTGACTACATGAACACAAGTAAACTGCAGTGGGACGCAGGTGCACACGTGATAGTTCTAGTGTATTCAGTCTCATGCACGGCCTTCCCAAGGGACATAAAACTAAACCTTGATACAGACAAGAGCTCAGCAACAAAAAGCCTTTACAGTGCATTTAGAAAAGCTTTAGTAAGCTACAGGAAGTTAGCAAGCTAGAGAAAGGAAATATTCATGACTCAAAACTAAGACCAAAATACTAGCTCCTAAATGTTTATTTTAGTAAGCTTACACTGCTCTACCAGTATGCAAAAGCAAAAAAAAAGTTCATGCCACAAAAAAAAAAAGTCCTAGGTTCTTATTACCTTTTTTTGAGATGTTCTGTGAGTTTAATACTTTCTTCCTCCTCTCTTCTAATTCTACTTGCAGTTTTAAATCTGCCACCTAAAATGGAGAGAGAGAGTAGGGGGGAAAAAAGAGCAGAAGGAAATGACAAACATGAACGCACTTCGCTTCAAATACAGCTATGAATTACTTAACATTTCTCGAACAGTAAGACAGGCATCAGACATGGCTACCATGCAGAGCATTCAAATAAATAAACAATGTATACAAACAGACCATGAATAGAAGTCACCCACACAATAAGTGACAGCTACCCAAGAATAACTCACATCAAAACTTAAATGTCCGCAGCGAGCCAACTGCACCGACTAGGATTAGCAAAGCACTCTCCTTCATGACATATAAGGCCTGAAATTATTCATGCAACCAAAACATGAAGCTGTCTTTACCAACAGAGAATATTCACCACATGGGCTGAGCAAAGCTCAGTTGTAAGATTCTTGCTGTTATGGTCCAACAGGTTTTTAGTCAGTAGGTCTTTAGATTTCTTTTTTTTTTGTACATTTACCTGTTTAATGGTGGACCAGAAATATTCAATTTCTCTAGCAGTAAAAGCAGCAAGAGCCCTCAGTTGCTTCTCTTCTCTTTTCTTGTACGTTTCCTTACGGAGCATCATATCCCCATGATGACGAGCCACACTTAAAATCAGCTGAATAAAACACTAAAATTAAGTTTTTACTCTGTTCTATCTAAAAAGCGTATTTCTAAAGAAAGAAAAAAAAAAGAATCCCTTCAGAAGTACTGCCCAAACTTTACAAAGACAGCGGAGAGGCAAAGCAACACTCACACATCCTCTGTGATCACGTCCTAACCCCGAAAATGCTGCCCTACCCCCTTTTCTGACTGGAAATATCAAACTCACATTACTCTCTTGGCAGTTATCATCTTCCATCTTCTTTCTTGAACAAAACCAGTTGCCATCCACTGCATTTCTTCCAAAAGATAATCATGGTGTGATTTGTGCCGTGGGGCCTCTTGGAGTTTGGGCAGACGTTTCAGAGACCATAAACCTTCTTTCCTCAGTGCTGTTACTCGCTGCAGAATTTCATTTTCCTTCAAGTAAACATAATTAAACTTTACATTTCCTACTGCACAACACAAAAACAAGACAGAGACACTGTAGAAAATGTTACAGAAATAACCAATGGAAATGATTATTCAGTCCTTGAAAACATTCTGCACTGTTTGAAGTTGCACTTTATTACAACATAGCGAGGATCACATCTTGTGCAGATTTATGTAAGGTCTCTGAAGGACTCTGTAATGCAGCAGTATTATATAAAACCAGTAAAGAAGTTTGGGATGTAGTGGTACTCTAGTCTTGAGAACATTATTTTTCCCTCCTAAAATATAGCCCCTGCAGATCCCATCAGAAGAGCAGGGCTGATTCAGTGAGAATTTTCACAGAACTGAAATGCCCTGCCAAGTGGCAGACAGAATTCCCTAAAAGGTTCATTTAAAAATACACTTAGTTTATGGCATTTTTATTAACACATGTAAGCATCCTGCAATTGCTGGCAAGGAAGCACAAGCAGCACGAATTTTCATTGTGGTATCTCCCCCTTTATTCTAAATATGCTGCATAAAAAGTTAAAATAATTGATTCTGTTTAATTAAATCTCCTTCTAGGATTTCACTACAAAAACAAATTCTGCTTCCCTAAAGAGTCTGCCTGATTCTTTCTCATTCCTTTTCTTTCTTCAAGAAAAATTATATGGCATGTCTGCAACACTAATTAAAACCGAAACAGAGATACAGCTATCTACAGAGCATTCTAAATTTAAATGAACACAAAGTTTTATTTTAAAGAAAGATTTTCACCCAGCTGTGCTATAGAACAGCTATCTGAAGCAAATTACTAGTGCTTGGTAAAGCCTTTTGCAAAAACTACTGAAATTATTTGCTCCTTTCTCCCCAGGTTGGAGGAATAAATTCTGCCATCCACAAAGCCTCAACACAAAATACAAAGGACAACACTGCCAGGACACGGTGAGAGGTTAGCATGCTGTTCCCTCTTGCTGCACCTTGTAACTTACATACCTGCAACCTTCCACACGCGTTTGAAATTTACTTTGAAGCATGAAACGAATTTGATTCAATAAAAATGAAAATCCAGGACAAGGATATTTAAACTGAGAGTTGAGTAGCCATCGCAAATGACATAAAAGAACGGATACATTTTTCACAGAAGTAAAATCTCAAGAGAAAGTAGCAGTAAAGTGCCAAAAATTAATCTTGTCTAGACTTTCTCAACAAGACAGATGTTACCGCCCTGTGTCTTGAGGATACTCTCTTCCCAGTATTCAGGCTGCCCACTTAGTGGCGCAGAACAGATGACAACAGCAATCACACACACAAAAAATCAGCCGTTCAAAGCCACGTGCAATATAATGTACAAATCCGATACCTGATGCTGTATGGGAACTGGAGTTGGGACCAAAATCACATGCTGCTTACCACAGCCTGCTGGCCATACCTGCTGAAGAAAAGCTGTGCTCCTGCTGTGTGGAGCAGGGAAGGAACTATGCAAACTTGACGAGTTTGGTCCATTTTGTGGTTGGCTTTGCTTCTGGCCAATCTGTTGAGCCGCTTGAGGAACAGGAGGCATTCTACCTGCAGGGAAACTTTTAAAAATCTCAATTTTGGTAATTAAAATAGCGGAACAGCAAAAAGACCCAAATAAAGTGGCAATACAGATTGTTACATAGTTGGTAAACTAACTTTCTACCACACCACAATACAACTGCATACCCAAAAGCTACGAAGACGCAAATCAATCAGCACGCTAGTCTAAAATGAACTTATCCACTCTTTCACCTGACAACACGAAGGTCTTATTTAACAACATCCTACAGAGAGGTGACAGCTAGGCAACCGATCTCTATTAGGGTATCAAATGACCAAAAAGGAAAAATTTCATGCAACAACATCAATTAAAGAAAACAACAAATTAGGCACAGAGGGTACAAATTTAAACCCAATGCATGGAAAATGAGACGTGCAGTGCTTGCTACGATTTCTAAGATTTTCTCCAGAGGGTTTTTAAATCTTATTATAATTGGTATTAGGTATAATGTTACAATTACAGAAAATCTCACTAAAGCAATTATCTTTAATTACAAAGTTTAAAACCTACATTGGATCATAAATGCTTTATCATAAATCATTAATATACGTACTAGCATTATTTTAAAGGTCGTGACTTTTTTCCACACTGTTATCAAAACTAGTTATGAGTCTCTACGTGAAGCACTATTTTGGAACTAAAATAAAGTTAACCTAATGGAGTATCTCATTTCCAATAAAACAGTGCATCAGTCTACCACTTACAAAGCTCTACCCACATTTACCTTTGACTTCACTTTTACATTTTATTTCGCTATGAAATGGTTTTCATGGTGACAGAATTGCTTCCTGCCCAGCTTGTACAGAGTTCATCTTAACGGTCATTGACCATTTAACTCAATTTAACCACCTGAATTCTTTATCACGCCAGTCGATTTACCCAGTTACTTTATTTCTAGCAGTCAGGCACAGAGGACTCCTGCAGCACGTCCTGAGTCTCGACGGGTACATTTGTACTTTGAAGACAACGCAGCATAGTCAGCCGGCGCTTCGGGCCTTCTCCAGCCTGCGGGCTCACGACGACCAGCACCGCAGTCAGCATGGAGACCGAGCGAGGCCTGCGCTCTCGTACGCGGTTGTGCACTGGAGACGATGGAAGCTCTAACAACGGGGCGATGCCTGGCGTCACGCGTGCCATTCCCAGATCTCTCGATTCATAAAGCGCTGCCGTCTGAGGGGCAGAATGATGTACCCTTCGAGTACATTACAGCCACGTATGCCATTAACACAAACCCAAGCAGGGTTTAAACGCTGCCTTGAAAACGCCGTAACGTCTGCAGCGCTACTGGCCAGGCTGTGAAGAAGCTTTAACGCAAAGACAGGGTCATCCGAACGTCCAAGGGCAACGCGTGACCAGACGCCCTGCGCCAAACGAGCACAGCTCCAGGCGGAGCGGGCACCCGCACCCGCGCCTCGCGGGGGCTTCCCGAGGGGCTGCGAGGCAGCGCCCGCCGCCGCACGGCTCCGGACCTGCCCCGGCTGCGGCACCCGAGGTACGAAGGACGCAGCTTCCTACAGCAAAGGGAAAAACCGACTCCAACGCCCCGCTCAGCGGCCCCGGCACGGCCCCCGGGTCCGCACGCCGCGGCGGGGAGAGC
>VZSC01008472.1:251535-304558 GCA_013398225.1 Steatornis caripensis | reverse complement strand
CGCGTGCGGCACCGCGCGGCCGTCAGCGCTTGCGGAGGCCCGGCGGGTGGTGAGGCCGAGCGCGGGCAGAGGCGAACTCCCGGGAACGTCCCGGTGGCAAAGACCAGCCGGGCAGCTCAGCCAGCCCGTTTCCCCCTTGCGAACCCGCCCGGGGAGACCGGCCCTACCGGCAGCATTGCAGGCACGTGAGACGGGACGAGAGGGGCGAAATGCTCCACGCGGCATCAAAAGCTCGCGGTTCCCTTCCGCCGCTTTCCACACAGCTTCTGCTCGTGCCACTGCCAAGCACGGGCACCCGTAATCTCGTTTTCCCTTCAGGTTTTCCCACAGCCGGCTTTCTCAAGCGGCCGTCGTGCTCACGTCTTCCACAACAAGTTTCATCCGCGGTGATGAGCTCAGTGGGAAAGCTGGGTACAACAGGCACACTTACCAGGCAACAGCAGGTACCTCCCGAAAAGCCAAATGCACCTGGAAATTGTTCTGTTACACTACAAGCTTCAGTGCTTTATAGGACACAGCCACCCAGAGAGGACGCCGGTTCCCTGGCACGCTGTGACATTAGCGTGAGAAAGCTCCATTTAGTCACTCAGATGTAAAATGGAAGGGTTGGCATCTCCAAGCAGGCCAGGTTATCAAATGCAGGCTGGTTATTTCTGTTAATCAGGGGAAGAAATGCAGCACGTCCTTTTTTGAACTGACACTTCCGAGTTACTTCAATAGTGGAATGAGGCAAGGGGAAGATTTATCGCACAGTCCCAGCTGCACTTTGTTTAGAGAAGTGATAAAAGATCGCCTGTCAGTGCAGCGCTGCTGCCGAGGGAAACGGGAATACAAACTTCTCTATCGCTTCAACCAGGGTGTGTGAATCTTTTTTTGGCCTCATCCCTTAGGAAGTGAAGCTTATGCAATCACGCTGCCTGTCTGTCCACCAGCATCGCTTCTTCCTCCCTCCCTGCCATGATTTCTGAGTTTGGCTCATTTCAGCTAAATTTGAGAGAGGGAAGAAGGCCCCAGCCGGTCTGGAAAAACAGTGGTGGGACAGTAGAAAGATTCACGTGGATATCCCGTGAGAGGAAAAAGCTTTGGTATCCCAGCCATTCCAAGAGCAACAAAGGAGCTTCAAAATAGGCAGCACAAGCTCTTCTCTCAACCTGCCACAGCACGTGCTGCTGCTTTAATTTATCTGTTTTATCTTTAACCAGGTAGCTATGAAAGGCAAGCAGAAATTAAAGTTTTGCCGGAATTGCTGCCGCTGGTCAGTTCTGTGGGAGCTGGTGCCAGGAAGGCAGATCCTCAGGGATGGATACCTCAAGCAAAGAGGCAGCAGGGACACAGCTTCCGTTACTGGCATGGAGCAGAAGGTCCAATTGCAGATCGCTGTGTAGGATCTGCGAAGCTGCCACGCTTGCTTGGATTTGATTTGCAATGCACAGCGTCTTCAGGAATTAAATTAACGAGGGGGTTCATTCCTCTCACACGCGTACTCAGGATTAAATTGGAACCTGTGCAAACAATTCGCAAAGTTCCCTGCTGTTTATGTAAGGAGCAGAACATTTCATACGTGTTTAATAGGACTGATGAAATTACAGTACGTCGAATGCTTGGCCTTGAGTGTGAGTGCCGCCGTCAAGTTTACCCAGCGGTGCGTTCAGCCTCGTAGAAGCTTTCTAGGTCCAAGTGCATGTGGGGGCTCGCGGACACTTACATCTTTGCCAAACAGCTCGCCGGCATGGGGAGCCAGATAGCTGCAGCACAGGGCTTCGAGCAGAGCGATGTTTTGCGGCGCCTTAACTTCCTGATGCCATCGATGTTTTGCGGCGCCTTAACTTCCTGATGCCATCGGTCTGGAGCGCTCACGGGGGTCCTTCTCCGGGCAGGCCCTCCCTGCGCCGCGCCCTCCAGGGTCACTGCTCAGCAGGGCAGCCCTGCCAGCCAGGCCTCGGAGGGGCTGTGGAGCCAGGCCCAGCAGCCTGCAGGCAGGGCTCTGGCAGCACGAACCGCCTCCGGTCCCCGAAACTCCTCTGCTCCTCTGCCTCCTGCTCTCTGCAGGTTCCTGAGGCACACAGCGCTGGCTCCCCAGCATCTCCCTGACAGGGCACCTCTGGCCAGCCACTGCAGCCCCTGGCCGGGGACCCTTTGGCTTTTCCCTCTGCAGCTGGCAGAGCGGGTCGCACAGCCACGAGCGGTGCTCAGCCCCAATTGCCACTTTGCTGTGGCAACGGGACCCCAGCAACTTTCTCAGCTCCCTCCCCGAGGCCTGCTGTGGAAAAGGCCATATTCATTTCAGAGGATTTCCTTTAAATTTTCAGAGAAATATGATTTCTTTTAAATTAATTTTAAAAAGCTCTGAAGGCACATTGTGTTTTGAAGGACGTGGTCTTCAAATTGTTTTCTGCTAAAGGGAAAAAACCCAACTCTGCTCCGTTGGTCTTTAATGAGTTTAAGGGCTGGGGTGGGAGTGCAGTGTACCCAGCAGCCAGCTGTAGCAACAGACTCCAGCAGAGGATGAACACCCGCAGCCCAGCGGTCCCCTCAGAAGGAGGTCGGGGCTGACGGTTTGTGTGCATCCCGAGACCCGCGGCAGGAAGGTCATCACTGCAGTGCTGGGAAAGCAAATCCAAAGCGGATTTGGGGAGACAAGTTTTTATCATTTGGACAAATATTCTTTGCTGCATGGCACTAGAAGATCAGGAGACACCAAACGTTGTAGGTAGAGGCTGTTTACGTCCACGTTGGGAACGAGAGAGATGCTGCGCTGCAAAGGACGAGGAGTGCCTTAGTCTGCAGCTGCCCAGCCCTTGTGTATGCAGGCGTTAGCTGGAAACAGACACACAGAAGAATTCAAGGGAAAAGCACTGGAAGCTCTTTCACCTGTGGAGAACATCCCTGTTTGCGACCAAGTCAAGTGTTCTTCCTCCACCAGGTGCTCCTGGTGTAACACAGGCTGGTCCCTTCTCACGTGGAAGGGACTCGACTGCCTAAAATAAGATGTGAAATGCGAGAACTTTAGTGACAGTTCACTTGGTCAGTGGTTCAAGATTACCTGCAGCAGGAATCCCAGCAGCCTTGTAATTCTCACCACAGCGTACAAATGATCCCTCTGCCAGCGTACGCGAATGCTCACACGCAGCAGACGCTGTGTGAGAAGAAGCCAAAGCCACACACCCCACGTGCCATAGGTTGGTAGTGCGTTGCCTTGTGCACACAGACTCGGGAATGACTTTTTTCGGGAGCTGTCTCTTCTTGCTCCAGACATTTGGATCTGAGCCGTGCTGTGGACATGGCCCGGCGTGTTTAACAACCCGAGAGGTGGCTGGGGCCAGCTCCAAGGGGGCTCAAACAGTGGCTTCTGGGTCACAGTGAGGGCCCAGGAAGGACAGCTGTGAACATTTGGAAACTCGGTTACCCTCTGTCCACAGTAAGGGCAGAAACCTGTGGTTGACATTGTTTGCTTAAGCTCATTCTTAGAATTACATTATTTAACATGTTTCCTGAAAGCATTCAAACCCCCTGCCAGGTTTCAGCTCCCAGGAGGGGGGTGGTTCTGACTCTATTGTCCCTAAAAATGCTGGGTTTAGAACTGAAATGACCCAGGGAGGCTTGTATCCCCACACTATGTGCCACTCCTCACCTAGAGAATGGCACCCATCATCAGCACTGTTTATGGCAATAAATTTAAATAAATCCAACCACTAGGCTTTGTCTGGAGAGCATTAGCTCCTGCCCTGCAGAGCTTTGGTGGCACATTGCCTCTGTGCCACGCAGCCCTTCCCCTCCTGCAGCAAAACCCCTCCAAGCCCATACGGCATCTGCAGTACTCACCCTGCTCAGGTGAGCAGGACCATCCCAGACGGTAGTTAAACACCACGGAGCTACAATATGCTATGAAGGAGTTAACCCCTTGTGAAATAAACCTTTAAAAGAGCTGGTAACTAGAAGCAGAATACTTGATCTTTATATCGCCTCAGTTCAACACACACCCACCCATTTCTACTTCCTTGATGTCATTAAGCCACCTCTGATCTTTCAGAGTTGAATGAGTATGGTTTTGCTGACGTACTTACCAACAACTGAATACAAAACAGAGGCATGAAGCCAAATGCCCGGGAAGAATTGCTCGGGTTTGTTTTCTCCTAGAATCAACAGCAGCGTCATGTCACAGTAAACATCTAGAAGTTGTGCAACTTTCACTGGTGCTTTTAAACCGCTCAGGCCCACGGCTTAGCGCTTTTTAGAAGAGACTTTATTTCTGTAGGTTAAGCCTTCCCAGCTAGCTCTTTTTCCCTTTGTTCTGCTGCCTGTGAGAGTCCCATGGATTCAGCGGGGTATCCTCTGTCCACACGGGCACGTGCCACACAGTGGTCCATCTTTCATTTGGCTACAGGTTTTCCGCCTGAACCTTTAGACTTCTTCATGGGCAGCTTCAAAAGAAACCCTCCCTCTTACCCCCAGCATCAGAAACTTGTCTACACGTTTTCAACTACAATCCTGTGCCACAGGGAATGAACACACACAAGGTTTTTCCACAAAAGGGAGCTTTACATTTTAAAAAAACAAACAAAAAACCCCCACAGGACCCCCCAAAAACAGAGATCCAAGTGTGCTGAGCTGCCAGATCTTAAGCAACACCAGCACTTATGTTTATTTAGCTCTGACCAGCTTTCCAAAGGCTGCCATGGGTCTTGCCCAGCTGGTACCACCACTACGTCTTCACCGCATTGAAGCGTGGCTGATGCTGCTGCAGCATGGGGCAACTCCTCAGGGAAACGGAATAGACTCTCCCTGCATGCGAGGCAATGTCAACAACTGGCCGGAGCCCGGCCTTTCCAGGCAGGACCATTCTCATGGAACAAACACGTGGTGGGAAAGGCAGGGGCAGGAAACAGAAGTTATAAATAGGGCTGAGCAAGAAAAAACAATTCCAGCTCATGGTAAATTAAGATTTTGAAATAAGGTCCTTTCTTACAAAGACCCAATAAGGTCCAGTAACTGTGTGGAGTGATGCTGAGTCACACAGGGGCTGGTGGGCAGGGCTCCCCCCAGGGACGCTCACGGCCAACAGTAACATGCATGGTCCAGCAAGCGGAGTTCTGGGAGAAGTTTGGTGGAGTTATGGTATTTGGCTCCTCAGAGTTTCTACCTCTGTTGCTTAAGTTTCTGTAAGAGTGGAAGAACTGGACAAATTAATTTAGGACCTCTCTCACATCCCAGATGCAGAGCTTAGCTTTTCGTCACAGACTATTCTGATTCACGTGGAGCAGGGATTACAACTTACACCCAGAGTGAGGACCAACACTCGCAGCATCCTCATTGTTCTTGCCATGTTCAGTGACCTTTTACATAGCTACGTGGGCAAGAGAAAACTGAAGCCACATACCATTCTGTTCAAATTGCAATGAGTACAAACACGGCAGGAAAATACTTAATCTTCATTAAAAATACCCAAATCTTACCGCTGTTCTCACACTTCAAGGACCTCTCTTGTACAGCGACAAGCTTCCCAACTCTACTGATTAAAAAAAGCTAGAGTTTAAAACAACGCATAACTATTAGGTCTCATAAAAACACCCATGAACCTACACTCCATCCTCACCCTTCCGTACGGCCATCGGACACCCCTTTCCCGGCGTCCTTCACGCTGGGGTGCCAAGCAGTAAGTAGCTCCAGCAGGCTGGTCTTGCAAATGCTGAAACATGGGCGAAATTTAAGCACCTAACGGGATGGGATGGGGCCACAGGGCCTGCTGTCAGCTCATGGTGGAGTTTCTAACTGTAGCAGGAGGAGAGCATGGCCAGGAAAGGAGGCGATGAAGCAGCGACTACAGCTCGCACCCAGGAACTGCCTTCAGCTTTTCCAAATTCAAAGGCTCCGCGTGCAGCTTTAGGCAACACAGCGTGTTATGTCCCCAGCTTCACCCTCCGTGAACAGGGCGTAACAGCACTTTTCAGCTGAAAGTCAAGGCTGGTAGAACCAAACACATGAAACCCCTTACTCGGATACTGCACTAACTGGAATCAGAAAGTACTGAAAACAGGCTGCTAACAATTTCAAATCAATTTTATTTTCTTAAATTGGTGTTGTACAATTTAAAGCCAAAAAAAGTCACACAAAACACAAATAAAAAATGTTGACAAAGTATCAAGCATTACCTTATAAAGATCATCATCATACGCTCTCACAAACCTGAAGATACGTGTTTATTAGACTGAGGTTTCTTGAAATCTATTAAAGACGCTAGACACAAACGCCGCAACAGTAACAAAGCCATGACAATAGCAGGTGGACTACACTAGCAACTTCAACAGTGGTTGGGGGGTTGGTTTTTGGGGTGTTTTGTTTTTGTTTGGTTTTTTTTTTAATACCTTATTGTCTACAAAGCAATAAATATTTTTCACCAAAAAGGTTGGTTTCACGCTACATGCACTTAGATAAAAAAGAAAGTCGCCAAAGTGATGGCAAAATAAATCACCTGTCCGATTTTTCTTTTCTTTTTTTTGTTTCCCCTCCCATTTTTTGGTGGGGGTTTTGTGTGGTTTTTTGTGTTTTTTTTTTTATTTTCTAAATTCAAGCACAGTGGCTAAGTTTCAAGTATCGAGAGAAAACATATATATACACGTTTGTGCTTGTGTGTGTACCTATATACACACACACACACACATCCTTGTATGTATATACACAAACACATACATATATAATTGGTTGTAGGCCTGTAAACCACAATTTTTTGGAGCAATACATACTTGTATACATTGAATGTGGACAATTTTGATACATTCAAGTAATTAAGTACAGCTGGAAGGTTAGTGCTGAGCTTGCCACACACACGGATCATTAAACCCGCAGCAGAGCCGTGGTTCCCGGGCTGTGTGTCTATGGGGCAGGGGGCCGTGGGTGTACGCTCGGGGGCTCTGGGAGGGTTCCGGGTGTGTAGCAGGTGTCTGTATTGCAGAGCCAGTCCTGGCTTAGTGCTTTCATGCTGCCTCCCGGTGCACCGCTCCCGCCTGCAGCATAGCCCTATGCAGAACTGGTACAAGCCTTTTGGAAGCAGTCTGGGTCTCCTCAGCATCTCTGGCCACAGGCTGTGGGGTGGGTTGGTTGGTTGGTTCTTTTTTTTTTTTTTCCTTTTTTCCCCAGGCACAAGCACAAACAGCCACAGAAGCAGCAGGCTGTGAATGTACAATGTAACAGCGGCCCAATACTGAAGCATCTGTGAAAGCTACACTTAAATTTCCCTGGTTGGGGCAATCTGAACTATTTTCAAATTTCTTTATTGGCCTTTCTGCTCTGCGATCAGAAACACGCGTGTTGCCAAAGATGATGTCAGCTCCAAAGTCAATTAAGTTGCTCCTGAAACCCTTGTAAAGTATCATACTGAATGTGCCAATATTGAGAGAAAAAAAAGCAACGAAGACTTAACCACCATGTGCAAAACATTTTTAGATCCCCAAAACCAAAGACTGAGGTTTTGAGTTGCTTTCAAAGATACTTTTCTGCCCAGCGCTAAAAAATACTGCCATGACTGATAAATTAAGACACACAACATGCGCACGCAGACAGACGGAAGGCAGCCAGCTATCCTCTCACGCACACGCTCACAGTATCCGAAGCCTCAACCAGAACTCGAGCCACTCGCACCCGCAGTCTCATTTGGCTACAGAGTCTCCTTAAAAGAAATGCTGAACATAAAACTGAACACTACAAGATTTCTTTATAAAAAAATGAAGCAGCAAATAAAACTTCTTAAAAAATGCATTTCCAATTCTAAGTGTGTAGGATCTTAACGCCTGTTCTCCAGCTCTTAAAAAGCATGGAGCTTTGTATCGACTGTCCTTAAACGAACATTTACATTAAAAAAAACCCAAAACGAAACAAATCTTGGTACTGCCAGACTGCAAGTCAGCTTTGCCTGGTGTGGAGGAAGAACAGCACAGACTCTGCAGTGCTTTTTGCCTCACAGTCACAAGATACAGTACAGTTAAATACATACAGTTACACACAAACCATATATATATATCAATATATATTCGCCCTTAGGAATACATATTAATATACGCACACACCTAGTGCAATGAAACAACCAGGAAGCAAGGAAAGGAACAGAGAGAACAACATTCCTAACAGTCGTGATGTTCCTTGGTTGTCGTGTAATGCAAAGTCAACTTCTCAAAGTTCCCATAGTGTGTAAAGTGCTCCTTTGATTCACAAAGCTAGTGTTTTCAGTCTGGGGTGGGGTGAGGGCTCCAGGAAAGGGGTTATTGAGCCAACAGCTGAAAGCAGGACAGCGCTAGTGTTTCCTCGTGGTAGATACGGACTGACAGGCTGAGTGGAACAGCCAGGAGTCTTTTCATGTTGATCCCCCTGAGGGTGGGGACCAAGGGAGGAACGGACTCATTTTGGCTTCTTACAAACACAGGAACGTTACACTTCCCGTCGTCCTCCTGTTTCCTGCACAGAGTCTCTTTTTCCCTGTGTCGTTTGTCCATCCAGGCAGAGAGGCAGTCCACACAACAGCCACAGGAGATGCAAACTTCCCCAGCAGCAGCACGTCCTCCGCCTTGTTTGGTAAGTCCATAGAAGGTGGGAGCTACTTCAGCAACGCTCAGGCAGAACGGAGGTGACTCCCTCCCGTCTGCCATTCAGTAAGCACTCCAAGGCATAAACACGAAGGGACAAAGGAGAGAAAGGAGGGGAGCCTCGGGCTGCCAGGAAGCTTGAAGATGCCTGGCTCTCAACTGGGTAGGGAAAAGTACACAAACTGGCCTTGATTTCTGAGCGACACCCTCCAACATTAACTGAAGCCAGCAGTTTCAGCACATCCATTGCCTGCAATGGACACAGCACTGGAATACCCTGTTCTTAAGCAAGAGGGATAGGCAGCAGTCTTATCCTTCAAAGTGCTGGGAAGAAGCGGACTTCTATCCTTCATCCCTTCCGCCAACGAGGGAAACCTTTCCACATCGGCTACGTCTTCGCCCAGGCCTTTGGGCAGGGAAGTATTTCTGCTTGCTGCAGTCACACATCCCCACAAAGGAATCCGAGTCTGTGGAACAAGTTCCCAAAACGTCGAAATACAAAATATTGAGCAGTTCACCCTCCAGGTCTCCTACTGCCGAAGTTGTTTCCCATCACAGAAGCAGGCTGTTGGAAACAAAGTGATCAGCTGGGGCGAGGTGCATGAAGAAGAATGACGATAAAATCAGGCGCAGAACCCCGACAGCAGAGCTGACAGCCTGCGCTCGATGCACAGTTTACCTGGGAGAGAAAAAAAAAAAGAAAACAACAGAAGAAATGAACTTCTCATTTTCCTGGCAATATAAAGACTACCAAAACATGCTGGAGATTGGAGGATAAAAAAAAAGGGCAGAACTTCAGCAAATCTAAGCAGACCTTTGAGAATTGTTTCCATGTACTGATTTAGACCAGGTGAGGACCTGACCACAAACACCATTATGGGAAGGGACAGGTCAAAGGGTTGAATAATCAGAGATCCAACAATGCAAGCCAGGAGGCAGCAGTTCTGACAGAGGTATCAAGATGTTATAAAGAACCATGGACTGCCAGAAACCATTTATTCACTTTTAGTTATTGGGGTGGCTTTTGCCATCCAGAGGCAAGATGAACTCAAGGTCTCCAGTGCCATTTGTCATGGCTTACAACTGAGACACTGCACCCAGCATGGCCAGTGCCAGATTCCCTTTGCCTGAGCCCAAGACTTTCTCAAAAGCTAAATGTTTGGTGGAATTCATTCCTCTCATAGGAAGACTTGCTGTATTTCTAGGTTAACCATTTTACTTTTCAGAAATAAGTAATCATATAGTTGAGATCTCAAATGAAATGCACACCTGCTACAGCCTACCAAAGAACAGCTCAATCAGGAAGCTGGAAGGTAAGGTAAAACGGGGAATACCAGGATACCAACTGGGAAAATAAATCTATTAGATGCATTAGCTGTATCTCTGGACAAAAGATGTGGTTTAGGTTTGGTAAGAAATGGTACAATAGAAACTACTTGGTATTCCCTACTCACTCAGCCCTCCAGTACCACACACCACCTGCCATCAACCTTTGGTCTCCTTCCGTGAGCCTCGTGTCAACTGTGAAAGTTCGTGATAATTAACTGTGAGCCAGAAATCTCTTCTCTCATTACCTGTCCGAGAGCTCTGCCTACAAGGAGGACTGGAGCAGCCAGGCAGCACTCTGGACGCTGGCCCAAGAAAGGCACTTGACAGCCAGCACAGGAGAGGCACAGTTTGCTAGCTGTGCCCTTTCCCTTCAGCCATACTGACGCTGTCAGGGACTGCTGTGGATGGGCTGGTTTAGCTGTGGCGGAGCAGAGCCAAGGCAAAGCCAAGCTGCTCTAACAGATGACTGCCATCCCCCACCCCCTCTGCCCACCTCCCGTAGAGGGAGAGGACAGAGGCGATTAAACCCCAGCCATAAGGGCAGGGAAAGCGCGCTCAGAGCAAGTGAGGTCAGTCCTTTCCACTCCACACGCGTTAGCTGTGGAGCCTGCAGCAGCAGAGAATGACACCCCTTATGACAAAGGGAGAGCGTGCAGAGGTGCCAGCTTGAGGCAGCAGACAGAGGGGTCCATCTGTCCCTGGGAGAGGAAGCCAAACGAGAGCAAGCAGGTAAGAGTTCAGCTTTCGCTGCTACAGCGAGCACTTGCTGATGAGAAAAATATTTGTCCGCTGCCTTCTCAGCCAGGCCTGGGGCTGGGGAACCAGACAGGCGAGCAGTCCTCTTTCAGAAGATGTGTTGGAAGGAGCCCTCGCTGTGCTGTTTGGCCATCTCTGCCCGACAGCCGCTGCAGTTTCATGTTCCCAAGTGCTCTGCGCAATCAGACTGATGGTTCCGGCTGGAAACCAAACCCAGGCCTCTGCTGTTGCCAAACCACTTCCTTCAGCAAATTCTTTCACAGATCATAAGCTCCAGCAAAGCCCTGGCAATTGCTCTGCACGGGAAGCTCTCAAAATACAGCTCAGAACACAGACCTGCACTTCTAACAGTTTTCCCATTGGGAAACCAAGAGGCCAGGCTGCTAGCAGCCGTAACAAGCCAAGAGATGTTTGCTGTGTCCACCAAGATGATGCCAAAGGAAAAAAGCATACTGGATACTGAAGTTTCTGATCCACACAGCCAGAAAAACACAACATGGTTTAGCAAGGGGGAAAAAAAAAGTCACCGAACACTCACATTTATTGATGTTTTCTATGTCGCCCTGTTCCGTGATGATGTTCAGCAGCCCCTCCATGAGCAGCAGAGCCTTGTGGTACCTCTGTGCACAGTCCTCTCGGTGGTGAAACATTTCATCCAGGGCTGCAGATTGCACCTGCAGGCAAAAACCCCATGCCAAGAGGTTACTCCCAGACCAGACTCAGTTTTCCCAGCATGGCCCCTCAGCTGCATGAAGCCCTCCCTCACCCAGCCTCCAGAGGCTGCACACAGCACCATGACTGAAACCATCTAAGGCCACCAGCAGGAACCATTAATGCCCAACACTGGCTCTGTGCTAACCCTGTTCCCAGGCACTGTATGGTTATTACCATTTGCACAGCATAGCTGAAGATGAGCTTCTCTGCGGTGATGCTGTTGATCCGATCCATGAGTTTCTGTTTGTCCAAAAAGAACCTCTGGAGTCTCATGTTGAGGCAGTGGCAGGATGACACACTGGATTTATAAAGCTCATTCAGCTTCTTCACAACTAGAGTAAAGGAAAGAAATGTTTTAGGTGCTACTTCCAGTTCTCCCTGTGCCTCCCAATCTCCATGCACAGGACTCCAAATGAGTAACTTCAAGACGAGGTTATGTTAAAGCTAAAAGAAAGACTGGCAGAGAAGTATTTGCTGCACTAACAGGGCCTTTTTCCTTTCCTCTGTCACCTTCACCAGTTGTAAGCCTGCACACGGCAATGCCTACACATATGCCTAGTTCACCTGAGGCCAGGTCTATTTTTGTTTCCTTCAGCTGTGACGAGGCAGAGAGCAGTTTGCATCATGCAAGATGTCTCATGCACCACCAGAAGCAACAGACATGCCAGATACAAAGCTTCTCCTGCTTGATGGGTGATGACGTGCCATGCGGAAGTATGTGACTTGCATGCGGTAGCTGCTGGAGCTAAGTGTGGCTGAGCAGCACTGACTAAGCAAGGAATCTCTCTCGGGAGTCTTGCTGTCCCAGAAAGAAAAGACACCAATGCCTGTGAAAGGCCACCTCCTTTCCTGATCCACAGCAGCTAGGACAGGAAGGTTACAGGGCAGAGAATCAAGTATCAAATATGATTCTGAGACATTACATAATCTGAAACAGCAAGCGATGCCATGGGCTTGAGTCTCCCTAGCTGCGTGGCATGATCTACACAAGTACTGGCACAAACTCCCACCAACATCTAATGAGTACTAACTGCTACGTGCACATTTGAAAATCCCCACGCTGCATTCTTTGCTCCTGGGGGAGGCAAATTAACCCATACCATGAAGCCGCCTCTCTCAGCTGTGATGCAGAGAGGCCACCTCATGTGACAGCCAGGCCTTGCGACTAAATCTAGCCTTCCCAGGCAGAGACAGGAGAGCAGAGCGCCAGAGAAGAGACCACCTCCAGGAAGAAAGGCCAATGTAACTCTTCCTCAGAGCAAAGGATCGAGGCACAAAAACGTAACCCTGTCAGGGTCAGACTGTCAGATCACCCTTGCTCAGAAAGAATTTGAGAGGGAGTGGGAACCCCAAAGCTTGTGGGTGCCATCAGGAGAGCGAAGTGAAAAACTCCATGAGAAGAGAGTCAAGAGAGACTATTTAAAAAACAAAACCAAAACAACACACAAATACAGCAATATCCTCATCCATGGCATTCAATCAGAGCTCTGAGCTATGCCCAAATGATCAGAGTAAAGAGGGTGGCTGTGGGTAGGGACCCTGCCTGGCACCCACTACCCAAGGACACTCCAGGGCAGTGTCTTGTCGTGCTTCCCTGCTTTCTCCATATACATGGGACACAAGTACCTTAAACTCTCGTGTCCTCCCTGTGCCCTGAAAGACCTCAAGGGAGCAGTATTTTGTGGGGAGAGAAACAAGAAAACACAGCCCTGCCCAATTCCCACACACTGAAGGACAAATTACATTACAAATCTAGAAGTTGCAATCTGCCCTGAAAGGGAGTAATTTGTTTGGGTTATGACTTTCCTGTTAGGCTGAACATTTGGAAGATGTGTAGCTAAACCCGTGCATCTTGCTCCGTACTGCCTGCTACAACATATGTGTATTCATTGTATTTAACTTGTATTTTTTTATACCCCACCCGAAGGCAACACAAGTACTTTCAAAAGACTAAGCTCCTGGGGAAGGTGGCTGATGGGTCAAGTACTTCAAGTGCTTCAAAAAGCTCCCTTGGTAGTATTACAATGATAGTTTTAAAATTATTTTTTCTAATCACTGAATCACAGCCAGCTCACATCACAAGCCAGCCAGTCAGATGTAAGGCCGTAACACTAACAAAGAAGTGACTCTGGCATTACCAGTATTTTACTTCCTGTGTTTTTGTTTCACTTGAAAAATCATCACTGCCAAGATAGGTTTCCACTTTCCAAGTAAGCACTTCCTAGGACATGCACTGCGTAATTAAGTTGGACTTATGCCAATACAAATAAGCACCTGAGATAGAGATGTACAAGGAATCAGATAGGATACATTCGCCTCTCGCTAATTAGCTCTGAAGATTCTCACACGAGCATGAGCAGGAGTTTAGAGACCTAAAGTCAATGTGGAGAGAGGAACATTCTCCTCAGTGTGAATAAAAAAGATGCAGCTGTGCAAGGGGACAATAAGAAATAAGCCTGTGGGCACACCGGTGGGGGTTCACATTCACTCAGCCCCTTCCACACCCTTTGCGATACTTTGAATACTTCCATTCCAGGAGAGTCCTTTGTGCCGTGCACCTCTTACCTTGCTTGACAGTGGAGGAGAGGCACAGCTTGCCAGCTTTGATCTGCTCTATGGCCATCTGCAGCCCTGAGGACAGAAGCTCTGCTACTTTCAGATACAGCACGAGTTGCTCTGCATAGCTGCCAAGAAAGCACATTGCAATGCAAACATACTGATGGGACAGTGTAAGTGTCCCGAAGGACTTGTGGCACCTAAGGATGTGTGGGGTGGGAGGGAGCGACAGAAGACTTGGGCACTAGGCGGCTCTCTCCCTTGTCCTTACCTCCACTCCCGGCTGAGGAGGCTGATCTGGTCGGCCACCACGCTCTCCTGGAGCTGGTACTCGGATGTCACTGAACTGCTCATCTCGCTGGAGCTGCCTTTAAGGGCGGCAATTTCCATCACGTAGTGTACAAAGGCCAGCGTGAAGCGGAGGCTGCGCAGGATGTCAGTGTGCTCTTGCTGTTGAAGGGACATCAAGGTGGGGGTTACAGAGGAAAAGCTGGCCTGTCAGGGAGGGCTGCTCACCTAGAACTGTGCCAGCAACTCATCCCAGCTTACAGAAATAACACCCAGGCCCCAAGTGCCCCTACACCTCCGCTTTGGGTAGGGACAGGCAAACTGAGCCCCGAGCCTGCACATTGCACCAGCTCCTCCCCCACAGTAACAGCAGCAAACAACATCCCCAGGCCAGAGATTTCCAGGAGGCTCCCTGGAGAAGCTGCTGAGATTTGCTCCAAAATTACATGCGCTCTTCCCAAGGAGCATCCCAGCTCTGTGGGACTCTTTCAGAAGTCAGCCAGAAAGGGGGAGAGACCATCCGCGTCATGGGCCCAGCTCTGATCCCCACCACAGCAGTGCTGGTAAGAAACTGAAAGCGGGTGTGGATTTCATGAGAGTGACAACCTCATATGCCACAAACCACAAACACAGTGTGTCCCACCGTACGGCTCGACCCTCACTTAGCCCTTGATCTTTATATCCTCCCAGTTCAGTGCAGTGAGCCCTGAGTGAGGTTCTCGGAAGAGAGAGGAAGGACAACCTTTTATCTGCAACTCCTGTCTAGCTAGCGAGGGAAGAGAGCCTCTCACACTAAGTACTGCAGTCATTTCAAAGTAGTTCTTCCTCTGCTATTACAGATAAAAGTGGATTATCCCATTTCTGGGAAGCTGCGTTGCTAAAGCCACTGCAAACATTTTTGGGAAGTTAGTATTTGCGGAAAAACTAAATGCTCGTGGGTCTACAAAATGAACTGCTGCCTGGATCAGATGCAGCTCCATTGCACTCTCTCTGCAGAGAAGCGGCTAACCTGCTTGATCTTCAAATACTCAGTGGCGCTGTTCTCTCAAAGCCGGGTGGTAAGGATGTTTCCCACATTAATTTAGAAGAAACCCCTCATGCTCAAGTTCTGCAAGCTTTTGTTTTTCATTCACCGACTCAGGCACTTGGCTGCTAAGGCAGCTTTGACTATCTGAAATACAAATCTCTCCTCCCACTACCTTGCTACCTAGATAGTCCAGTACAGTAAGGAAGTGTTATCTCCACCTTCCTCTATTTTCTTTAAAAGCAGAGAACAAACTTGGAGATTAAGTAATTGCCAAGTTGTACAAGAAGTTTGTGGTAGAGCAGGAAACTGCTGAGATCTTGCAGTCTCCATCTAGTATCTCTAACCAATGCACAGTCCTCCCTCTCTGCTTACACAGTCGGCTTCTATTAATTACGCTGGCATTCACGGCCTCTTTTGGCATCACAAGAGTCTCATTCCATAGCCACCTCTGTATCGTGTTTTTAAAGCAATGCTAAACAAACAAAAACCTAGTGTTCGATTTACCTTGCCTGCACCTAAAGCAACTTTTTCAAGAAAGAGAAGAACCACCTCTCTGAATGTAACAACTCTGCTCAAGATAAATAGGGGTGCCGTAATAGCACATTTTCAGTGCCCTGAAATACCTGCAGAAATCAGAAAATCTGCCAGGTTCGCATTCTGGCCAACTCCACAGAGCACAAAGGGGTCTCAAAATATGCTATAAAGGTTTAGCACCAGGAAGGGTTTGTGACATGCAAATGGATTACTGTGCTCAGCAGAAACGATGGCCGAACCCAAATGACCCATTACAGGTATGAGAAGCTGAATTGAGTTGTATTAACAAGATCAAGCTGATACTTCCTTAAGACACTACTCTTCAGACCAGTGTCAAAAGTGGTGGCAGCTGGCAGTGCCCCACACCTGTGGGACATCCCAGAGGTAAGGATGCTGTTGAACTCACTACTATTGTGATCACACAAAGCTGAAAGTCCTAGCCCCGTGGCTCTGCAGGTAACTAAGCAAATGAATGCAATTCAACACATAATTGACAAAAAAAAAAAGGAGCTAAATAAAATCTGAAGTAGAAGAGCAAACCCACTTCCTTAAAACAATGTATGCATATCTCTGTGGGTATCTACGGGTTTTTAGCAACACCAGCAAAATTCAGATACAAAGAGCCTTCCCCAGTCCCAGACAGCCCAAGGAGGTATCACAAACAGAGCTGAAACCGTGACTGAATCTGCCTCCCATCTCTACTGCAAAGAGGCAGCCTGACCTACATTTCAAATATATCTCTGCTACAAAAACATTTGCTCTGCTTCAGCCTGCAGAGAAGGGGAGCCTGGCAGCCTTTCAGCTTAACAGCCTGGTTCAGCTTTTCTGGTGCAGAACGTGGTGTCCCCTCGCCCCATGAGTAGCACACACATCAGGTTTACCTTTTTTCAGGTCCTTTCAGCAGAGGCTGTATCACTGCCTGACTCCCCAGGTGCATGCAGCAGGCAGTCATTTGATACACTAAGCTATTCATGCTCCCAAGTCAGCAATTACTAATGTTGAGCCTTTTAAAAGGGAAAAGGCCCAAATTACCCAGGTTTTCTTCAGAAACTGTTAATACAGAATGCACCAGATAACGGATGTTTCCAGTCTGCAATTTCAGCTTTGGAAATGGTGAATTTTAACCTCAGCCATGGGCTGTCCCCATGGACTAAACAGCTTGGTAGCAGGCTCAAAAATCACTGTGCTAAATATGCCCTGGGCTTTCTGAGCACTGCACTGGCCTAGCTCTCTTGAAGCCTGTTTGCACCACCTCTGGAAGCAAACCGCTTGGCTGCAAACATGGAGTCATCTGACCTCTGGATTTGCCTTTCTTTTACTCCCCCCTGTCCTTTGCCCCCAACAAGACCCTGGGATATACGAACCTCCATGAGCGTCTCTTCAGGCAACTCTGGTGCCTCAAATGTAACAGCACCTTCCAGGTTGGCGGTGATCGGATCAGCAAAAGCGTACCGGAGACTTGAGGGGCCTTCCACAGCATCCCCACCAGTTCCCACTGCCAAGTGTCTGCCGGTGAATGACCCTCCAGAACTGAGAGAGCTGGAAGAGCCCACTAGAGAAGAAAAATGGGCAAAGGAATTACTGAAGATATTAATAGTAGGCTAGGTATTCCTCACCCAGAGGGGACAACTGTGTAGGATCCAGGATCTTGGCTCTGACAGGAGTCAGCAACAGGTACTTTGGAGGAATATGCAAGGACTCTTGATGCAGTATAACCAGTCCCCAACATTAAGCTCCTCAGCAACTCAGGCAGACTAGCTTACAAGCTCAAGCAGATTTAACGCACTTTCCAGAATGTCTGTCACTTACGGACACAATTCAGAAGCACTCTTTTTTTCTTTTTTTGTTCACTTTCTGAGTCCTGCCACAGTATCTTGGGCTGATTTTTATCATACACCACCATAGCCAACTGCCTCATCACGTTTCATCCTGGTTCTCCCTAGCCTTTAAACTACGACTGTACAAGCACCTCTGACAAACGAGGTTTTTATCATGGTTTTAAAACACCAACCACTTACATGCAAACCAAGAGAGCCTTCCATTACGTGCCCTGCACTTCTGCTTCCCCCTCTTTACAAATAGGAGGCTGGGCAGAGAGCAAGTGACTTCAGCTGAGTCAAGACTCTAACCTCAGGATTCACGAGACCCTGTCAAGTACAGCGTCCATCAGACAATTCCCTCTCCATCATCTTTTGCTCTTCACTGAATTCACTCTAAGAGCACCTTACACATGAAAGATGGACACTTCAAAAGGAGTTTCTGTCTCAGGATGTTCATAATATGTTCACCACGTCCAGAGGGTTTCATATCCCCTGACACACTGCAGCAGAGGAATATATTCTGAGGGGGGGGGGATGCCAAAACTAGCTACAATACTCTGCTAATTCTACCAAGGCGATGTTTTCCACTGTCACCAATCCTTTGGAGGGGCATGTTTCTCTTCCACCCATTAATTTAATTTGCTGCCCTACCCTGCCTTCAAAAGGTTCAGCAATACAATGCACAAGTCATCTGCAGAGGCACAGCCTCCTCTGCTCCCAAAGCTCTCTCCCTGTTGGCAGCTATGCTTCAAAGCTAAGTGGATCATCAAAGACTGGCAGAGTATTTCCAGATCTTTCAGAGAGAAGAAAGGGCTAACAACATCACATTCTGGACACCCTGTAATTCCAAGAGGCTGTTTGCAGGAATTCTTATGATGACTCATGAAAAGGCTCTGCCTTTGTATCTGTCAAGTCATCTTACTCAGGGCTTTTGTCCAAGCACTTGGGGTGCAGATTTTCAGCTTGCAAAGCTCCCCTCTTCACCAATAACTTTGTGCATTAACTATAACATAAAGAGTTACTGCAAGGACCTAACAAACAAAGCTTGTCAAGCAGCATTGCTTTGACAGCCTTCATACAACACCGTGTATGTGTTGTAGGTTCACTATTCAACAGCCTTCTCTTCCAGGTGTCCCATCGGAGATCTTGACTGGTCGGCAGACCTTTAAGGACCAAGTATCAACCCACTAAAAACTGGTGCTTGGATCTGCTTCCAAATTGCTATTATACCCACAAAAGCAATACAGGAACTCTGAATTCTCTATTCATAACATTTCAGTAGTAGCTACAGGCTGTAGCCAGGATAGGAATCCCATTGTGCTACAAGCCTGTCAAAGGCTTTGTAAGAGTCCCTGCCCTACAGAGCTTTCCCTTTAAATATCTGAGACAAAGAAAGGATTACAGTCCCAACTTCCCAGACAGTCAAGGATGTGAGCAGTTTTAGTTATGATGGAAATGCAAGCCATACCCAGGAACTGAGCCCATGTGTCCCCCCAACCCAGCAAGCAGCTCATTCGTGGTTACATCCAAACCTTCCCCCCAGTAATTATGCACAACAGAGTTGACTACATTCAGATGAGGAACAACCAAGACGAGAACCCAAACAAGCCAAAAGGCAAATAAAAGCATCTGAATATTTTCTTAAACTGAACATAGACCCCAGCTCCCAGACACACTATCCCAAAAAGCCCAGTTACCACAGCCTCAACTGTTGGCTGATGAGGCCACAGCACTGGTGTCTTGAAAGAATTATCTGTCAAGGGGGAGTGCATTTCCCCATTTCCTACATTAAGCAGCTCAGAGCCTAAGTAACACCACTAATAATTTTGCATACAGAGCCATTCTAGGCCTTTTCCTAATGGTACTCGTGCACTGAAATTGCTGGGCATGGATGATCATGCTTCCCTTTTACAGCTAATCTGAAACCCATGGGGTAAACAACACAATCTTTACATTTGTTGGTCTATGAACAGCTGCAGCATTATTCCTGAAGCACAAAGAAATATGAAGAATAGTTTGCCTCTCTCTTCCAGTACTGGAAAACCACTTTATAGCGTTAGTCCTTGCGCCAGTCCAGAGTTATCGGCAATAACTGGAGTTGGCAGGAGCCAGCACGAGAACCTGAAAGGCATTTAGACCAGCTGAGCCCTACAGACTGTGCTCTGAGCAGCCCTCTGCCACCACCAGCACTCAGCAGCAAGGAATTCAACACATCGCTCTGCCCCCAGGCATTCCCACTGGAACAGGCAGGTAGGTATCAGCCCTTTACCTGAAAACATCCTGGTCCTCGTGGTCTGTGGGGGGGTTGTTCCACTGGGAGGGGATCCGACAGTAAAAATCACTGGGGATGGGCTGGCAGAGCCCCCAGCCCGGGCACCAGAGTGCAGGGTCCCTCCATAAGCACCTGAGGGAGCTGGGGAGACAGTTGAAAGGTGCAGACTGACATTACAGGAAATTTATTCAGAGCATGGCTTGCCTCACCCAGCAGTTTTATGTTCCTGCAGACTCCCTCGGGAGACAGTGGTTACCAGCACAGGCCAGTGCCTCCCCTTTGGAGAAATCCACCAAGAACCCGACTGGGCCAGGCTGGCACGGATTACGGGACACGTGCCTGGGCAGCGTTAGGGATTGCTGCAGCTGTTTTCCCCTCCTTGCTTCCCAACCTGCAAGCCCAGGAAGACCCGCCCTTGCAGAGCCATTCACATTCAAACTGCCTGGCAGAAAGTCCCCAATTCGACAAGTTATCACACTCAGAAGGGGCCAAAAGAGGAAGCCCTGCCTACAAAAATCACACCACTAGCCAGCAATTACACAGCACGCGTAGCTCACAGACCTCTGAGTGCTCCACAAAAGAAAGTGAACATCATTACTCTCCTCACACACTGCAGTCACTTCCTTTGCCAAAAGCCATCAGAAAAGCAGCCTCCCAATTTGTAGGAGGCATGTAGGCAAACTGTTCACCCCAACCCAAACCAGGACATCCTGCCAGATCTGCCTGGCCTCCCCACCTACCTGCAATTTCCATTGGCTTCTCATTGTTCAGGCTGTCGTTGCTGCCAGCTTCCGAGATCTGTGCTCCAAAGGCTGCCTTCAGAAGCAGGTCAGTGAGCCTGCCTGTGCTCAGAGATCTAAAAAGAGGACATACAACATGATAAAGAAAGTCACCCGGTACAAGGTTTCAGCGAACTTCCACTCCGGTTTGTGCCAATCCTGGTCCAAAACCGCTTAACACTACACTGCAAACAGTCCGGAGCTGAACTAACCGCTGGCTCTTTTCTTCTTTCAACAGAACACCTGACACATCTCCTGCTGCTCATAGAAAGCACGCAACTACCATGACTAACTGCAGTAATGCAAGTACTGAATACAGCACTACTGTAACACAATTTTTCTTTGATGGAAGAAATTAGTATAAGCTCCAGGTCAGTGGAGAAAGCTGCAATCTGCAGAGAGGCACGTAAGAAAAACACTAACACCTGAGCAACTTTGTATGCTGCAATGCTCATGACAGTCAGTATGTGGCTTTCAAACAAATCTCTGGCCTGAAGACTGGTGCCCACTGTTTGATAGACAAGCAACACCCACAACACTCACTCATCCACGACAGGCACAGGCTCCACAAAGAGCAAGGCACGCATCTGCGTAACTGCAAGGAGTCTGGTCTAATAACAAAATCCTTGATCCCCACTTGGTGAAACCTGGACACTAAACACAGTGTGAAGCTGCAGACAATCTTTCATTTTATAAAATCTAGGCCACGGCCTGCCCCTGTGGAGGAAGGATTTAAAAATCTGCATCGTATCTGCTTGCAACCCAAGGGTGCCAGCAGTTTGCAGATGCTACATTACAACTTAAATGTTAGCTGAGGTTTGTAATTCGCCCTATCCATCCCGCATTAGGGAATGAAGCACCACTGTATAAAGCAGACTATAGCTCACCTGCCCTTGATCTCTTCCACAGGCCTCAATCCCAAGCCAGTTTGCTGGCAATGGAAATGACCCATCTCCTTCAGATCTGGCAAGGTCTTGTTCCGTGTCGGAGTCATCACGACCCCCTGGTGGGCCAAAAGGGTGAGGAGATTCTGGGAACTTGGGGTTTTGGGAAACTCAAATGGGGACACAGCCTAAGAAGAACAGAAAAAACAGACATCTGTCTTTAAAACGAAGGAGGAAGGTTCCCCTTGCCCCCCCATTTTTAATCAAACTTAATTGTATGCTTAACAACCTGCTTGAAATAAAGAGGTAGGAATCCCACCCCAAGCAGTCCCAGAAAGACTACATCACACCTTCAGCCTCCAGTCCTAGAAAGACCAAAATGAAAGAACTCTGCTGAAGGTTTGCAGCAGTCTAACATAAGCAGAGAACACGCTGTCACAGTGCCAGCTTCGCATGAGACACCAGGGCTGTCACCTGCTTAACTGTCTGCCATCTCTGCTGGGGATTCCTACTGGACATGCACTTCCGTCACAAGCCGAGTCGCTGCGTGCAAACCAGCCCTGGCACCACAGTTCACTAATGCGCTTCTGCCTGATCTGGGAAGCTCCTTTTCACTGCCTGTTTAAAACCCTGAACTCTGCTCAGATGGTGCACACTGCTGCCAAATGAGATTTGTCCACTAAGAATTAGGACGCTACCCCGTTTCACACAGATCACTAAACAGCCCTTGAAGAAAAGCGAACAAGTGGTGATAAATCCAGGTCAGAGTTATCTGATCACGCAGCAGTTNAGCCTCCAGTCCTAGAAAGACCAAAATGAAAGAACTCTGCTGAAGGTTTGCAGCAGTCTAACATAAGCAGAGAACACGCTGTCACAGTGCCAGCTTCGCATGAGACACCAGGGCTGTCACCTGCTTAACTGTCTGCCATCTCTGCTGGGGATTCCTACTGGACATGCACTTCCGTCACAAGCCGAGTCGCTGCGTGCAAACCAGCCCTGGCACCACAGTTCACTAATGCGCTTCTGCCTGATCTGGGAAGCTCCTTTTCACTGCCTGTTTAAAACCCTGAACTCTGCTCAGATGGTGCACACTGCTGCCAAATGAGATTTGTCCACTAAGAATTAGGACGCTACCCCGTTTCACACAGATCACTAAACAGCCCTTGAAGAAAAGCGAACAAGTGGTGATAAATCCAGGTCAGAGTTATCTGATCACACAGCAGTTCACCCCCAGGTAATCCAACAGATCAAGCTGTGAGAAACCCAGAAGCAGACTCCTTGACATACCTTTGTAGGGGAGCCCATTATAGTTGGCAAAGGGCTTCTCTGCATGAACTCAGACAGCTTCGGTGAGGATCTGAGCTGCCGGCAGTGCTGCAAGCCATGAATCTGCAGAGGCTGGCTGACTGGGGTATGACCGAAGTGAGCAACAAGAGGATCAGAGTGCTGCTTGGTTATCTTCTGCCTGCAGGAATGCAAATCTGACAGGTTGGGAGCGCTGTGGAGCCGGGAACCCATTCCTCGAGGAGAGTGTTCGGGTGCTGAGGAACCTGGAGGGCCCAGAGTGACAAAACACATCATTTTCTGGTTCTAACACGAAAGGCCAGCCTGATGCCAGGATCTACTGCTAACATCTACAGATCAAACCTTCAGTGGATGGCTAAGGATGGCACTCTGATCAATGCCACAACAATGCTAGGCCTGATCAGGTTTTGACTCTACAGGAGGAAGAGACAGGCACGATATGGAAACGGAAGTGTAGCTTCTTTCCTTCACTGAAGCCCTGACAGAGAAACAGTCCCTGACTGTCAGAGTTCAGCAGCAAGGAAATTACACATCAAGCAGGCCACTTGGCAGAGGGGAAGTCGGGGGTTTTGAGATGCTTCTCCTTCACTCAATCCATTGACCTCAAAGTCCCAAATTTGAGTTTCTGTAACACAGGGTCTGTCAGCACTGGAGGAGGCTGGCTGGCGGGATGTGAATGGATCAACCCCAACTCCCACCAGCAGACAGAAATCCTGGCTGGCCAAGCATCAAGAGGAGATGCTGAAGGAACACACTCAGTCTTGAAGGCCCTGAGACTATGGTTCTGGCCTTATCCATAGGAACAACAAACGAAGGTAAGCACCGACGCACCGGCCACAGGAATCCGGCTTCTCACTTCTGCTCCAAGGGAAGAGGGGATAACAGTCTGGCTGGGCTGCTCTGGGATTGTTCCAACTTTGAGGGAACACAATGAAGTAAGTTTTAGTATTACATTTCCATAGGCAATAATCATGCTATGCATCACCTGTTTTATAGAAAGATGCTAGTTACCTATTCCACCTTCTCAGCCCTAGCTGTGTAGTGAAAAGATCAACCACTCCTGTAAAGAGGAGGAAAAAAAGCTCTGTCTGGTATTAGTTTAGCCAGTTTTAGTTTGACTTTGCAGTGATATTAATTCAGAGGAACAGAGCACGAATATTCCGCGTTTACCCACCAGCAGAGACTAATAAACATAGATTGAGACACTAGGGATATAGAATAGCTAGAACATAGTCTGGTCCTTCACAGGAAACAGCAAATTGCATCAGTTGCACAGTGGGGTTTTTCTTATCACTTTTCCACTTGAATTGCTTGCTAGCATCTGGACCAGGCTACCAGATATTCAGACCACTACTTTTCAGCTTGAACAGTGAATTTCAAGCCCTTCCAAAGCCGGTCAGAATTTCACTCTGACAACAACTGGCTTACATTTTTTCTTACCCCAGCCCAAGCCAGTAAAAAGACACTTTGCACTTACAAAAGTCCCTTTCAGGAGGCAGCAAAATGCAGACACCAAAACAAACCTTGCCTCTCCTGGCGCTAAATACGTATTTTCCTCTCCATTTTACTGAAGCTAAAACACTTGTCAAAAAAACTACTGGGAAGAGCCAGGGGAGAACACACTACGAATTCCGCATTACCTGGCAGCCACAGCTGGTCATAACCTCCCTCTTTACAGGAAAGAGGCATGTGATTTTATTAGGGCAACAACATGCCAGTTGATATCTTACCTTGCGGTGATGGCATAAACGGCTTGGCACCGCCAAAGGAGAGCTTTCTAGAGCTGGGCACCGATCCATGCTCTCCAGGATAAGGAGGGGAAGCACCACTTTTAGGATAACCAAGAGGACTTGTACTGCTAGACCTCCGGACCGCACCAGACCTTACAGGGAAAATACAGCAGTATACACATTAGTCCAGAAGCCAGTAAAGAGTAAGGTGAACAGAATTACCAGACACACACACAGAGCTACTTCCGCAGAAGCGGAACTTCATGCTTCCTGACAGTTTATCCTGGTTCAAAATCCCACTGTTCTAAGGACTACACCAATACAGATTAAGATGATAACCCTTGTCCTCAAGAGTTTCAATCCAAACAAAATTTTGCGAAATAAATGAACAAAAAGAATGAGATTACCTTAAGCTGTAAAGAGGAAAGCCTGTTATGTTTCAGAAGTCACTTTTAGATGCTTTCAGACATCTACACTGATCCTGAACAAGACAGAGTTTCGTATCTTGCCATGTCCAAGACATTTACTTCAGGCGGTGTCTTCAAAATGCCCTGAGAGGGCTTCAGCCAAGTGCCCCTCCTGTGCTGAGCCACTCGCTCTTTTGTCGGAGCAGCCAGTTAGGCAGAAAGCTCCGTGAGTGCGGGTCACACAGGGCGGAGGTAAGCTGGTACAAAGGCACTGCTCTGCAGCAGAACTTTGACTCAAATCAGAAGCTACAGAGCAACACGGAGCAGTATGTGGCTGCCGCATCTCAAACAGTTCAGTACTACCCAGAGGAATTTCTTTTTGGGCTGGACAGTCAGAACTGCCTGGGCTCCGAATTCCTTTAACACCTTGTGAAGCCTCACCATAGGGAATTAAAATTAATTTGTACAGCCCACACATTCAGGAACATCAAGTATTACCCAGCTGCTAAAATGAAACATAAGAGGAAACTAGATTAGCGGGAAGGTTGAGTACAACCACACCATCACTCTGGAGAGAGACGGGATTATTATATATTAATTAATTATTTCTCAATATTTTAATGTTGTCAATGCTTCCATCGCTCGTTAAGAACACACAACCTAAACTATTTACTGAACTGCCATTCTGCCTCTGCAGGCTCCTTCACCAAGATTCCCATTACTCTCCTCTACATGAAAAATCAGTCTTTTCATCAAATCCTTCATCCTGCTCTCAATTTGGAAACATTTTTTCCCTTGTTAAAAGAACATTAGTCTCAGACAGTAGGTGGTTTTCTGGACCAGAATCAATGAATATGCTGAAAAAAACCCCTCTGTGCTCAAGCCACTGAAAGGTGCTATTACCAAGGTATCCTGCCTCCTCTCCCAGTGACGCTGCATTAAGCTTTCCATACGTATCTGAACAGAAGGAACAAAGGCGTACGGGTTTCAGCAGGGCTAGCTACATTACCCAGGAACAGCAAAGTCATCCTGATGAAGTGTCAGTACATCTACTCAACAACACTACTAGGTGTACGATTTACTTTATGCCACATTTCAGAAAACAAGTAAGCAAAAAAAAAAATTTTCAGTAGTTTAAATAGAAGAATTTGAATTCGCTCCCCCACCCCCCACCTTTTCACTATGTTACTACATTTCTCAGCCAAATGAATCCATGCTATATTCACGTTTGGAAAAAAGGAAATCCTTTAAAATTTTAACCCCAAAAATCATTTCTCCTCACGTTGCTCCAGATTCAGAGGCCCAATGCTCATCAAGTGCCTGGCCCTGAAGCAAAATGAATACACAACAAGGAAATGCACACCTGGCAAGGTGAAAAGACACCTAGACGTTCAGTGGCAGAAAGTATTCCTCTCCCATGTTTTTAACTCTACAGAATATAAACCATCCAGAAGGCTGAATTTTATCTATCATGAACGTGCAGTAAAAAAACACCAGCTGACTACTGCTGCTGAAAGATGTGGAATGTAAAATGCCAGCCTACGAGACACGAGATAAGCAAGTGAACAGACCAGCAAGACAGGCGACGTGGCCAGAAGTACGCACACATAATTACCACCGCAACAGGCAACATATCTATCCACAAACAAGCTACGTTACACAGGCATACACCAGCTAGTCAGATGACAGTGGTTCATTTTTCAGAAAGAAGAGTGTACATCAAGGTTTGTAATCAAATGACTTGGCAAACATGACGAGGCACTTGGCTGCAATGGCCTACTCGATACACCTGCTGGAAAAGTGGAATCACATACTAAATGCTTGATGAAGTTTTCTCCTTCCATTCCTGAAGGGTGTCTACTGAATTTGCTGATTAGAGGAAGTGATGCTGAGAGAGAAATATGGCTTCCTGGGGCAGAGAAAAACATGACACCAGAGATTTTTAGAAGATGCTAAAAGCAGAGTGTGAATCATCTGACTGCGTCCATTCCTCGAGTTCCTCTGCAGGGACAATGCTAATCTCATCATTACACGGTGGCGACTACAAGGAGCAAAACATGACAGTTTGATCCCTGACTAGTAGCTGCAGGCTGTGAACCTGAACTCAGCAGCCCATCACCAGGTCTGGGGCAGGCATGGCATGCCTAGGTGCGTCCTCTGCACCTGCTCCAGAGCTCTCGCTATGTATGTCATATGGATAACCACGGCTCTTTTGTGAGTTCCAACACTAACAAGGTCCACGAGTTTTGCTGTAAAAAATATAAGGCACACACATGAAGAAGTGAACATAAAATAGCATTAAAGTAACACCGGCACAAAACAATCTCTCTGCTGATCCCCAATTAATATCAACATATCTTGTCTCTGCTTCTGGGTCTGCTTTGAATAAGCCTTATCTTGAATTAGGCTGGCTGAAGACGAAACTTAGGCTGACGTACATGTTACTCTACTTCTGAAATCTAAACTTTAACTAATCCAGATACCAAAGTGACTCATGCGAAAAAGGACACAACACCTCATAGACACTTCTGTTCAAATGCCCTTGCTGCTCTTTAAGATCCTGTATGAATCTCCTGCCCACCAGTACAACCCAGGCTACCACTGTCAACCCAGATTTCAAACCTGTAAGAACCAGAATTTCTACATGAGAAGAGGTAGAACCCTGGTGTGTCTTGGATGTACAAGGCATTACCACTGAACTCAGAAGGTCAGCTGTACAGCTGAAGGCTGGCAGCCACGTCTTCCTGATGGCCTTCAGAAAACATGCTCTGCCTCACAGGCATAAATTGCTCATTACTTAATCAGTCCTGGCTGCATAACCACATTAATATGCAACTCGTGTAAGACACATCATCTATGGTGTGACTAGCTACAGGAACCAATTAAGGTGAAGTCAGGTAAGTTTTGCAGCCCCGTCCATTTTAGTTATCACAACTTTTTCTTTTTATAAAGGCATCTGCCAGATGAATGGTTCTCTCAGCTTGGACACTCAACCCATGGCTGGCATGGGAAAAGCTGTAAGACACAAAGGGGCTCAGCTTGCACTGAAAGTTGACGGGAGCTGTCTCACACGCACACACAAACAAAACCTACAGTGCCTGGTAACAAATCACAACATCACTACAAAAATAAACAAAACCATGTTACCACTTAACACACACCACACTGGCTCCCTACAACAAGGGGTAGGGCGCATCACACAGGTAAATTTTTAGAGGCAGAGAGAACAAACTGTGAAGTAGTGTTTTTACAACCTCCAAGGTGTAACACAAGAGCCCCTGCAGTGACATTACCCCCTCCTCCCAGCCCCAGCACTTACCGCGGAGAGGCGTATTGATTGGGAGACTGCAGGTTCTGCTCAATCCGCCGGTAGTTATGAATTTGTGTTGGGACTGGGATGGGCACAGAGTGTCCGTACTTGCTGCTAGAAAACTGACCTGGCCGGCTGTTGAAAGAAGACACACAAAGAAATGCTCTCGTAAGGGGTGGGCCTTCAGCCAGGTAATTGGAGGCTTTACCTTCATAAAGCACCTGTACACAGGGAGTGTCCCCTTGGCTGCTCTCCGGCTGTGGGTTTATACTGGGAGTTAGTTCAAAGGCATATCAAAGGGAAGGGGCACCATACATCTCCTGCAAACAGGCAACTTTCTTCCAGCACAATTCCCACCCACGGACTGAATGTAAAACATACACCCAAGCACACCACTCCCTGCAGGAAAATTGGAGCCCTGCTACTTCAGGCCACAACTGGCCTAGTTTCCAACAGCTCAGATCCACAGCCAAAGAGCACATCATTGAACAGGGGCTAAACATCTGTGGCTCCCAAAGGCCACCAGCAAAGATTTTGCTGCCAAGAGCTACTTGCGATTCATGCAGAGGCACTGCTGCAGCAACGGCATCTCCATGAAAGTCTCATCATGCCACAAAAAGAATTCAAACTCGTGGTGTATATTAGAGCATTTGCAAGTTAACTACAAGGTGGAGAAGGCAACTTAGGAGTGAATAAATTTGGGGGACAGGAGTTGCTATTTATATATCCATCAAGGTCAGCTAGAATATCACACATGCAAAATGAGACAGGCCCATTCTGCAAATCTCAGACTTCTTTCTAGTTCCATCCAAGCAGGTTAATTGGATCACGTCTGACATCTGTTCCCTTGGGTGACGGTGTCCCCTGTTACTCTTAGCCTGTACACCACACTATACAAAACCATGCTATACAAAACCCATGCAAACAGCACATTTAACTAAGTAGCCACCTAAGGTCTTTTCCCAAAGGCTCCAGAATTCTAGGATTAATTGCCACAGCAACGCTATTTACAGCTGCTGACACCAATTGCAGGGATGTTGCACAATTACAGAAAGATCTTATTGGTAATGAAGACTTCTGCAGCCTTCCTTGTTGTCAATCGAGGACACACGCCTGGCTCTGTCCCTGACAAGTAAGGAAGCATCACTTCTCTGGGTCTAACACTCAGAGTGGGAGTGTTTTACTTAAGATTACAGGAGACATTTAATTCAGCAAGAACGTACATGCATGCACAGGGAAGAGAGAATAGTTTGTGTCTTATCTGGCAAAGCATCCCATTATCAGAATTTCTTTTTTGGGGAAGGTCAGCAGTATTCTGTGGTTTACAGTGACAGTGCTGAACAAAGCTGATCTGCAGATATGTGTCTGCAGATCTCCACACTGTGCACATGAAGCTGCTCCTCCACCACAAGAGAGCCGAATAACTTAAAGAGATCTTTCATCAAGGCCGAAAGATCAAAATATGATTCCGATTTCTTCATTCCTCTCTCAACCTGTCTACTAATTTTTTAAGTTCTTCCACCACGAGAACAGCCTTTTAATCTGATGTCTATCTCAAACTCAGCACAGAAGCCTTGATTCTTCATTGATATACCATAAAATAAAGGCATTCAAGGCTTCTGATTGCCCAGTGGAAGGGTGAGGCTTTGGTGTCTCTGCCTTCCATCAGTGTAAGACATGGAATCAGACAGACATAAAGCAAACAGAGCTTTAACCAAGACATGTGAGGGCTAATGTCAAACTTTATACATATCCTGATTTTCAACATAAATTTCGAACATTGTCTCTTCAATGTGGCTAAAATCCTTTGGGGGGGGAAAAAGTAGTTCTCAAGTGAAATGATCCCCCCTCTCTCCAAGAGTTGTAACAAGTCCTTATAGGAGCCAGGTTTCTCCATAAGATGCAAGTTGCAAAAGAAAGCATCCAAATAAGATGACACATACGAAACCTGCCAATTGGCTTCAAGCCTCAAAGACTATGATTGACCATGAATTTGCAAAGATTAAGAGATAAAGCTGGGACAGGAAGTTTAATTACCTGGCACTAATTAAAAGCTCTTTGAAAATGGTATTAAATTCATTGCTGTGGGATACATCCAAGGAAGTACCTTTCACTAGACTATATTAAGCACCTTCAACAAGGAAGTGTTGGGTTTTTTTTTATAAAAACTGAACTGTCAGCATATTTTAATTCTGCCTAGTCCTTACTGTCTTATTTAGTTAAGAACAAGTAGAGCTGCTTTAGAGTGTACCGTGATATCCTGAGGAAAATCCACTGCTGACCACTCTAAAATAGCCTTTGCTTTGTGTCCTAGTTGGACTGCGTCCAGCACAGCTTGCTAGCTTAGAGCCACACACAAAAGGGAGAACTGCTGTTTCCAAGTGAGCAAAGACAGAAAGAAAATCAGGAGTCTGCTGCGCCAGCGAGGCCAAGGGCTGAACCAATGGGCCTCATGACATCTACAGTGAAGGGCACTTGAACTCATATTAACAGTGAGGGTATACCTGGGTGGGACCAGTTCAAAGCACTTTCAGGGGACAGATCAAAGGTCATGCTTTACACTGGATTCGGAGAGACTGCTCCCATCTTTCATTACTTATGTCTTATTCCCCATCCTGAACAGGGTAGAAAGTAACTTTTCAGCGTGTCTTCAAAGCAGATATAAAAGTGGGAAGTAGCACTAGGCAGTTTGGGATCTGCTACATGAAAACTGCTGGGAATGAGTGGGAAAGACAGGGAGAGCAGAAACACGTTTAGATCATAGCCACTGGCATTGACTTGCCACCTTGTGATCCAGTAGAATAAAAATGAGGCCAGTTTGGTGAAGACAATGGTGAACAGTGAAAAGTAGGCAGCACTTGTAGTCAACTTCCATGAATTCCCACTCACTGCTGCCCACAACAAGGCAAAATCCTTTAATACCCCCCAGAATGCAAACGAATCGGTTAAGCAATAAGCTATTAAAAAGCTTAGCAGGCGATGGCATAAGAAGCCTCGTGAAATTAAACTCCACACTGCTACATGCTTGCCAATTAATCTGATCACGTCACCAAGGCTTTGAGCTATATTCTTCTCCTTTAAATTTGTATGCTTTGAGGCTATGTTTTGTCATTTTCTGGGCTCTGTTTATGTGATGAGTGTGTTCAATGCACAGCCTGGGACTACACTGCCTTCTTAAGAAAGATTTTAGGGTCACCCATCTCCCAGTGTGAAATCCCCTTCAATTGTCCTTCTCCAACAGGTGCTCCGTTGACAGAATAGATGATGAAAGCTGTCCTGCTTCCCCAGTAGGCAAGAACGACAGGGGAAGCAACGTCGATGGCTCCCTGTAAGCTAGCACATACCGTAAAGCTTCAAGCTTTAGAGTCAATGGGATCGCCCTCCACAGACCATTAACGTCTTCTGAACACAAATGTGTCTGGAGGCACTGGTAGTGCTGGGCAGCTGGTGGTGTTGTGTGAAGGCGGCTGTCACCTATGACGTTTCTAAAGGCTAAAGCTAAGTTTATAGCAACCGGTTTAGTTGGAACTGAACCTGTGACCACACCTGTTTGTACATGTTGCTCTTGCATCCTCCATTACTAAACAAGGCCCACATAGCAGCTTTGCTTTATACAGACATAGTGCAAGGAGATGTTCGGAGCTTCAGGCAAACTACAAACAACTAAGTGGGTGCAGATCTGTCCTTCCACAGCAAGGGGAGAAGAGCAACACTCCTCTACATTTGCCTTCCTATCCCTTGCCCATATTCAAGCCCATAGTAGTTTCAGCCTCGGCTGAAGTGCTGTGCTCTAATTCATGGCATGAATTTAGAAACAAGGGTATTTAGCTGGAATACTCATTGCCTCTGCAGTCTAAGCACAGAGCGGATGAGTAGCACATACATGCCAGTGGAGTACATTTACTTTCTTGCTTGAGAATAATTCCTGGCACCCTAGGGAACAGAGTTAATTCCAGCTCTATTGCATTCTCTCTTAGCCCCTCCTGAGGGCCAAAAGAGGGAGAGACAGGCTCTGCAGCTGGGACTGATCAGTGCTGGAGGCAGGGGAGTTTCTGCTGGGTGTTTCCTATTACCCTTTAATTAAACAGGAGATGTGGATCGTGCCCAGCACACCAACATCTGTAAAATCTCCTCCTGGAAGTCAATAGGTGTTTAATTAATTAATGTTGCATAGTCATCACTGAAGAGTCTTTCTTACCTGGATGGACTAGGAGAACTGCTATATGGGGGTGAAGGAGATGGTGTCCTTCCCTGGCTTTCCAAGCCTGCTGAGGTCACCAGAGAACTCCTGAAGAATGACAGAAAGAATCCAGCTGTTAGACCCTAGGAACCAACCCTGCTCCCTGCCTACAAAGCACAGCAACAGAGCTGTCTGCCCAGCACCCTCTGCCAAGTCTAGTCACAGGAGCCCTGGGGACTGTCATGCTGTCCCACACACACCCTGTTATTCAGGAACCACGTGCTGATGGTCAAACTGAAAATAGTCAGAACTAGGTAGGTGACAGTTATCCCTGAAACAAAAGTTAACTCAGCAACATCTTCCCCCTCATCCACCAGAACCCAAAGTCCCTAATGCACAGCACGCTCCAGTGGCTAAACAATTTCAGTTGCCTTGGTGCTCCTACCCGCTGTACATCAGACTGTCTTGGATTGGTTTCCCTCCTGCAGCCTCAGCAGTTAAATCACCTGAGGAACAAGAAAGTATGGAAACATATTAATTCAGGATCATTTTCTTAAAAATCTTCGTATGTTCAGAGCAACTGAGATTTTGGGTACAATTTCCTGCTCCTCCAAGATCTGCTGAGTTGCTTCTGAAGTCGTGTTTTGCCAAATACACGTGGGCTGATGCTGATGCTACTGATCCTTATACCCTGAAGTTTTGGAAAGGGGACAAAACCTGACAGAACCATTTGAGGCAACAGGTATTTGCCCTTTTGGTGCAAGCAATTAGCTGCTTTGTAAAAAGACAGTGGTACATGTTGCATATAAGGCTTTGAAACATACGTGTCTTAAGTGGGAAAATTCCAGGGCAGCCAAATGAGCTGGCAGCTGGGTACACAACACGGGGGAGTTTGTGCCTTTGCCAAAACATCTGAATGCTGGAAACATGACTAGCAGAAGACAAGCATATACTGGTCTCATCGTTGTTCCCAGGAAAACTACAAACAACACTGGGCTCTTCCTTGTAATAAGTATTGCACAGCAGAGACCTTTCACAGACTCCAGTTCTAACCCTCCAAACTCCTGTTTCAATACAAGTAGTACAACTGTGGAAGGAGGAGTCACGGCATTTATCACCAAGTTCCAACTCAGCAAAGCATCAGACACACGGTCAAGGTCGAACAATATCCTTCTGCTGGTTAAGTAAGAACTCATACATGGACATACTTAGGCACTGGCTGAACTGGGGCCCTGGCCTCTATGCACATATATATTTTCAAGCAATTCCTATCAATAGAGCTGCTAAAATTAAATTCAAGATGTTTGATGAAAAATCCAACATCTTTTTTTTTTTCTCAGGGATTTTTTTTTCAAGTATAAAATCCATCTTGCTAGCTGAAACCCTGCCTTGGACTGTGATGCTGAGTGAAACCGAAGACAGGATGACATGGGAACAGCTTCTGCAAGAGGAAGAGATTTCCCTGTGCGCCTACTTATCTTCTTTTCCAGTTAGATTTCAGGGTTCAATCTCTTATTGAGGTCTCCAAGTAATCTTTACTCTCAAATCTTATCTTTGAAGGTAATTACAAAACATCATATGGAACTAGGCAGTGAGACAGATGTCTCTTCCAGCCTGAGAACAAGGACATTCCTGTTATTCAGTCAAAACAGACAGGTTTAATCACTGTTTCAACTTTCTAGTTGAAAAGTCCTTAACATCCACATTCCCCTCTGCTCAGAAAGCCTGCATTTCCAGAAACCAGCTTACTTGAGAACTGTGCTGGGACCATAACGAAGTCATCCGTGTCACAGGACGAATTCTTACTGCTGCTTCCGGCGGAGTCCTTAGATCCATGCAGAAAGCCAGGGGAATCCTGGGTAGGAGATGCCAGCGCTTTCTCCTGCAGCTGCTGCTGCATCTCTCCAAGGGACTGCTAATTCAAGAAGAAAACAAACACTGGCTTCAGCACAACTACTTCATCATTCTGCTCAATCCTTTAAACTGAGCTGTACAAGGCTACAAACAACATTTTGCTGATAAACCAGGGCTGACCGTTTGCCAGAAGCAGCTGTTCGGTTTACTGAAAAGGAACAGCCTTTTATGCCCATGTCAGAACAGCACATCTTTTGTTACATAAAACACACTATCAGCATGTCTGATGATCCCCAGATAAGAAAAAATCACTTGAGGTACCACGTCCTTCTGCTAAGGCTTTCTGAGATCAACCACGCATTTTCTACCAACTCAATTTAGCACAGCCACGAAACAGAGAAGAGCCTTCACAGATGTTTTGGGTTGTTCTTTCGGGTTATCTTTTTTTTGATTTGTTTTTAAACATTACACATCCGGTCTCTACTCATGCTTTTATAGCAAGCAGCACTCAGGAACACATACATAAGTATCCATGCACTTTTGGGACAATCCTATTTTGCTGTATTGCTTATAAGGAATTAGAGAAAGGTCCGAAGGAGACTAAGCATTCAGTAGGCGAACACCTCACAGCCACCAGAAGCAGGACAGACCCTAGAATGTCCCATTTTTCTCCTCCCTTCAGCCAAACGACAGATAACCCCACAATCCTCGTATTTTACAAGCAGATTGAGGAGGCTGGATGGTTTAAGAAAGCCTTTAGACAGCTGAACTGCCCACTGAGCAGATCACAGACAATCTTTATCCTAATGCATTTTTAGGCTCAGAAACACTTAAATCAGCTTTCACTTGTGCCCTCTTAAGACTTTGTTCTCCCCGCAAGGACACTCTGGCTGTACCAGTGGGGACTTTCTCTCACTGTACATGCACATGTACATACAAGCAGAAAGAGTTTTCCAGCTGTCAAAGCTGTCTCTTTTCCACCCAACTCACTAGCTCTGCTGGGCAGACGTGGCATTTTTCATGTGCCAAGCCAGCACACCTCTGTCAGCAAAACTTCAAAATGCAGAACAGGACCGGTGCAGTACCCTTCTAACTTGGGACGCCCCTTAGTCTGGCAGTGAGTCTGTACCATCCCTGAGCTTCCCAAACCAGGAAAGCTCAGGGCAGAGAGTTTGCTTTTCACACCATCTGCCCATTCCTGGAGTTTTATGGTCACAAGGGCCTCAGCAACACTCTGCCTAGGGCTGCAGAAGGAGAAGAAGCTTTTGGAGACACAATTATGCAACACCCAGAGGAAAGCAGATCTCTCCTCTCTGTTCAGACCACATCATGAGCACCTACATCAACTTCAGATAGTGCCTCTCAGTCTTTCCCACACCAGGTCCTCACTGCAGATGCAATCTCTTCCACAAACATGGAAAGAAAGATTCACCCATGGCATTCCTTGAAGAAGGCTGAGAAGCCTTCACCCAGGGAAACTCAGAGAACAAAGCAAAAAAGCAGCAATTCCAGAGAGAAAAAAAATGAAGTCCTTCTCCCTTCCCCTACCCATCACACCACCTGCATTCCTGAGTTCAAAGTCAAAAGGCAGCTTTCACCAAAAGCCTCCAAAAACAAGCTTTCACTTCAGTGAGCTGGAGGAATGTAACTTCACTGGTCAGTTAATATTCTGCCCTCCAGAAAAGTTTTCATCATTTCAGGTACCAGAGAGAAAAACAGTCACAAATTGTCACTCTCACAAGACCACTGAACTGTGGCTGGTCTGGTCTGAGCAAACAGCTTTGCTCAATGTCCCCCTGTGGCACCTGGAAACACTGGTCAGAGAGGAGGACAGTCACCTTACAAAGAAGGGTGGATACGCTGTGAAGCTACAAAGTCTTTGCTTGAAAACAGAGAATTTGCAGCCAAGTAAGCAGTGCTATACCCTGAATTAGTGACCATTTTTTGGTTCCAAGGAGCTTTCAATCTCTACCCATATCTTTCATAAAGGCTTTTCATATAATAAGCAATGGCAAATTGAAATATTTCTTGACAACTTCAGATCCAAACTCTGAACAGACTGGAGAAGACACTGAACCAAGTCCAGGCAGAACTGAAGTGCTCAGGTACTTGCACCAGAAGCCAGCAAAAGCAGAGACTTTGCTTCAAAGAAGTAAGCATGGAGATCATTAACACAAGCAGTGCATCCTCTGAGCTGTACTTACAGGAGGTGACGCCAGGTGGGAAGTAGAAGAGCTGCTGGAGGAACTACCGGAGCCCGAACTGGGGTAAGAAGGCATTGGCACAGAAGCAGCTGAAAACAAAGACAAAACCAAAATAAGTTGTCAAACTAAGATCAATCAATAATAAAAAGTCTTTTTCATCTTTTCCCATGAGGTTTATCTCATGTATCATCATGTATGTCATGTATCAGATGTGGCCAATTAAAGGAGAACAAAAGAAAAATTAGCATTCTATTCAGTTACATGTTTCACATCCATCCACTCCTCTGCGCACTATTTCACAGTTACAGCTCTTGGTGGAAGGTCTTGGAATATCTGACCAAGGTCAGATGTCCACTCGACAGCTGACCTACACAGGTCGCAGGATGGCTTCTGCCCTAAAGAGCCTCCAAAGCATCTTTGCAAATGAAGGGAAAGAAATACAGAAAAGCAGACTGAGTTACTCATGTCAGTGGCAGAGGTCAGAATACCTCTTACCCTTACAGTTTCTTCTTCATCAGACCTTGTGGCTTAGCACATACATCAAATGTTGGGAGGTCTGTGCTAAGTTGAACACGTGCCTACTCAAGCCCTATGTGCTTGCTGCCCAAACAGCCACCCGGGCATCCCAAGCCACACGCTATAAAAAACCCCTACAGAATTAATCATTGCAAAAGGAAACACTTCATCGCTTCCTATACCTCAACACGTTCTCCCTTGGCCACTTCTGCAAGTTAAAGAGATTTTGCTTATTTAATCTCTTTGTACAGAAACTGGTTCCACAGCACTGGCTGTTCTTGCATCCCTTCCTTTTATTTTTTATTGTTCAGTATCAGAACTGCCCATTTTATTCACTCCATTGTTGAACTGGCTTTTGTACCCTTCATAGAGGCATAAAGTTCACACCAAAAGGAGTAGTTAGCATTGACTTTCAGGTAGAAGAGATAATTAAGGCATCACAGGAGAAAAGAAAAAAATAACTCTAATGACTTATGCAAGTGAGGTTCAACAAATAACTTAGAAGAGCTCAGCTCGGCTGAGGAGGGAGAGGAGTCAAAGGTAACACCAACTCTTCAAGAGACTTTGAAGTACTCAGCGGTTCAAACTCCCCAGTCCACCTGCACAAGACTGAACAGTGCAGAAGAGTCCCAACACCCCCACTTCAAGGCAGCTTGAAGTCAGATTTTATGCTGCAACCATTTTGGTATTTGAATGACTTAAGATAGAGATCAGAGGCAACGCTTAAGTGAGGAGAGGAACACTTTGCTTCTCTTCCATTGTGCTGGCAAAGAATTAGCACCTTGTACCAGATTTCTGCCTTTACAGGATCTGTGCTAATAATATACTTAATACGAGGAGAGTTAATAACACCTGGAAGAAGAATGCCACTGTTTGAAGTAAAACTACCTCTGTCATTAATCACATTAGATCCTACAAAGTACTCTATTTCAACCAGCTAGAATAATAAACGCACATCTCTGCAATTAACTGTTGAAACAGTGTTCTAATGATAAAAGAATGGGAAAATATGCTTTCTAATAGAAGGCTTTAAGAAGTCTTTCCATGCAGCCTATGAAAGAAGGTTACACGATGACTGGACCAGTGTCTCCTAGCACAAGGAGAGTGATCACTTGGATGCTGAATTCCTCAGTCTGACAGAGATGTAACAAGATCCAACAACAGAAAAATGAAGCCAATGAAGTGTAGACTTAAAATACGTGTTTCAACCACCAGCTTCATCAGGGTCATGGTGATCTCCTCCACCCTTTGCTAACATTAACAAAACCTGAATGCTTTTCGAAAGAGCTTAAGTTACACTGCAAATAGACATTGATCCAGCAGAGTCCCAGGGCTGGCGCAAGAGGAAGCCATAACAGGATGGCTGCGTGGGGCCAGTGTGCAGGATGCCTTCCCTCTTGTGTTGGGCCATACTGGCTGTGCTCATTCTGCCAGTGTTTTGAGGGTTAGCTCCATAATGGAGCAAGTCTCTCAGAAAGCTTTGGAAAGATTAATTTTTAGCCTCTGCATCTATTCTACACTTCATTTTGTGCTCTCAAGGGACCGTGTTGTTAAAACACAGTGTTCTGGCTCCAGTAAAGGAGCAGGGACCACGGTACCCTGAGGATGGGTATTCTGGGAGGTCGGTCAGGGGCTTGGCCTGGAGAGCTACACCGCCCACACTCCACACACTCTTCCAGCACAGCTGGTTCCCACTCCCAACACTCAGGGATCACACACAGAGGTCTGAGAACTTGCCTGTAAAATGGAGAGCTCTGTCCTGCCTATACTGTGCTGCCTTTGATCTCCATGATCTTCCCACAGAGCAATCCCTACTACCTTCCCTTATATTTAATACCAGAAATCTGAGGGGGGAGGGAGGGGGAGTCTCCCATTTTTATCCTGCCAACTGTTACAGAACATTTCACCCTTGTACAGACAGCTCTTCCTGTTATGGAAAAGTGCTGTTACAAAGAGGTAAGTGACTTCTGAACTATATCCACACGTGCCTGCTGCAAGACTTGCATCACCATTCATTTTTACCAGAATCAGTATTTTTCATAGAATCATTTCAGTTCTCTCTCAAGGTCCCCTCCACTCTATTTTCGTTCCATGTTTATTATTAATTTAAACCTGGCTGGAATTGAGACTCTTCTATTTTTGTCTATTTGCTTTGCACAGCTTTCCATTAATGTAGGAAGGAAAACAAGCAGGCAGAATTTGCCACTATCATCTGGAAGTTAAGTTAAAACTCTATCTGCATGAAGCACACCTTTAAATACAGCCTCTGTTAATCATGTTCTTATTTAAAACCCTGTAAACTCCCCAAATTCACACTGTCATGCTGTGAGTTCCAACTCAAAAGGTCCCGACACTAAAAACAGACTTTCAGGCGTGTAGAACCACGAGGTTTGGCTCTGACAAACCCTCTCTGACCACCATATCCCTGTTGGTGCACTTTTCAGCGTCAGCCACGTAGGACAGCTTGACAGCAAGATGCTTGCTTCCATCTCCTCCACACACCCAGGCACTCCCAGTTTAAAATTAAAAAGGGTGCAAACACTTGGCTCATCATGTTTTCAGCTCAAGTCTGAATGTGGGGAATGTTAACATGAATTGTAGGCCCCCGCCCAAATCCAAAAATTGCTGGATTGTAATTGTAATGTAAATAAGTCTGTTTTCATAATTGTCCTCTCTAACTTGCTCCAGCAACAAAACAGTCATCCTGTATGTTGTGTAATCAGCACCAACTGGTTTCAAAATGGGAGAGCTGGGAGCCAGGAAGGTAAGCCTCTGCTCCAGCGGTGTGGATCTCAATACTGGATCCTAGCCCTGCAAAAATCACTGCTGACAATCATCCTACCAGGGGCTCTGTTATCCTAAAAATATCTGAGCCTCAAGCTTTATACAAAAGCTTTATTTGGAACACAGGTTTTACACATATCGGAGAAATGCATTTTTGCGATTATCTGGATTTAATTAAAACCAGTCATCAAAAAAGTTATTTAATTGCAGTCTCTGACAAGGCAATAGTTTGAGTGCAAAAACTGAAAGGACTTGCCCAAAGAATAAGCTGCTTTTTAGAGTTAAAAAGCTTGCACCATTAAAATCTTTTGAACGCCGAGTCATGGTGATTTTTTGCTACTTTTAACTTGAGTAGTTTATGTACAGCAAGATTAAAAAGCCGGTAAAAGTAAAGCTAAGCTGACAGATCTTCCCATATGCTTCTGAACCATAACCACTCACATTTCATGCTCTCAACTCAGAGTAAAGGAGGTACCAGCTTACCATTCATTAAAGGCAGGAGCAAAAAACCTTCAAAATATTCTGCATGGGTACCAATTACAACGTGTTTACTGAGAGAAGACTTGCACAAGCGTCTAATTATGCCTTCTCATGCATTATTACTGTAACACACTGCCCCATACCATATGCTGATCAGACCTAGCTACAGACAGACATCACTGACTAGACACAGTATTTTAAAGACTTTATTAATAATTTTTTTTTTTACACATCTAAAGTACATGCTTAGTCATAGGTACAAAACCCACAATATAAAATAAAATATAAACAAACAAACCAAAAGAAAAGTACATGGTTTTGTTAACAAAGCCCAAGGCCTGAACCCACTACTCTGCAGGCTAAACCCTGTGGCAAACAGAGCTTTGCGGTACACCCTGGATGTCAGCAGACTTAGGTCTTTGCTTCGCTGAAGGCGTGACAAGAGGAGGGACACAAGAACAACCATCCCTCAAAAATCGCAGTGAAGAGGATAAGCTTGTCAGAAATGTCATATTTAAAGATTTTTGACAGAAATGTTGATTTTACTCTAGTGTCTTGAAAAGCATGCTAATTTACTTAAATGAGGGGATGCCCCCCCCAACTTCAAAATTAACCACTTAAGAGAATCACCCAAGTTTGAGGATTCTCCAATTTTCCGGAATTCTAAAATTACGCTGTATTAAAACAATTTCTGTATAATTCCATGAGATGGTGCACTAACACATATTCACACAGAATGAACAGCTGATGGCTCTCACTTTATTTTTAGCCCATTGTGTTTTGATCAGCTCTGGGCCAGCCCTGAGGGCATTCAGGAGCCGGAGCGATGTGCTCAGGTCTGCACATTGGTGGCAGCAGCTCTCTTCTGCCCCCACCACCTGAGGGCAGATCTGCCTGCAGGGTTACAGAGGTCACCACACTCTGCTCAGACTGTAAAGCTTTGTCATATGGAAAGGCAGCAGCCCTTGTTAAATTGGTATGGGACCTACGCGGATGCAGTTACCTGCATTGCAGTGCAGGTGCGTCTGAACTGGAAGGTCCTTTAGGTAAAGGCTGCGCAGTGGGTCCCTGAGCTTAGCTGGGGTCTCGCTGTGTTCATCACACAACAGCTGCTACTCCAAAACACAGGTGCTGGTACAGATCATTCAACAAACTCTCTTAAGAGAAATGTGCACAATCAAATGTGATTGACCTAGTCCTGCTTTCACTAAAGTCAGCCATAGCCCAATTACCAGCTCTCAGGGAGAACAAAAACATAAGGGCACACTGTTCCTTCCCCCAGTTCTCCACTGCAGGCCTGAAGACTCTCTAATCCAGTCTGAGCATGACCATAATGATTTAGACGCTGCCATATCTCTTTGATTCTTCCTACACACGATGCTGAGCCACACATTGAGATGAAGTAGCACAATAAACTTTTGGACTCGTCTTAGTTCTGCACACAAAGCCAGCAGAGCTGGCCCATGCAAAACTGCAGCCTTGCTATGTCATTTACTTCAGCTAAAACTGTGCAAATATTAAGCATGCTACCATGTCAAGCAGCATCCCATACATCTCAGATGAGTTTTTGCTTATTGAGATCACCATAATCGAGACCTTTGCTGACACACTGGCTTGTCTCTCACCTATTCAGAAATCAAAAGGACCACCATTCCCACATGCAGCCTCTCTCATCCAGGCTCTTCACTGCACTTCCCAGAGGCCTTTAACCATCACTGCCATCAGGCAGCAGCAGAGACCTCCACAGCAGACTACAAGAATCATATTCTGCGGCAGCAGACTTCTACCAGCACACAACAACTTGAAGACCTCCAGTAATGGGGAGATATTTCTGGTTTCAAAGCCAGTAGTGATCTCTCCTGCCTGGAGAGGACTCCAGGCTGTGGACATACGTCTGGAGGTGAGGACCAGAAGGGCAGCAGAGAAGTCTGGAGTTCAGACAGTCCTTACCCGTCATTAAAGGTGCCCTTTTTATTGGGCCTTGACCCCACACCATTAACTTTGGTGCCGCTAGGGGCAAAGGCTGAGCTACAGTCCCCTGCTCATAATGGTGCCTCTGGTTTCCACACAGCAACCGCACAGAAGTGGGAAACTGAGGCCAAGCCAGGAGAACCCTCTCCTGTTTGCAGGGGGGTTTCTGCTCCCCTTGCCAGTGAAGCAACGGAATTGCTGGAGGTAGGAGATGAGCTGGTGGGCACGCAAGAACACGCTGAGGGTGCTCTCCTCTGCCCACAGGGGGATCAGACTTTGACGAGCTTTTCCCACACAGCAGTGGTATAGCAGGTGCTGAGAGCTGAGCTGGCTTAGGAGCAGTCCTACACAGGCAGAGTCCTTTCCTGCCTGCAGAGCAGTCCTGTTTTACAGGACTCGTCCCACATCTTGCTGGTGCAGATGGAGATAGGGGCTTGGCTGGCTTGCAAGCTCCCTTAAACCAGAAGCATCTTTTCCTGCCCGCAGGACGGTCACCTAAGTACACAGTTAAAATCTGCATGAGGAACAACTGAGGCAGCCTGCTCTGGAAGCAGGAAACTGTCAGGAGTGACGTAACATCAGACAAGGGACATCCACCCATGACATGCATCCGAGGGAGCGTTCAGAAAGCATTGGACACGCTTACTCAAACTTCCAGCTCTTGCACTGGGCACCCCAAATCAGTCGCTGATGAAAATCTTGGCTCTATCGTTTACTCAGGAGATTAAAGGCCCAGGAGGATCCTTCCAGAAGGCAACCATACGCAATTCCACTAAACCAAATCTCTTGGCCAGAGGACTACTATATCCCATATACTAGAAGCAATTCTGAATTGTTTTCCACTGAAAACAAACCTCTGAATCATAGTATATGTGGTTGGAAATTTTCAAAAGTTTTGAATCAAAAAAGGAAAGAAAGAATTTTCAACAGAAATTGGTCTTTGTTTTGGCCATTTCTCACACAGCACCCAAATTTAACTCCTCTAAAATCAGATTTATCAAGAATTTGGAGGTAAAACCTGAAACAAGATTTGGTAAGCGGAACCTGTCATTTAGCACAACCAACCTAAGGTGCCACCTGGTAAGCAGGGACAAGAGCGCCAGCTTCCACCATTCACTACCCTGAATTGTCCTACAGATGTGGATGAAAAGCAAGATTATGTTGCATAATCTTGTTTACCTACAAGCATCCCCACTGGCCAAGCACTTCATACAAAGCAGCTGAATACATTTCAAAGCTACATTTACTTCTACTCTAGGTTTCTAAATAGCCCTCTAATCATCCCTTTGAAGGTAACTCAGCAAAATTAAATACATTTTGATGACAAAATCTGGACATGACACACTAACAAATGCTGAACCTCTGCCTAAATAACTCAGAAAACATAAAGCAGTCTTTCTCTTTCCTTTTGAACTAGCAGCAAAGAAGTCATGTCATGGTTCAAAGAGCTGTAATCAAAAATGCAACACTTACATTTTTTCATAGAGGCACTTGCATCCAAGAATGGGTGATGGAAAAATTCATCTGAAAATAATGAAGAACAAGGATTCAGTGAAAGGAAATGGCTATAAGAAGTTTATCAAGCAGTTAAAGCATAGCAAGTTACAGTATTTTACAGATTTTTGCATGCAATCTAGTCAACCAAGGAAGCTGACTAACTGCAGTTGCATATAGTAGAAGTCAACAACGCAGACTGGGGACTGAATGCAGGACCTACTCATAAAAAGTATAGGAACTTATTTGGATCTAGGGATTGCTATGTAAGTATGAAAAAAAAGTGGCTCCTCTGTTACCAGCCATCTCTGCAAAATCAGCTGGGGCAATTACATGAATGAAGAAGGGGAGGAAAAAAAATCTTTGCCAAAAGAAAGGCCAAAGGATATGAGGGTTTGTATCTTGGGACTCATTACCAGTACTAACGGATCTTCCTTCCCCATGGGGCGTTAAAGAACTTGGTAATGTTTCACTGCAAGCTACAACCTGGGCTGTGTGTAGAATAGACCAAATTAATTGTTAATGCTCCTCTGTCTTGCAAAGGTTCTTACGCTTGTAGGAACAGGAATCAGTTATTGAGGTTCAGATAGCGTGACTATGTCGAGACCTGTCTTGGCCACTTCTGTGCATTTGCAGCAAAAGCATCAAAAGCTCCTATCAGCAAGGACAGAAAAATCCTCAGGCGCAAAACAGCACTGAAAGACAAAGTCCCTGGCTGATCAGGATGGCAAGTCACCCTATGTGTAGGGATCCAGGGGAGCTATATTTATCACACTGCACTGCCACCCATTCCACAGAAGAGGAACAATGGACAAAAGGACTCCCACTGAGTGACAGTCCATCACACACGGACCCAAACCCATTGGGCACTGATAGCAGAAATACATTTCTGAAAGGCCACCACAGAACTACAGCCCAAAACTCCCTTCCTTTCACACCAGACAACTGCTGCTTTCTTCAGTCAGTACAGGAGGATATTCTACAGATCCAGGCCAAGAAAAGCTGCTGTCCTGGCTTGCCGGAAACCCTCTACGTGTTTGCCTGCCCTCACAAGTAGCCACCTCTCCTGATTCCTTTGTCCCTGATCCACTGCAGCTCTATGCCAGAGTCATCTCCTACCACAATCAGCAACTCAGCCTTTCAGAAGTATTAGCCATGGATCAACGCTGATTATTTGGCTAACTGTGGGCAGTTCAACTTGTTTTCCCAGCATAGATTTCCTGTTGCAACACCCAAGGTTTACACACTTCTGCTTTCTGTAAACAGCTCCTCTTCAGCCAGTGAGTTTTCCAGAAAGTAGCAACTGGGGTTTTCGTTTGTCGGCTTTTTCAACTTAATCCCTCTTTCCCCAGCCCATCTTTGCCACTGCCATGCCAGGGTCCTGCGGCCAGAGCGCATTGGTCTGGAGCTCAGCGCAACAGAAGCAATGGAAATCTCTGGTAGGGAAAGCTGGAACCTCACAGATTAGATCTGCTGTGGATGGAGAACACCCCTATCCTGCCAGGAGCTGCTCAGCTGCTGGAGTTTTCTGCTTCTTCAGCCTGTTCCTCTAGAGGGTACCATCCCTCAGCTGAGCTGACTCAACTGAGGGGGTGGAAATGACGATTTCTTTCACTTTTCCCCCTCCTCCCTCCAAACTTCTTATTAGTTGTGCTTGCAAAGCAAAATTTTAACAACTCTGCTTGTAATCATCAGCAGGAAACTCGCAACTTGAAACCCTCCTGGCTTTCCTCTATATAATCTTGAGATTGCAAAGACTATCAGTTCCTGGTAGAAGAGCAGCTGAGACACCCAACTAGTGAATGAAGTTTCAAGCTTATGTGTTGCTGTTGTGTGAATCAGCTAAACTCTGGGGGAGCTCTGTGGACGGCACTGTGCACATCTCCAGCTGGACTACAGAGAGCCTCAAGGAACAAGGAGCAGCAGGACACCCTGATCCTCTGGCGACAGTGGCTCAGGAATCACCCCTGACTCAGCAGCACGCATGAACCTTCACGTTAGAGAGCACAGGAGGGTAAAGAAACAGCAGACAAAGGCACTGACCATCAGCCAAAGTCGACCTTTTATAAATAGTGTAGGTGAAGAGAGCAGCCTACAGTTAGTTTGCCAGCAGCAGGACAAAGCACCTCTCTACTGGGAGCTAAGGGAGGAGGGAGATCTGCTTCAGATGGGATCTGGAGCTGCAGGGCATTAACAGTTTGTGCGCAGCTGGCCACAGACAGCAGGTGAAAACATGACAATAGTTCGAAACAGGGAAGCGCTCTCATTTCAGTATTGCTATGATTTTGGCAAGGGGCAAAATCTACAGGTCTCCTAAGCTGACGCTCTTAAAAAGAGGAAGGGTCCATAAAGCAGGTGTAGGTCAGAGCGTTTCCAAGCCTTCAGGAACACAGAGGAGCTGAAGACCTAGTACCAGCAGACAGTAGGAAAAGGGAACAGTTGTGTCACAAGTAGGGAGGAAGCTCAGATGCTTTGGCAGATTTGTAAAGAGTCAGAGGAGAGGAGGCCGGGGTGGATGGGACCAAGAATGCAACTGGATGCTGAAGGAGAGTATTGGTCTAAATCAATGGTGCTTGTTTTCCTCTCAACCAACAGGAGATATTTTAATATGACATTGGATGCCAGAAAAGCATTAAAATCTGCCTTCTATAAAGCACAAGGAACATCTCAAATACAGGCTTCTGTATAAAATATATTCACAAACTCTCCCTGAGAAACAATTACATCTTACAAGGACATGCCAATTTGTAGACAGAAGGATCCCACATGTGATTAAGGGCAGGCAACAGTATCAATGCAGCCAGATGTGCTGTAACTGTGTCCTGAGTGAAATCAAAGTATATTATCTCAAATTTCCAAGTGTTAGACACTGACTCATGCAGTCTACTCCCAAGAGGTACAAAACCAGCCCTTATGGGGGGCTAAAAAGGTTTACTAGACTTGGCTTCTGATAGCAGGGAAACAGGCACCTCAAAGATATTTTATTTTGAAATGCACAGCAGCATGGCAGAAGAGGTAGAGATCCACAGCCCAGACAGATCTGCAGGAAATAATACTGAGAAGTGTTTATATCTAAGTCAGTCTGTCAGTAGCTTCAACAACTGCCTTCTGAAAAGGCTTTTTTTTCCCCCCCCTCACTTCTGCACCTTAGTAACCCGTCCTTTACATTCAGCACTGGATAATTATGATCAGCCTCAGTTAATCCATATGTTTTGCTTCATGCAGGTGACACTGTTCCCAGAAAGGCTTTCCCAGCATCTCTGATCCAAAAGAATAGCACAGGCTGCAAAACAATTTCTCTTCATCAACTAGCATACACTGCCCTGCAGGAAACAATCCACTGAGCAGATACACAACAAAAACCAACAGAAAACCAACCCCCAAAAGACAGAAGTATTAAATCCCTTTACCCCAGATCTGACTAAGAAGCAATAACCTGAAAACACAAACCCACTTTACTCTCAGGAAAAAAGGTAATGCTTGTGCAAAAAGCAGAAAAATCACATGACTGGCTGGGATACCGCCCACCTGACACTGAACACAAATCCGTGAGCTTTGGTCCCTGCAGCTTTGTTTCAGGAAAACCACTTGAACAGTCTTGCCCTTGCCCAGTACCAAACCTTATTCAAACACAGAGGCTGGGGACCAAATTTACCCATTTCACCAGCAGCACTGGCCAATGGAAGCAAAGCTGCTCCCTGCTGTTCTGCTCTGCGCTCAGAGGAGACAAACCACCAGGACCAAATTTCTTGGTGAGAGAGACTATTAACATCCTGATTTTTACTTGAGACAGATCTAGACTATCTTTGCCCAAGGGGAAGGGAGAGGTAGGGGAAAGAATAAAAGACCGCAGAGTTGCCTTTAGATGACCTGGTCCTTTCAGAGGCTCTAGGAAAGGTTCCACCTCTGCCTGTTTTCTCCTAGGGCATGGCTTCACTAGAGCTGTTTCAGACCTTTTGGCTCAGCTAGACACATCTGGAAGGGGCTGCCAAACCCAGGACTACCTGGCACATAATGACTGTTCTCAGTTTAGAAGGAATTAAGACATCAATAAAAAGGAAATCTTCATGCCAGCACAGTCAGGAGACCGAGACATCGGTCTACAAGGAGAGCAAAGAGACTGCCAGCGTGAACCCTGATGAGAACCAAGGCATCCTTCCACAGAAACCTGGAGAAGGAAGGAAAGGTCTGCAAGCAGCCATGTTCTCCTAGCTTGGATCACTGAAGACCCTGAGAAAGGGAGGGTATTGACTGAATTGTTCATTAAACGGGTGCAGCTTGCAGCTTTGGGAAGGAACTATGGCAGAGAAAGAACACAGATGCACAAGATACGTTTTCACCTGGTAGCATACTTAACACAATATAAGCTAGAGAGATTATAAAAGCAGAAGTCAGGAGAAGGAACAAAAGTAAGAAATACTTGCTGAAGGTGTACCAAGAACTGTACTGGAATCAGCACTGATGTTTCCAGAACATACACTAAAAACCTCAAAATTCTGTAATCATCCAGGTGAAATGCAGGTGTCTGGATGCTTCTCCTAGCACCAGCCAAAAGCACAGAGGTTTGTGCAATGCCATTGCACAAAAGATGACACAGACAGGCAGCAGAACTAAAACTGGAAGGAGGTCTTACCAAAGTCCATGCGGTCCTTATGATTACGCTGCAAAAGGCCGAGCAGCAGCTGCCTCAGGTGGCTTGATGTCTCCCTGGGGATGCTAGGATTGAAAATAAAAACAATGTAAGAGAATTGCAGTCTACTTAGACTGCTTTTACACATCAGGAAGGCAACCTGCAAATGCAAACTCACTTTGTGCCTGCTGGGCTAGGAGCGTAAGAATAGCACACTGGAGAGAAGCTGAACAGGAATATCTCTATTTGCATCCTGGCTTGGCTTTTACTCCCCATTGCCATTGTTAAGGCTACAGCTAATCTAGCTTTAGAAGCCTCTCCCATGAGCACCTGCAGATCCTTCTCTTCCACACTGGTGCCAATGTCATCTCTCTGCTTCTCAGCTAAGTCCATTCAACACACAATATTTTGCATATGATAAACAAAATCTCTTCTACTTACTCTAACAGGAATAAGGAGGTCATTAAAATAAAGCAGTCACCAAGCGGAAGCTTCCAATTAAGACATTGGTGGTAAAACATATCACCAATTACTACCATTTTCTTTAGGCAATTCTTTAATGCAGCTTATGTAAGAGTAGCAAGTAACCTTTGTCTATTTGCTTCCCTGATATACAGCATTTATTAATCAAAGGCCACTAAGATGTAAGCAACTGCCACCCGAGCAAGCTAAAATTAGTGCAGCTATTACCCAACTTTCCAGTATAGCTAGGAAGAAAATACTCTTTTCAGTAGCCATTGCAGCACAAGAGTTGGTAAATCTTTGTGCTCCCCCTCACCCCACAAGCAGATGGGAGAGATGCCAGGGCAGCTCTTCACAACCCCAGGAGGTTGCATAAAGCAGGGAATAAACGAATGGATTACGGCAGGCAAGGCAGAGTTCAGCGCTTGCATAAGTGGATTCAGCTCTGCTGACTCTCCTCCATAACCAGGAGTGCTGTTAGGGGCTGTAGCGGCCAGGGCCTGCCTGCAGCCAGAGTACAGTTCTCCAAATTAGGCGCAGGCAGCTCCAACTCCTTTCAGTATTGACTTTGTTTATCATGGCTATGCCCAGCACGCCCTCCATGGTCTGCCAGGCTTTCCCCTCTCCCCATGCACTGGTCAGCTGAGGTAACAACATGTGTGCTCAGCATTGTAATTTTAACTGCATGTAGCCCAAGCCTGCTCAGCAGCGCAGCACGTGGCTTGCTCAGCCAGGGCTCCACTTTGCTGGACTGGCATCACCCACTGCCCTGAAGCCAAGCCTGACTGATGCTGGAAGAAACAACCCTTCCTACACCACTTCCACCAACTCTACCTGTGCCACAGACAGGGTAAAAAAAGAAGCTGGGACAAAAATTGGAGGGGGGGGGGAGGGAAGAGGTGCTAGCTAGCCCTAAAAGACTCCTGTTCAATGAAACGAGAGATGTGAGGCAAGGTGTGTGTTTACAGGTTTCAGTACTACCCGGTTACTTTGCTGTAAAGCCCTGGGACTTGCTGGTGCAAGAATTTAAGCCCAGCACTTCCTAGAACAGAGAATGATGGCAAGCATCCTTCATTCTTGTTTGTACTGGAAGAGCTGCTTTTCCCATCCCTGACACTAGAACGGTTTTGTGTGCCTTCCCAGGCCGATAACGGATGAGGCCACCAAGACTCCAGAAGGGATGCAGTTAACCTGAGACTCAGTTTGAGCTAAGAAAAAACACTCTTGTGAAAAAAGGTGTGCCTTAGAATCACACTGAGTAACAGAATAACCCAAGATCCCACAGCTAGCAGAGCCTCCTGAAAAATACATTAGTGATGGAGACCTGCAGTTCTCCAGCATTATCAGCATCATTTATTTATCCATGACACACAAAGCTCTCATCCAAAAATCAGTCTATTTCCCAGCAATGACTTTAGCTTTTGTATGGTTTTAAAGCCAAGAAACAGGCAGGTCAAGTAGTAGATCTCAGATGCCACAACACAGACTAAGCGCAAATTAACAGCCTGTTTGCCTCCTTATCGCTCACATCTGAAGCATCAAGCTTTGTTACCCTACAGTATTATTTTCCAAGGCCATCTTTCTAGATACAAGCAAAAATACTGCTTCCTTCCTGCCATGATCCAGAAAATACTTTGCCATGCAAATGAGGAAAATGAATGTTAGCTATTTGTATCAGTGCTATTAAATCTGTGAGGCCTTTGGGCTTGTTCCTACTGATACGGGCTCCCCACCTTAGAACAGCACTTCACCTATCAGCAACACCACCAGCCTGGCAGGCAGAGACCGGTGGTGAGCATTTAATGAGTTTTTCTTCCCCACCCAGTTCCCAAGCCAAAACACAGCACCTTCCATGGTGATGCTAGGGAGGTGGGTGCCTGTCTGCCTAGCCCCAAGGAGAATGAAACGAAACCCTGACACTGCTGCAGTCAGACAAGGAGGTCTCTGGAGTGGTTTCGTGTTTCATACTGTGTTGGCAGGGCTGGCAGAGGCAGTTTATTCATATTTACTCAGGAAATAGCACAGATTGCAGCTAATGTTTAAGAGCTGAATCAACTTTGGAAAGCAGGGGATCAGCATTTACACAAAGGCCACTTTGGATCAGCCTTCTACGGTGAAAAAACAATGGGCTTGGATCTAAATTTTGGAGGAATTTGGTAGTTAAAGAGTGGAGATAAGTGAAAATGGTAAATGCAGAGTGTGTAAAGGCCTCAGAAAGAGGAAGGACTAATCCCTACAAGAACAGACATGCTCTCCTCTTAAGCTCAGTTTCATCTCTCCCCTCGCCTGCCTCCTACTGCATGCACCACGAGCAGGGCAGGGTGATCAACACAGAGAAGCTTATTAACTGCAACCATTAGTGTATCTCTTAGTAAGAGGGACTACGTCAAAGGTGAGCAGCCATGTTCTAGGCTGTGTAGGGGAAACAGAAGCTCTACTTTCTGCTCACGGAGACTATTTGGCTCCAACTACGTGGCAGTGTTTTTGCTTTGAATTGCTTTGTTAGGTGTTTTACTCCATCAAGCCCCCTGGTTCAATCCAGAAGAGCATACAGATGCCTCAAATTTAATCTTGGTAGAAATTTGTCCCTTCTCCCCCAAAAAAGGAAGTACTTGAAGGGAAATCAAATGCATAGCACAAGTCATTGATAAGAGCTGTAGCTTCTTGACAGTTCCTTCCACTATCTCCTGGAGCTGTCTAAACTGATAAGTAAAAAAAAAATCCACATACAGCAACTTCCTGTGTATGCGGCTGCATTAACAGCTCTGTCAAACAGAAAGTAACCTTCTGGTTGAAAAACACCTTCCAATTTTTTTGATGTGTAAACTTGGAACTTCAGTCCTGTCTCCATACCAGGCTGAGGTTCTGCTTTAAGAGCTCAGAGATCAAAATGAAAGACCACAGTAACAAAATCAAAACACACTGACAAATCACAGCACTGAGCGGCAGCTAGATGCTTCGCTAGGCGACATACACCCCGGTGGGACGAAAGCAGTTATCGTCCCCTTGGAAACCACAGTAGGGTCCCTTTCCATCGGGGTTATAATATTTCCTCTTATTAGCAGGTTGGACACAAGCAGTTGCTGTCCTGACACGTGAGAAATGGGAATGCGATTTGCAGTCAGGTACAGCAGGTTACAGGGAGGCTGCAGTTTGGCTGCTCACATAACTCCAGAATTACACGATTTCTTCCCCAGGCTCCCAGCCTCAGGGAAGCCATATGTGGGACAGGACCACTAGCTGGCTCTTGAAATCACTAACAATCCTGAATTTCTGCAATCTAGGAAAGCTGTATCTGTGGAAAGAGAGAATACCAACTCTGGCAATCCACTGCTGTCTGACTTTCTCTGGGCCACACCACTGCTGGTTCAAGGAACAGGGGAAGGCAGGTGGCCAAATATTTCAGTCACCTCCCTGAGTGACAAGCCAGGAGCATGTAAGGACAGGCATAAATACAGAGTAAACAAGCGCATGCAGATGGCGACACTGGAAAAATGCTTACTTCGGCATCAGCATCTTGTTTTTCTCATAGAAGAGACGAAGATCCTGTGGGCTGCTGGCCTGTAGAGGAGAAAGAAAACCAGTGCATGAAGCAGTTGACAATGAAGGAAAGGGATTAGCATTTCTATTTCACAGTTACTCTGAAGAGCAGAGAGGCAGTTTTCAATTGATGAACCAGCACAGACAACAAGAACCTGCAGCTTGCTTTAGACTGAAAAGCAAGCACTGTGCCAGTGAAAATACAGTATTTCAGCCTGATGTCTCTTCGTCCCTGACCTGGCTCTGTCCTGCTCTCTCCTTCCAAGGGCTGAGTTTCACTGCAGTGGGCTCTCATGCTCAGGTCTGAGCTGGCCTAATAGCCTCAGCCAGGAGGCTAAATAATTGCAGACGTGAGGAGTCCCGAATGATGAATGGCAGCTCCCGCTGAGAACATGGATTAGTGCTGCAGGGCATTTAGAAAAGGGGCAGGGAGTCTGTTGATGGGCAAGGGATCTGTGAAGAGACCAGGAACATGGGGAAACAGCAACTGAATCAGGATTTTCTACTTTAGTTCCAGGAAGCCAGAAAGTCTCAAGCCACAACTCCTATTCATGCAGTAATATAAACAACTGCTGGGGATGTTGATTACAAGATCACAAATTCTGAGAGAGATTAAAGAAAAGG
>VZSC01008472.1:230135-251418 GCA_013398225.1 Steatornis caripensis | reverse complement strand
GGGGGGGGGGGGGGGGAGGCTAGGCACAACAAGAGGTTTACAGCTGAGGTTAAAAATAAAATCTCCAGTACAGAAGTGCAGACACAGAAAAATCTCCTAACGTCATTTCTCCATTTGTTTTTATGCAATGAATAATACTGGCCAGTAAATTAACCCTAGTGTCTCAAGCTTTTCTGCTTAGGCAAAGACTCTTTTATTAAAGGCAGAGCAGGCTGGCTGGCATGACACAGACACGAAGGCCGAAGGCAAATATAAACAGAGAAGGAAGATCCAAGAGATGCATCTGCAATCAATTATTGGTGCAGCAGACTGTGTAGGAAAGTGTGAACAACGAGACAACAGGCAGCTTCTCCTGATCATCAGGTCAGGCTCAAAAAACCCTCGAGCCTTCCACCTACTTCCATTTCTAAATTAGAAGCATTTAAGGTCAATTAAGATGCTTAAAACAGCAAATCAGACAAGCCAATCTGCAGATGGCCATCAAAATACCACTAAGACAGCACGGCTGGAAAAGCAGCCACATAAGATGCTGTTTCAACATCACCTACTCCCTCCGGCTGCTGATGAAAATTAAGGATAACTGCAAGAGCTCGGTACAAAACCTCAAAAGAAACCAAAGGGAGAGTCTCAAAAGCTGCTAATATCAGTAGACTCCTGTAGTACTGATCACAACACTATTTCTTGCATAGTCTTAGCAACCCAAGCTTCACGGCTCTCGTAAGAATTTGTACCAGTAAAAGCTACTGCACTCCTAAAAGAAGGAAATAAAGATTTCCTGGTTTTCTTTTTTGCAATAACCTATCCTTTGCTGTTCACAGAGCAGGGACCCAAACAAGAGGTGTAAAAATACTTTCTTCACAAACCATTAAAATGAATGTTATTCAGCAAAGCCCCTTGTTACACAGATGCCAAACTAAATCAAAATTTCCAATCACTGCCACTCAATTTTATTTGGTTCAGTAAAACTTTATTTTACACCTTTCCCCTTGCAGATCTTGGCTTGTAATCAGATTTTTAATACTTGGCAAACTTTAGCACCACAAGTGCACCGACTGCACCAAATGGCTTGGCCACAACACTCTGCATAATGAAAAATACGTCTGACAGACATAATGTACAAGGAGGAACTGAACTCCACTGCAGGGAAGCAAAGTGCTTGCTCGCATCAGATACAAACCTTGGCTGTTTGCTCTGTTCATTTCCTGTTGCAACAACTCAATTGTTTCACAAATACAATGAAGCTCTGATCTATTTCAAACACTGTTTTGTCAGAAATTTTCCTGGCAATAAAAACAGTATATTAAAAGCAGCACACAGGCAAAGCCCAGTTCATCAGAGAGGGTTTCTAAGCAGTAGCTTGGATAGAAACAAAATCGTCAATAAAGTTCCCCTCCTCTTTGTACAAATTAAAGTGAGATCCCTGTCAGGATGTTGTTTCTCCACATTCTGCTGTCTCAGTACCAGGCTCCTACCCACCCAGCCCACGCTTCCTCACTAGGGCTGTCCCCAATTCAAGGCTGCTCCGATACAGGTAGCTGCCTGCTGGGGAACAGTCATTTTAGTGGGTGCCCAGAAGAGACAACTGTGGATCACCATTGATTTGGTAAAGACAACTGCATCTTCACATACTTCATTATTAATCAACAGTGTCACACAGTTCTGCTCCCAGCAGCAGCTCCCAGGCCTGCCATCATGTGCCCAGTCCACTGCTTCCCTGCAGTTAGCATCCATTTCATAAAGCACTGGTACCTTTCAGCCACTTTGCTCACCTCTTCTTTCAATAAATAGTGCTTCTGTGAGAATCAGGGGGAAAGAAACCCACAAGTGTTTCTAAGACACTAAAAACGCCATTTGAATTCCTTCTTCTAGGAAGCTAAGGACTTGATTTGAAATCTACCTTCCAAGCAGATATACCCTACCCAAGAAAAACATCAGGAAGCACATTTTAGGCACCTAACAACTAAACCATTCAAGATGTACAGAGCCAGCCTGCTACCTCTAGGACAGCATCCATCTGTTGGAAACAGGGATGCAGAATGGACAGCTCAGTTTTCCCCAAGAACACGAGACAGACCAGCAGGCCAATTCACACCCTTGTTCCCTCTCTCATATTACTATGGAGCAGCTGCTCCATAGTAATAACTGGCTCTGTTCTTGTCTGTCCTTTCTACGTAGAAAGGCAACTGCACAAATTCCATCCTACCACTCTGTTACTTTGTCCTGAGCAGCAGTGAAAATATGTTGAGCCAAGACAGGCATTCAGCGTAACCCTGCCAAATCCCACTTGGTCCTGGCTGCCTGCAAGTGAATTACACGTGAAAAGTACACAGTGTGGTGTTTCCAAAAGCACTCACCACTGGATTTGTTGTGCTTGGGCAAAGGCTGGATGCAAAAGCCCAGCACTCAGTCAGAAGAGTGCCAGAGACGTTCACACCCTGAGTGAACGGCACTGTCTAGTCAATACTTTATAGCAGGTGCCTGGTATCTGCTCTTTTCTTTGAATACTTTCTTTTGGGATTCCTAGGGATTTGAAGGTGCAGAGAGGGGATTCAGATACATTAGAAAGAAAAAAGAAATAAGTAATGATGTTTCTAGCTTGATAGTTCTAGGGAAAAAGCTCAAAAGTCTGCTGCAAATACCTCCTGCTCACGCAGTCTTAGAGTTGATATTTTAAGACTCCCACAACTAAGCAGCTGGCATTCAGGGGATCCGGAAATCACAACCACCAGGAAAAACCTAAACCAAACCACAAACCTTATTCTCTACTCCCAACAGATCACGATCAACCCCACAAACACTAGGCCAAAAACCAATGGCTCACTGTCTACGGCAACAAGTCAATCACTGTGCCCAGTCTTAGCAGAGTAACATACCACCGTCAGGAATATCTGTCCCCATTGACACAGGACAGTCTCCAGAGGAACAGCTTTGGGAACGTAAGAGCAGCCTGACTAACAAATAAACCAGGAGTTCAAATTCTGGGTATAAAATCCTCCCTTCCTTAGTCTTCCTCAAGGCCCATTTCACAGCTTAGCAGTTAAGTGACACATAATCCTAGTACTTACGTAGGCAGAATTAACCCAGAAATAAAGCTGTGGACTTGGTACACAGGATTAGAAATTAATTTTTCACCTAGCAGCTAGCCGAGACGAGAATATATGCAGGCAGGTTAACCCTTTCAGAGCTGCCAGACCAGGCAGCAAAACTTGCATTACCTCTCTTGCCACTTCCCTGCTCCCTGGCTCGTTCTCCCACAGACACAGCACACCATGTCCAGAAAGCAGCTAGGATAAGATTCACTAAGCTCAGACAGCAAACAGGTTTCGTGGTCCTTGGCAGGATCTGATGTCCAAATGGACCTGTGCCATTGCCAGAGAGCTCTGACAAAACACATGTGCTCAGCGGTGCATCTGCCCAGTTTTTAAAGGGGTCATGCAACAAACAAATCCCTCCGACCAAAAGAAAAAAGAGATTGAGGTCATTTAACTCTAACCGTATTTAGAACATAACCTGACAAGGACTAGATTGTTTTCGCAAGGTATTTTAGACCTTGTGTAAATCTGTTTCCAGTTTTACTTCTGGATGTCACTTGCCTGCACAGCCTACATCACCTCATGGTGGGCACTGGGTCCCAATCTTTCCAGCTCAGGTAAGGACAAGAGAAAACTGTTACAGCCTTCAGGCTTTTCTGAGTATCAGTCAGCAAGACCAGTAAACATGCTGTTCAAGCCCTGACCGTAGCAACAGAAATAAAGTGATGCAACTCCAGATCACTTATTAGGCAAGGCAAATTAACAATACCACATTAATACATTGCTCAGCAAATCTGTTTATGGGGATTATGAATCCCATTAATCTCATCCCTATGGCAGTCTCACTGTTTTATGTGCTTAATACAAAAAGCTCCTTAAGACAGCTTCACCAGCCATCCTACCAACTGTTCACATCTAAGTATCAGCAGCTTCTTTCTTGTCTGTGTGCAGGGGGGCAGGGAAGGGACAGGAATGGCTCTGGGAAGTTGCCTTGGGTGACCCTGCTATAGTTAATTTTAACTTTGAGACAGCTAGAAATCACATTCATGCACATACACACATCTGTCTTGATTTATAAGCACTTTCCGGATTGACAGCTGCCTCAGTCTTTCTACACATTTGATCTTTTCTCCCAGCCCCCTGAAGCCCTATTTTATTTTTAGGCAGCTCATTGCTCCTCACTGCAGATAACACTGGAGTCCTTTGGAGTTGCATCCTCCTGAAGGTGACTAATTGGCACATGCAGCAAACAGCTAGAGCTCTCTAGTGTGGCGTGTTTCACACCACTGTGCTCCAGATTCCCATAGGAATATCAACTAGACAGAGGTGAGGGGCTGTTCTTGCCAGTCTGGGAGGGAAGGCATGGTAAGGACTTAGCCTGAAGATGTTAACATCAGAAATTCAGGTTCTGGGTGCCCTGTACAACTGGGTCTGCTGGTGGCACTATGTGGAACCAGCCCGTTACCTCCCCACCCATTTGTAGATGTCCCTCCCAAATGCACTCATTCCTATTCATGGTCTCCCCATCACCTCTGTCCGCTAACCCTCTCTCCTCCCCCAAAGCCCTGTAAACTATAGGTTCTCACCTGCTCAGTGACCACTAGCAGTAAATTCTTACAACACAGTCATGCCAACAACGAAATAAAGCCTGTTAACCTTTAACTAGCTTTCCAGCATCTGCCCCAGACAGGCTTCTTTCACCTGAAACTCGCAGCTAGAAGGCAATTTGTGACACATGTGGTCAAAACAAATAGGCAGTGCACAGAGAGCCATCTGGGCTGAGCTCTTCTCTCTCCCTGATCAAACAAATCCACAGCTGCTACTGCAGTAACAAATGGGGCCTGGCATTTTGCTTCAAAATACAAACCCCAAAAGAGGAAAGGGCATGGGGAAAAATTAAAATAGGGAAACAAATGACCCCCGTCCCCTGCCCAACAGATGTTGGATGCATATGGGAGAGAGAAGCTATCCAGTCAAGCAAGCACAAAGCAAGGATCAGGACCTGCTGGGCAGGGACCAAAATGTCCCTTCATTGCTCACCACATGTCAGGTATTGCCATGCCCCAGCCAGAGGGACACAGGGGGGACACAGGCATACGGACTGCTCTCACCTCTCCAAGCCCAAGGAGACCCATACAGGCAGAGAGCTAATGGTTTTCTGAACACCAGCCCTTTCAAAACCTTGGCTGGAGAGCTTAACGAAGTTGACTAGTATTCAGTTTTATTTCCTGTGAAAAGTCTTCCCTGTAAGAACAAATGTTTTCAGAAGAACATTCCTGTGACATGCTTCAATAACCAGTGGTAAAAGCCACCTAATTCTTTTCAAAGAAATCAGATACCTCAAGGCTGTGTGTGAGCTATGATGAAAAGAACACCTACGATAAAGTCACCACGTTAAATGGTAACTAAATCATTTGAATGAGTAGAGTATCAAGGCGCCCTTAGAGACTAAAAGGCACCAAGTTACAAGACAGAACGAGTGCAAGGCTGTCCTATGCATGCAGAGTCAAAGCTTGCTTTCTCCACCCCCGCATTTTTTTCTTAACACACAAGTATTTATTTTCTTTTATCCTAACAGTCATTTTCTCCTCTCAAACAAAGATACCAACACCGACAAGTGGATGCAGTCAGTAAACAGGAGCCATTCAGGAGTTTCAGGGCACTTTGTAGGGGTGTTTATAAAAAAACATGCAAAGGAAATGAAGTATTGCTCTAAATACAGAGCAAGCTGCTCGACAGAATGGAAGATTCTTACAGCAGCTGGGAAAAAGTCACCCTCAAGGAGAAAAGTGTTCCTGGCTCTAGACAAAACCAAAACATACCATTAGTTTACCTCTGTATTTGTCCACTCTTTCCTGCAACAGATTCAGAATTCACTTTATCCTTCCTGATGATGTAACTGCATAAACATTCAAGGTCTTGTGTGAAATTCCAAAGAGCTTTGGAACCGAAGCTCAGAAAGTCCTGCACTTCATAAAATTTGCCTTGTGACATGAGCATAGATTCCCCTGCCCCTCCTCAAATTGACTTTTTTTTTTTAATTTGGATTGTTTGGTTTTGGTTCTTTAGTTTTGGGGTTTTTTGTTAGGGAGCCAGGATAAAGAGATGTCAGTGCATGAGAAAAGAGGGCCACAGTTCACATTTGCCCTAACTGATATAAGAAGCTGAAGAGTCAGCATTAGCTTACACAACAGCATGCAAATTTAAGGTTTCATCTTTTTCCATAGATTAGAGACAAGCTCTACAGAGCTCACACATTAGAGAAGCAAAGAAGTATCAGCAACTCAAGCACCTCTCTGCTATGCTGTTAAGACAGGAATGAAAAAAACCTGACAAGTACAGTTCTTTAAAATAGTGGTTGTAATGGAAAGCCTGCAGATCTCATTCAGCATGGAAGAGGACTAATACAGTGTGGCACACTAACGATTGCGAACAAGAAAAATGCACTGAGCCTAGATGAACTCTGGCTATGTGTAAGCTTAAAAGTACATGAAGTAGTCCTGAAGCAACTTGCATAAGGCTGTGATAAATTCTCCATCATTCAAAAATTTAAAATCAGATAATACTTTTCACAAGTTATATGCTCTAGCTCATCCAGAAGCTATGGCACAAACTACATGGTGGAGTTTTACTGGACTGTGTTATATTTGGAGGGGTTTGGACTTGATGAATGTAAGCATTTCAGACTGGAAGGGACTGCTGTGAGATGACAGATAAGATCCTTTTGATAAAATCCTACTTAACTGCTCTAAAAACAAAGTCAATTTAGCTGAAATACACCAGGCACCACCAAATCATCCTGAACATTAACTTGCAGTTACAATCTTCCTTATTGTCCTTCCATACTCAACAGAATTATAATTACAAATTATACACTGAGTACAGTTGTAAATAGAAACTGATATTTTTAAGTGTGGGCTTGGACAAAAACCCCACTGTTTTAACTGATTCATAGTAATTTTCTGAAAAGATGACCCTTCCTAAGGATTTATAACCAGGAAATACATTTGACAGACACAGCCCACAGGATGAGAGTCATATTCTAGTAATACATGCAGCATTACAACACATAAAGCACCTTATTGTCAAGGTGTTGGACAGCCAGGCCACCATGAGGCTGCATCTATAGGAGTTAATATTATAGATGACAGAAGCCTTAGAGTAAGTGGATTAAAAAGAAAAAAAAAGGCAAAAAGTAAGAGAGAAACATTCAATCTAAGCAACTCACCTGAAAAGGAGCCTTTCCTGTCAAACACTGATAAATGATGGTTCCTATACTCCAGAGGTCAGCTTTGGCATCGTAGTGTTGAGACATAATGACTTCTGGCGCCTTTTTGGAGAGAGAAGAGAAATCTGTTTTACAAAACATGTAGGGTTTGGGGTTTTTTTGGCAGCTGCAACAAAGAAACAAAAGTCACTACTATGCTTTAAAAACCCCCGAGCTAAATTCCGCAATAACCGTGAAGTTTGCTCCCAAGAAGACTGTAACACTACCTTGGGAAGGGCCAATTCCCTGTCTAAGTGGGGGAAGCAGAGACTTTTGCTCAGTCAGACAAAAAAATACCAGATGCTGTTTCACTACTTTGGGCAAACTCAGTACTTTCCTTTCTCAGCATACTATTTTCTGCTGAATGCACCTGCGCTCAGAAGAAGCCTCACTGAAATTGCACAGACAGATCTTCTAAACGAAAGCAAGTAACAGGTAAATGATTAAGAAAAGCCAAGGCTTGCACTGCACAGGTTAGCTTCAGCCTCCATCCTGACCTGCATCACTTTCCTCATTTAGCCTAAGATGGCAGAATATAAATTATGCTCCAGAGCCTGCTGCCAAGGTCACAGTTTGGGTGCAATGGCATATCTGTGCATTTTGGTCCAACAGCTTGAGTCCTGCTGTGCCTCAGACTCCGGTTTCTAATCTCACACGATGCCCTCAGCTGCTCCCTCCCATGCCTGTTCTAGAAGCTGGAGATGGTGCAAGTCCACAAAGCCCCATGGCTCAGGCGGCAGTGTGCCTTAGGAACACCAGCAGCAGAAGAGGGACAGAAGGGCAGGCTTGCTAATCCCACGTGTTTGTAACAACAGATTTCATTCAGTGCTGCCAGCATGGAACAGGATCAATTTTCTAGCTCTGTTAGAAGTCAAGTCCACATTTAATGGAAAAAAAAAAATATGGCAGCAAACAAGTTGTGGACAGGAGCTCAGCCTGTCCGTAAGGGAAGCAGGCATGACACCAAACAAAGCCAAGGAAGCAGGAGAAGAACCGCACAATGAGGTTTCAAGTCTCACACGATGTGGATCGTATCAGGGCTCAAAGCTTTTTCTGGTGTGGGTAAAATACCTTTCTTTTTTAAAAGAGCAAAATAAAAAGAACAGCAATGGGCTACGAGCTAAAACAGGGAATAAGGGCCTGCCTTGCCAGCAGATGTTCCCAGGGCTACCGCACAAGATCACAATAGCAGCACAGACAAGACTTCAAACACTACCTAAATCCCAGCTGAAGCCTCCCTCCCCATCTTCCTTCAAATCCATCAGTAAACAGAGAACAATGTGAAACATTCTGAGACTCCTTGTAATGTCCAGAGTTGTTTAAAATAAAAAAATAAAACCCGCCATCACTGGCTTCCTCCAGCCCGTTCAAAAAAATAAGCTGGGTGTTTTCATTTACTTTCACAGGAGACTCCGAAAGAAAAAGTACCACTAAAAATAGACAGTTCAGGAAATTCTCACAGGAGAGAAAGAAAACTACATCTTCACAGATAGCACAGTTCAAATAAACATCAGCCTTCAAAAAAAGGGAGAGAGGGGAAGTTTTGCTTCAGTTGGTACTGTGGAACACACTACCAAACACGCTACCCCTGTGCAGTGCAGCACAGTCCAGCCTAACTCTGCCTAAAGAGTACAGACCAAAAAACCTTATAGTGGATTAGACCATGTTCAAAATAAGGTGCCTACCGCCCCCAGGGCACTTGTAAAAATACAACCTGAATTGATTCACACAATCTTTTCACTTTGAGGTCAGACACCCACATCCCCAAGAACTATTACATGGCTGGCTTTGACATTTTTATTTCTGGCCTGGTTTTGTCATTTTTAATTTTACTGACTTGATGTGACACCAAGATCTTGGCTGCTACCATGAGCACAAACAAGAGATCACCTCCTCACATCCTGGTCCCAGAGTGGAAAGTACAGAGGGAGTGAAAGTGATCACCTTTTTTTAAGCACATCTGTTTCACAAGCTAAGAAGTCATCATGGAAGCAGCTGGTTTGGTGAAGGAATCGGGGTGAGGGGTCGGGAGAGAGCTAGGGAGTGGGAATGCATAAAACAAATTGCAAACAGAAGCAGGTGAGCTCCATTTACACCCATCTGCTGAGCTGCACAGCAAAGCATACTTAGGAGTAAGCAAGCCAGAATGACAAAATCTCTACCTGCACAGGCCCATAGATTTGAAGAGATTTTTGCAAGACCAAAGAGCTAAAAACAGCTGGAGATTTTACAAAAGTGCTATTAAACAGGGACTTTGTTCCTGATGCTGCGGCCTTAGCAAAAAGGACTGCAAAGCCCAAAGTGAGTACAGGCTTGTGGAACCACTCTGTGCCAAAAGGGCCTGCTGAAGCAGTGATTTACTGATGTTCCTCTCCAAGAAAGCAACACCTCAAATACACCCAGAACTGTGAAATATCATCCCAGTCCTCACTCTCTTTTGCTGTTTCTTTGCTCACAGCAGAGGAAATAGATTTCATTTCCCAATGCCTTCAGTGGAGAGTCCCCGGTCCCTTCCTGAACATGCAGTTTCTGAGAGCAAACAGCAATAAATAATCTGTTTTGTTCAGTTCTATTTATCAACAGTTCACCTGAAAGTTAGATGACAACTCAAGCACTTGTCCAACATCACCAGCAGCTAGAACTTTATGAAGTCTCCCTGTGTAATACTTGTTTTCTGACAAGTAAATGAAATTTCACCTCTGGGGGAAAGACTAGCAAAAAACCAAAGCCTTACTTCTGGGGGGCAAAGCAAGAACAATACTGGAAAAGCTGTAGGCAAAACACACTTACCATGTACATTGGTGAACCACACAATGTTGCTGCCATCATATTATTCTGCAGATATCGGGCAAACCCAAAGTCAGCTACAAAGAGAAACAAAGAGGTAGGTCAGGATCAGACAGCTCTAGAGAGCCTGCACCTTCCCCACTTCATTCCTCCCTACTTCCCTTTCACATCCCATGAATCTTCACAGCCAGAGAAGTACCCGATCTTAAGACTTTGACAGCTCTCTTCTCCAGCAGCAACATCCTTGTGCTAGTTATTAATGCACACTCAGACACTAGGAAAGGATAGACCAACCACAAAAAAAGTATTCAGAAGAACTTTTCAGAGATCAACAGTCACTTATTCCTGTACCCATTTCCCTGCACTCTGAAACATCAGCTACTGGAAGCTGGTAAAGCTCTCTACTTTACTGAGAGTGTACCAGTTCATAGCTAGTTCATCTGCTGCTATTTCAACTTCTAATTTGGGGAACTGAAAGCTCCCCTCCATTGAAAAGGCCGCAATGCAAGACATCCAAGAGAAACCACTACTCACCACTACCCACGTTTCTAGACCAGCCCTACTGAAAACAGTCTGGCTCTTGTTCCTCTAGAAGAGTTTCAACAGTGCCAACCCCAGCACGAAGACAGAAAGCTGAGCCATAGTTCACCTGGTGGCTAGAAAAGCCAGGGACAAGAACACTAAGATGAATTACCTCTGCAGGTTACTCAGCATCTGATCATATGATACTCAGAGATTCTCTCAAGGTTACCAGATACTTCAAACTAGGAGAGTGACACAGCTGTTTGCACTGTCATCTGCCTGTCACTAATGGATCGGTATGGCTAGCTACTCCCCAGACCACGTACTTCTTGGGGATGTGGGCTGGAGGGGTTGCAGGGTACACCACACCCAAGAGCAGCCATGCCCACAGCCCTCCTGCCTGCGTCTGTGGCTCCCAGACGCTTCCACATTCCAGGTAACTCTGCACTTCACAAAAAAACCCAACTGCAGCCAAGTGGGCAGCAATGTTCCAAATTTTTCCACTGGACCTCATTTCTCAGCTGAATGAAAGCACTGACACTTTCTCCACAGCACAGGGTTGAGCTAAGGAACAGTTTTATCTCATTTGCGTCAGCTTCAGCTTGTGAACTGTAACACAATCAAAATTCCACGTGTTGAGGGTGCTATCATCCAGCATGCATTTCTGAGGGACTGCAGGGAATACACGTGCTCTGTAACTGGATTACTGGAGCGTTTGTTCCAACTACCCATCTATCTGTGCCACTTGCCTAATGTGCAAAAAGTTAATCTCTTCAAGATGCAGCTGAGGAGCCTGCCTCTAATGTGGCCTGTGGAAATGCCTGCCTTCAGGTGTGCCTGACTCCCCCTGTGCTCTCCGAGGCCAGCCAGGAGAGCACCTAGTTTCAGGCCTTAAGACACCAACTTTTACCTCAATTCTATTAGAAGCTGACAACAAAAGTCACAACTGCTGCTCATTTACTGGTAAGCCTGAAGATTACAAGTCAATTAGAACAGGCTGGTATTTGTTTTTACCAAGGGAGGCACCGTTCAGCTTGGAAGTGGAACAAGGCCTGCCCAATTTCTTTTGCATTAGTCTGCATCCTGGCAGAGCAGAAAGCTCTTGCTCCTACTGCTTGGAGCCAACTAATGGTTATGTTTAGCAGAGGAACTAAGCAAGGAAGAGGAAAAACATTGAGGCATTTTAAAAAGCGCAGCAATTCTTTCCTCCTCCTAGACAGTTCCCCAAAGAAAGACTGAGGCTTGCTACTTCTTCATCACCAAACTCCCCCGAGAGCACTTAGGGTGATGTTCGTAACAGGGTCTTACCAATCTTTATGCGAATGTTGTTGGGATTTGATTTCCTGCCTCCAGCGTAGGAAAGGAGGATATTCTGTGGTTTCAGGTCCCGATGGATGATGCCTTTGCTGTGCAGCATTTTCATGGCACCTGCTATCTGCTGGAGAAAGAGCCTGATGGTGTCTTCACTAAGTGTACGCATAGCTGGGGAGAAGGATAAAAAAAATAATCACAGATGAAAAAAATCAGCTCTCTGAAGAGCCCAGAGGGCAGATTCTCCACAGCAATTAGCCATAATTTGGCATTTTTACTTCCATGTAAGGTGTTTTTTCTCCACACACTATTTCTGAATGATTCCTACAAGCAACAAGGGAGAGCGTTTGCATTCCCAGCTTATCCTGTGGTCAGGGTTATTTTCAGTTACCGGTCTCTCATGGTGAACTCAGGCCAGCAACTGGAGCTAAATTTGGGTTATCAACTAGGTCCAAAAAGTGACATTTGGTGAGTTTTTGGGCTTCCCTCAGCAAGAGCTGCCAGCCAGCTCTAGGCACACACTAGGCAGGGCCTGTGGCCCAAGGAGTGGGACTGTTGCTACCTTTGAGCTATGGTCAATAAATTCAGAGCTTTATCACAAAGACTATGTCTAAACCTGGAGCTAAGAGAAAAGGTAGTTCAGATTAGGCTTTACATGTGCAGGAATCATTAAGACTCAGGCTGGGCCTGGAAAGGGTTGGTAGGTGAAATCCAGAGTCAGTAGGGTACATGACCAGCAGGGATCTGTAACTTCAGGGTATGAGTCCAAGACCAGGCCCAACCTTGTGAATCATCACCCACACTAGACCAAACCATAATCCTAATCCCAAATCCAATGCTAGGATGAACCACAGTCCAATATTAACAATGTACCCCTACCAAATGGCCCCTGCAAACTGTCATCTGACACCCTCCTACCTTGCATCCATAGGGAGGAAAGAGCACCAAGACAGTCTCACAATGCTTTTATAAGGAAATTGTTATTTTTAATATTAGTAATAGAAATCTGCAAATATGGAAGCTCTGAACTGCACCCTCCTGAGAGATGGTCTTCCCAAGAAGAGTAGTGTGAAGATTGAAGGGATTAAAATAGCATTCAGCCAGCTCTTCTAATCAGAGCGATGAGACATTAGCTCTCGTTATTTTAAGAGCTACATGTATGAAACTCTTGCCAGAGCTGGGAGCAGCCTGCTGAACAACTCCAGGATCAACAGTGCTGCCAGCCTGCCTCCTTGCCGGTCTCTGAGCAAGTCAAGCTTAAAGCAAGAACCATTCCACTTGAATAAAATAAATTTTTTTTAAAAGGTCCCCGTAAATTACTTGGGACTTCATTAGTGTTTTTCCAGCTGTTCTCTACGAAGACATTAAAACAAGCTGGCAGGAGCTTCAAAATGCTACTCTACCTAGTCAGCTAGAAGGGAGGAATTCTTATGAAAACACAGATGAGGTTGCACACAGCTTTAACATAACACAGGAAATTAAAAATCTAACTTTTAAAATACGTGCATGGGAAACAGCAAGGGACACAGATAAGTTAAACACAGCACTTAGAATAGAAAATAAACTCCCACCACTCCTAAACCTCACTCTTCTAGAAAGCTGCACAAGCAGAGCTGAAATGTCACCATGGCTATCAGCTGGTCCTGGACTCATACACGTGAGACCAGGGCACATGTATATAGAGTTTCTCCCCCCTCACCGGGCCTTTTTCCTCAGGAACTGGCACTCAGCTGGAATTCAAGAGACTCCTCTGCAAGAAGGGGAGATTCTGTGAAGGGATTTTAAGGATATTAACAGGCAGCTGAGATGCCAGTCTTCCAAACCCACTTGCATATTTTGAAAAAAGCACTACATCTTTAGCAAGGCTTTCCCTGACCTCCTGCTGAAATATATTGGTGTACTCAGTCCTGCACTATTTTCTGTCTATTAAAGGTCCAGCATCTCAGCTGTGCTCAGTCTTCTCTGCAACAAGAGGTCCCTGCAGCATTTCTGCAATTCCTATTCAAGGAATCCTATTCAGGAACAGTTGAAACACCATCTTTAAACAAAACGGCAAGAATTCCAAAGTTTTTTGCCCAATTCACCTCAGGCCCAGAAAAGGACATGCTGTCTCATCTTCCTCCAAACATGAAGCAAGACTTGAAAGTTGCCAGTTCTTAATATTATTAAGCTAGCAGCAATTACAGACTCCTGGCTAAATACACTCTGCCTCTAGCAGAGAAACTGTGCTGTTGAGAGCTTTGTTCCGACCTGCAGTCCCAACAGCACTCCACATCTTTAAGGCGTTACCCTCTCATTTCGATACTTTGGTGGCTATAAGGCTAACACAGCCCCAGCCTACGCCCCTCAGCAAACCAGCCAAGTCTCCCTGACATGGACACTAATTCCTTGTACTGAAAAGAACAACATTGCTACCAAGATCCGAAAAACCCATTCATCCAAAGAAAATAGAGCCTCTAAGCTACTGATGCCTGCAGAATTTAAGCTTTTCCACTTCACAGAAGTCCATACAAAGATCTCAGCTCTGCAAAGGTACTGTTTTCCTGACACACAGAGCTCAAGCTGGGTCTTGAGCCTGCACACAGATTCCCCCAGTGCAAGGGGCTGTGGCATATTGGAGCTACAATGTTGCAGCGTAGCAAAATCAGACACAGGACTGTTGGATCCTCTGGCAGCATTAAATCTCAGAAATCCAGGTACTGCAGCAAGGACTGTGAAATTGAGATGCTGCCCTCCGTAACAGAGAAGGGACAGTTGGTTACTTGGGGAGTATAGAGGTATGCCCTTTTACTTCCCTCCATTAACAAACGGGCTGTGACACAGAAAAACAAAAGTCTTTATCTCTTATACTCAGCCCATCAGTCTACTGCGTGACAGCTGCAATCTCCAACTGAAGGACAGAGACATAAATACAACCGACACTTTCTGCGGCTACAGGATAATTGGTCCACAAAAGGTCTTCTAGAGCAGCTACCATCAGCAGAGGGAGGGAGAAGGTACAGAAAATTCATTCAATTTAGGTGCCACCAAAAAAGGCATGGAGAACAGAACAACTCACCTTCTCTGCTACATCCCAAATAAGGAACTTGTACTTCTGTGCCTGTAAAAAGGGGACATCTCTCATCTTTGCCAGAAAATTGCAGGCAAAACACTAAGCCTGCACTGACGTCTGGGCATCCCCATGGAGATCTGTGGTCAGCAACACATTCTTGCAGAGAACGCTGTTTCACAAGCCTTACTTTGCCATTACTGAGAAGTAATAATATCCCTGTGTTTATTTTCATGGGCTCCACTTCAGTGATGAGGCACTCAGCTTACTGCCTTGGGAACGGCTGCTACACAGGTCAGTAAATCAGAGCAAATATTTACTCCGGGTCAGTGCAAGGCCCACGTGCCTCATAGCTCTTAAGGCGTAGAAAAACGATGAAACCACCTAAAAAGTGCCCTGGTCAGCCTGTGCTGTTCAGTCTGCCACGTAAGCTGCTGTAAACAGCCCTTGTCAGCTGATCCAAGGGTAGATGCATTGGAGTCCACCTGCTGACATTACATGACAACATTTTGGAAAAGTTATTAAGGAAAAAGAACATCTCCTCTTACCCGCAGGTGCCACAAGTATGTCTTTAACACGGGCCTGATCCAAATCATGCTGAAGTCTGAGAGACCAAGCTGATTTATTTGGGGCTTGTCTTGCAACTCCCCCAGCTCCACTCATGCAGAGCACAGCCAGCGACACTTCTGACTTGCACAGAAGACTTTATAGAAGACTTATTCCAGGTAGGTCTAGTCTTAGCATTGATATTAACTACCTAGCTGTAGAGGGTGAAAAGTTACACAACAGTGCCTCACACTTCTTGTTTGCAAAGGGGTCCCCACACCACTTGGGATGAATTAGAAGATCTCAGCTCCTTGCACATGTCATGGTCGAACGAAGAAATGCCCTGCTCCCACATGAAGTTTTATTCAGAGAGATGTGCTCTCCAAGAAGCAGCTTTAAGAAAGGTCATGAACACGCACTTATGAACTGTCCATAACAGCCTGTGACAATGCCAACTCACAGAATTTAAGAAATTTTAGATCAGCCTGCTCTGACCTCCTGAGTACCCAAGGCCACAGAATCACAGTTATACCCATACCAAGAATGGTCACTTCTGCAACACTTCCCACAGCTCTACCACGCACAGCAATCTGCCACTCTCTGCTCAAAATGTACCCTATGACGGGCTTTAAATGAAAGCAACATCCATAGAGATCTATCAGAAGGGAGATCACATTGCACCATTAAAGAACACCACCGCAGAAGTTATGCTCAGCAGAAGACACACAACCTTAGGTTGTATCAAAGAGATAGGGCTGACCGACAGCGTAACCCAACCAAAATGCACATTGCATTGAAACATGCACATACGCACGTCTTCCAGTCATGAGGACAAGGAGAATTAGAGTGCCTTTGGATTCAACACAGAATTACCATATTGCCTAATGCTTGTAATTAGAGAGCAGAATGGATTGGGAAGCTTACAAGCATCTCGTTCAATGAGAAACAAGGGATTTGCATGCGCAGCTTGCATAAGCGTTACAGGAACTACCAGCAAAAACGTCTGAGTCGTCAGTGGGAAAGTAGACGTTGCAATTAAAAATCATCATGCAATTATTAAAATAACTGAAGCAGCACAATAACTGCTCAATAGAGTTGAGCCTCCTGGGTACCAGTGAAACATCCTGGAAGAAATGTGAACCTTCCAAGATGAGTTTTCAGGAAAAACTCATTGTTGTCAAAAGCACCCTGAGCACCCACATAAGCTGGGAGGGGACATAACCCCAAGGAGCATGTGGTGGAACAGAAAGCCACATGATGCAAAAGCTGACGTTTATCTAGGCTCTGTAAGACCCAGATCTCTGCTGCAGTGATGGTAGTAACCTTCTTGCTGCAGCCCTTACTGACTGCTCCCCTGGAAACCTGTGCCTGCTGGGTTTTCTCTACTGGCAACTGGCACACAGATGTTAAGAGTTAAAATAAAAGCAAGCACCAATTTCCCAGTCACAACAGTTTCTCTTTTCAGTCATCAAGGTAAATTATTATGTTGATAAAAGCAGAGCTAAAGCTAACTTTTTCAAATTAACTCAGGCAAAGAAGGATCAAACCTTACCCCAGGCAAACCAACCAACCAAACTGGGGTAAACCTGATTTTTATTTGGAAAACACAATTCATAATTCACTTCCCCAAACTAGCCACCAATTTCCTGAGTAATCTCATTTTGTGTTAATAGCCTAGCTAACTGCACAGTATGCTTCACCTTTTTCTTGGTGGGGGGTGATAGAAGGGAGAAGATGACAACGGACACACAGAAGCAGTAGTACGAATGGGAAGATCTTCTATAAACCCATGTTTCTGTAAATCATTTGGCCAGAAGCTGTGTTCTTGTTTACACATGCAGCTTTGCCAACAAGAGTGGACAGCCCAGTGTTTTAACATCAAGGTTCATTTCATGTGCATGAAATCTAAAAACTTTAGCTTTCAAAGTCTACATACTGGTAAAACTGAAGTTTGACTACATTTTAAAAGCATTTCATCATTCAAGTTTGCACTTTTATGCAAAAATAAAAAGGTGTCAAATACAAAACCATTTTCACTTGGTATTCATAACAGCGTTGCATCACCACCAAAGATGCTCCTTTTAAAGCACAGCAATACCCAATGGATGCAAAACACCATCACTTATCTAAGACAAAGCACACTGAACCTGTATTTCAAAACACAAATGTTTGCCACTTCTATCTCACTCACATTTTAAACCAACAAAATACATGAAAGGCAGAATATTGCTTCATTTTCCTTTAAGGACTAAAGCCTATCTGAAAATTAAAGTCCACAAATGTAATTCATTACCCTGTATGAATAGAGTGCAACATACTAGCATCAAGCCCCAAATAATCATTCTAGGGATACCAACACTAGCTGTAGGGCAAATGTAAATTTAGCTTTTAATCCTTCAATTTTTGCCATTTCCAGGCATCACGCACCTCAAGTAAGGAGCCTGAAGTATTATTCAGCTGACTAGCTTTTAATTTGAACAATGTGAACAAACTTTGTTTAACCGTGACCCAGAGCCGCACGAGAAATGAGATTAAAGTTGTCTCTTCACATTTAGTAATCTTCTAGTTAACATGCAAACCAACAAGAAAGCTACTTTGTAGAAAAAAACACAGGCCAACAGAAAATAAGGGCTGTGTCTGACTGCAGCTAACCAACTCATTCAACAATACCTACTGTTTAGGTATTCAGGTGCTATGTGATTTTCACGTAGGCCAGGATCCTGTACCTGTGCAGTGGGCTGCATTGAAAAACAGCTTGGGAGATTGAAGCCGGAGTCCCAGCAATACCACTGTATAACATGCAAAGAACATTTCACTCGGTTTGATGGCAAAGAGACACTTCAGTCTCATCAAGAGGTTCTTCAAGGCACCACAGTCACAGATACCTGTGCTATGTTATCCAAAAGACCCTGAAGTCACCCTCACAAGACTACTGGCTACACTGCAGTCACCCTCAATACACTGTGAAGTAAGAAACGTGTTCTGTTCTAGACGCAGTGCACCCTTAGGGGAAAACTTAAAGTTAGGGAAATACACCCTTGGGATCTTATTTTAATCGAACCCTACAGAACTGCAAGGCATCAGTATAAACAGCTTTTTTTCAGTGACCAAGGAAAAGACAAACCATGTCCCTAGCAGTGTTAAAATACGTTTAATCTATGAGGCCCTTCTAACTAAAATACGTAACTACTGACAACAGTTACCACTGACCTACATAAGAAAGACAAGACTAGCTTTTATCGTCATGGATTCTCAGTTTTCAAATGATTATCAAGGGTGAACATCTTAGAAGAGGAGCAGCGATACTCTGTTTATTTTGCAGGAATTTTTTTTTAAAAAGATATACCATCTGTTTACTATCTTCTACAAATCCCAGCAACTTTAATGAGCTAAAACAGTCAGTGTTTTCTTCCGAATACAGAGGATATTCGCCATATTGTTCTACTTACTGTGAAGATAGTCTGCCAGGTCACCACCGTTACAGTACTGCAAATAGAACAGAAAGCTCAGTTAATGCAAGGCAAATCAAAGATTAAAAAGAAAAAACAATAAACTTCACTAAGATGGCAGGCTTATCATGGTATTTAAACATAAATAATCACACACATGTCAAAATATATATTCAGAAGTTGGCAGTCAAAACAAAGAACATCCCCACAGGTTCCTTTTCTGTCCTATTTCCCCTACACATTATGTTGCATTATGATACACCAGCATTAACTAGCTTTTGTGCATGTGCACATCTGTGTACATGCACATCAGAAAAAGATAAGACCAGAAGAAAATATAAGGGTCACCACTGGAAAGACCACCAGAAAGCTGGTTAAGCAAAGCGTGGGAACAGCCACAGCTGAAAACTGGAATTCCCCACATCCCATTCCATATCATTAAGGAAAGTCAACAAGACCTCAGAGCAAAGACTGCAGAGGAGAGAAAACGTTCAAAAGCTTTGCAGCTAAGCTGCATGGAGAAAATTTACTTTCCATGTGTCTTTGAAGTAGATACTACCCAGCAACACCCATTTGACCTTTGATGTAAGATGCCTGACAGATTAAACCTGTGCCAGCATGACCTTCTGACAGCAGCAGTATGAAAAATCCCCCTGGCTGCTATCTTCACCCACACCACTCCAGTTCTCAAAGGCATGCAGCTGCAGATTAGATTAGCAAAAGCATCACAGGTGAGACTGTAAGCAGAAAGCACTACTTGTGTAACAAGCTGCTCTGTTTAAACCAAGTTTTAAAAAAAAGTATTAAAAAAAGGACACACTCACCTCCATAACCAAATAGACAGAGTTTGCCAGTTCCTGGAGAAAGGGAAAATTGAAAAATAAGATCTACGCATTGAAATATTTCACATGCATTACAGTTGCTGCATTTCTTTTTAAACAGGTGAACTGTGCTCTATCTGATTCAGACAGGAGAGGGGGAAAAACTTACTTATAGATTAATTCCTGGAGGACTGCCTACTCTGAAAGTACCAGGTACTTAAGCATTTTATTCCTTGCTATGTGTGCACCTATTTAACCAAGCAGATCTCCTGTACTGTGACTTCGATGTTCCTTCCAGGCTCTTAGGATAAACAGCAGCATGCAATGCAGATGCTGGCACACTACTATCTCAGAGCCTTAATCATTTCCACGTTCGACTTGGTCCTTTGCAGCACCTATGCCCACATAAACAGTGCTAGTCTGAACAGAGAGATAAGAGCAACACAATGTTGGGACCTGCAATTCAACCCCATGGCTGAGAAGTCCCTAACAGATCCACCTTTCACTTGAGGGCGAAAAGGAAATACCTTGCGTGAAAAACGCATCATCTACCAACAAATTTCTACACATGAGTGTAGAAACAGACTGCTATTTACCCGGTGGCTAAAGCTTTCTGGATTATCATGGGGGTCAACACCACCAAACTCCATGCCAAATGCTTGTCTTCCTAAATTTGCTACCAGATGCTGCACTGTGATGATGCTTCTAATCTCGAGAGTTTACCTCCAGTCTTAGCTGATCTTCTCCACAGGCTCCCTGGCCTTAGGAAGCATGTACAAGGCAGTACATACACTATACAAGCACACGATACCATGAAGCGGCACCCCACAAACATACAGCATCATGGAGCCGCATGGGGAACTTTGGTGGCTGACACCAGTGGCTGCCTGCCACCCGTTTCACAGAGCCACCAACCACTAGCAGAGAACAAACACGAGAACAGCCAGATGTTTCAGCCCTGGGTAGGCCCAGAAGGGTGAACGACTAAATCCTCTTGTTGAAACAGAAGTCACAGAGAAGCAGACCTACTACATAAAAGCCTGTATGCGCCAGAAGTCACTCCTAAACTCAAGGCCCAGTCCTGGACGAGCACAGGCAGCAATTGCCCCGGTGAGTGGAGAAGTTCTGAAAGTAACAGCAGAGGAGCGTACTCCACTGCATTTCCACAGCTCCAGAGCAGCATGCCTTTACTTAGAGGCTGTCTAGACACCTGCCTGCCTGATTCCTCTTCCGAGCTCAACGACAATTTCAAAAACCCCCAGCATCCACCCTAACAGCCTTTTAGTCTCCAAGCTGTCTCCACTGCCTGCTCTCAGCCCCTTTCATGCTGGTCTGCCCACAGGACACTACCTCTCATCAGGCCTGCGCCAAACTGACTGCCTTTGTCGACACCTCGAGTCTTCAGCACCTCCCATCCTCTTGCAGTCCTCTTTTAACCTCACAACATGAAATCTGCGTTTCCAGATGCTTGCTGGAAGACTGGGGGGGGGGGGGAGGGG
>VZSC01008472.1:214545-230024 GCA_013398225.1 Steatornis caripensis | reverse complement strand
GGGGGGGGGGGAAGGGTAGGAAGCTGAACTACCTGTGATTTGGGAGACGCAAGCTACAGCCACATGCAGCACAGGCCACCTTGCCCCGGCGTGGCACGAGGCATCGAGCACCCAGCAGCCCCAGCTCACGTGGCTCCCCTCGTTCAAGCGTTTGCCAGACCCCAGGCTGGCCATCCCCGGCGCTTACAGCTGTTCACACTGCCAAGGCGAGCTGAGCTTTTTGAAAGTCCCCTTGTTTGTCCAAAAAGCACTTTTCTGTGATACTTCAAGAAAGCGTTTGTTGCATTTCCTTGCACGATGAGTACTTCTTTAAACAGGCCTTGTTTTGCAATCCCTGCATTTAAAAGCTGCACATGTTAAGTCATCCACTTTCACACACGCTTCAGATGAAGTGGGAAACCAGTCTGTGGTTAAAAGCACTAGCCCAGTGAGGCCAGTGCAAGAAAACCCCAGTCATCATCACAAGCTTTGCACATGACAAAGCGCTGGGGAAAAATTTTCACAGGCGTTCAAAGCCCACCAGCTCGTGCTGTCCTTAGCAGGAACAGTGCAAAGTCAAGGTTTATTAAATACACCCAGGCCTTTCACTTCTGCAGGAACTCCAGCCACAGATGTACCAGAAGACGTGAGGATACACCAGAAGCATGGTGCAGCTGCTCAGGGAACGACTGCAGGGCAGCAGGCCATGGAGCTCACTACAGGGTAACTGCTGGGCATGGAGGAAGTGTCTGAAGTGGGTTTTGCAGCCCACACAAAGTTCATTGCCACAGCAACATTTTTGATTCAACAATATTGTTGTTTATGCGATCATTGCAGCTCAGTACCTCTACCCATTAATATGCATAGTGCCAGCAGATTTTGGGGAAGCTTAATATACTGTTACTTATACAGAAAATGAAGAGGAAGTTTAGCTTACACAAACTAAGTGCAAAAGATATTTGCCATAACTTATTAGCCAATATCTAATGTACGCTGTACAGTTTGATTGTTTTTCCGCTGTACGTTATTTAAAGACTCAGCAAACAAAGATCATCAAGCAAGTAACTGATTTTTGGCAGTCAACATGTACAGTGACTAGGGTTAAATAAGGACCTACACAGGCAAGGGAGATGCTCTGCTCAGCTTCCCCAGGAACAGAGTGACCTTGGTGGTTGGTGGTTTTATCCTACCAGCACAGGGTAAAGAGATAAGAGGGGAGTGCCTGAAAGACTTCTAGGAGAGAAGTAGATGGCTCCCCCAACCACTCACTGGCAACACCACCCTCTGAACATTCCAGCCTTACTAGGAAGCGCTTTCTGCTCCGCTGCACGCACACCCACTGCAGTAGAGGAACGTTTAGCAAGTGTATTTTCAGATCACAGACGCCTGTAGCAGGGATGACAACTTCCATATTTGCAATTTCAGCATTTCAAGACCCACTTACCAGAAATATTTGTAGGAATTTTGCCAACAAAACTAAACATTTATTTCAGGAAGAGCCCCGGAAACAAGCTCTTGTTTGGAAAAAAGCCTTCAGCCAGTAGCTTACTGCTGTTACAACAGGTACAACTGTCTTAACGAGACTTCTGGTTTCTCAAATGGGCTGATGGACTTTTCTCAAGCTGATTCAGCAGTAGAAACTATTTCTTCTCCATTTCCATCTTTCCACGGTACTTTTTTTTTTCATTAACAAAAAAAGGAAAAAATGCCACAAGCCAAATTTCGCAGGCTACCAATCTCTCCAAAACGGAACAAAGTACCCAACCCACTCATTTCCACATCAGTAACAAGAAAAATATTAGTTTGTTGTATTTCTGCAGAGGCTTATGTCTAAGAAGCACTACAGAATTTACTCTGGACCTCTTATTCACATGTGCCAGTCCACACGGCCAAGGCTAATCCTTACACTAAACAAGCTCGACGACGGGAACAGCATAGAGGCAACTCCCTAACTTTTCCTCTCATCACCAAGTGCAGCAGTACCCTGCCTGTGCTCCACAACAGCACCAAAAGGCCTCTGCCAAAGACGTTAAGCTGATAATTAACCAGTCTGGATCACTGCCTGACTCACAGTTCTTGCAGCAGAGGCCTCAGTGATGAAGTTACAATTTAATTGAGTGTAAAAACAGACAACAGTCTCCGCTGCCTACAAAAAAACGCACATTTGCTGACAGAAGACAAAGAAATGAAGAAACTTCATTTAACGGTACGGCATAAATCACCTCAGGCCCATGCTGTGTTAAAATTCCTCACTGGGACACTGGGAGAGATAGTGTTACGGGCATCACAACCCAGAAGTCCTGTTTCCCTTTAAGACTTCTCTCCACCCATACTGGAAGGTGGCATGATCCTCTTCTTGGAAAGTGTGTGTTTAGGTGTGTCCAAGGGAAATGTCTGGGTGTACCCACAGTTAGTCATCCTCCTACCACAGCTTAAAAAGGTCTGTGAGAGGAAACTTCCTTAGAGAAATCCTCCTCTGCACTCTACTCCAGCGCCTAGCCTGCCACCAAGTTTAGAAAGATGTTTAAGAAGGTGAAAAAAGTTGAAGTTTAATTACACAACACTCCAAAACTCTCTCAGCAATCCAGTGTTCTCATCCATCTGTGTGGGACTGGTGTTGTCATAGACACCAGGGTAAAACCAGCAAAGAATGGCTTCCACCTCATACAAACCTTCTTTTCTAGGAAGACTGAGGGATGCAGAAGGAACACTTGGGAGATGAACGTAGCTCTGCGGTTAACATCCATGTGCTGAGCACCACGTGGCTGACAAGGCTCCTGCTGCCTACAGGACAGGAGCCGTATGGACTCAAGTCCTCAAAACCAGTTTTGGAACTCTGCTGAAGAACAGCAGACCACCACCTGTCTGTTGGCCTCCCTCCAATGGCAAAGGTTCCTGTTTTGTACCTCTCAGAAGATATCTACCATGTGCTGCTCAACACTGCTTCTCACCCAGCACCCAGAGCAGCTGCCAAGCAAAGATAATTGCTGCACACAGATCTCTGTAAATGGGGCTAGGACTCATCAATTGTATCAACACAACAGAAGCATAACATAAAGCAGAATAACTCGACACCAACTCAAAGCTAAGCTTTTTCCCTGTTTTTGTTTGTTTGGTTGGTTTTTTAATGCTACTTCCCCCATTCGCTGCTGCAGAACCACAGCACNAACAGAAGCATAACATAAAGCAGAATAACTCGACACCAACTCAAAGCTAAGCTTTTTCCCTGTTTTTGTTTGTTTGGTTGGTTTTTTAATGCTACTTCCCCCACTCGCTGCGGCAGAACCACAGCACACTGCATCCTCCTGTTTTGCCAGTAGGATCTCATGGAGCCAGTGCCCTTTCAGCCTATGGTGTCTATCCATAGCCCTTCTGACAGTGGCACTGGAGTCATGAACATGGGCTGTAACGAACACATTTTTGCTTTACAGAAACCAACTTCTAGGCCAACACCATCCGGAAAGTCTCTAGCTGAGGCAGGGGCTCCCAAGCTGGCTGGGCTCAGGAAACAGAGCCCACCATTCTCAACAGTGGGGAAAAAACTTCCCAAACAGTAAAATCTCCTGTTATTATTTCGGTCTGGCCCACACCTTGGCTTGAGCAAGCTAACATCTAAAGAGGGAAAGCAAAATCGTCATGCTACACAAGGATTATCTCTTGATGCAACTACTTGAATGGAAGCAAGATAAAAGACAATAGTAATGTCAATCTGAATTGTGGGAGCACCTACCAATACGCACCCTTTGGAAAATACATCTAAAGTAAATAGCTAGAAGATATTCGCATGCCTTTTGACCTCATGTGGAAAGGAAAAGGCTCTCAGAGCCTATTGTGTTTCTCCCTTCTCTGGCCCTGGTCACTCTCTTCACTCCTGAACCTCACCAACAAGGAACTCAGGAACATTTCAAGCAGGTTTCCGATTCAGGAGACAGTAATTAAACTCAGACGAAGGAAGAAAAGGAGAAAAGAAAAGGAAAGTACTCATTCACTGCAGTATAATCTCCTCTCTGCACAGACTTACAGTACCACAAAAAGTTTCTCAAACCTACACACAGCTTCACGGTCAGAAAAAAAAGCACATTTTAGGACAGACTTTTGGAATTCAAGTCGTGCAGCCAGTGAGGTCCAGCACCAAGAGACTTAGAATGTGCAAAGAAGCCAGTAGCCGCTTTCCTCTTTGTATGGGCTACACAGGAAGCAATAAATCTTGTGGTGCAGTAGCAGGCACATATAAACACAGTCCAGGAGATGATCCGCAAGCAACAAATGCCATCATCCAACAGTTTACTCAACATCTTTGCCTGTTTTGGCACATCCAGGTCCAGTAACAAAACCTACTGCTACTAACTGGAAAGCATGATTACCATGGTCAGCAGATCTTTGACTTCCCAAAAGAACGAGAGCTCCTAGTTTCTTTGCATAGATCCCAGGGAATAAGCATAAGAAGCAAGAATCAGAGAGCCCCATAGACTTCTGTACTGGCTCTTGATGGCATTCTGCTCCCTACAGACCTGTCAGCTTGCTCCAGAATGTGGAGCACCAGTGGAGGCACAGGGCGAGCAGAATAGAGGCCCTGCAGCACAAAGGTGGTTTATGGACAGCCTTGCAGCAGGTAGATTTCTGTAGGACCAGAAGAACAATGATGCCATGGGCCAGTGTTACCCTACTCCAGGCATTACTCTGCTTATAAAACAGATGAGTTGTTTCAGGACAGGTTGTACTTCAGGACAGATTAAAACCAGCAGGAAAGCTATCCTCTGGTCCTACACGGGCTTCAGGAAGGGAGGGAAAGTACTTCCCATCGCCCTGGCAACAGTCCTAAAGTCTGACTGCCTGACATTAAAAAGCAAACAAGACAGTGTCATGTCCATGGAGCTACTGTTTGCCAGGCAGCTAATACCACCACAGACAAATGGCAGTACAGCTGGTAAGCCAGCTCCATCTCCAAGTGACCTGAAGAAACTTCACCATCCCTTCCACTGGACATGAGCTGTCTGCAGCTTCCTTCAAACCAGCCCCAGCTCCCTTCCCCTCTCCACCTCTGCCTCCAGGCAGCGGCAGGCTGCAGTGCCTGCCACAGCCCCACTGCCTGGGCAGTCTGCTGTTAGCTTCACACGAGTTCATGGCAAGCCTCCATCAACGCCCTGAGATTCAACACACTTGCTGGAAGCCTGATACAGCGCTTGCAGAGAGCTCAAACAGAAAAACGTGACTCTCCTTCGGAGGCACACTGGGCCTCTGCAGACTAATGCACTACAGAAAGTCAAAGCTGAGAGTTGCATCTGAGCCTAACCACAGAAACCAAAATACAGGACTAATGTCATACTAAGAGTATAGAGACAAACTGGCAGGTTCCACAAGTCACAGAGCTTCAAGGCGAGACCAAAAATGTGCATCAGAGCAAACTGAAGGCTCATGCTGATGGGACACTGAAAAGCAATCAGATCTTACAGCAGTCACATTCATCTCGGGCTAATGCTGTACCACCTACACCAGTCTGCGCCCCAGCTGGGCAGCTCTTCAGGAGGCATTACTGCCTGAGAACATGCAGCACAGGTCACATCTGTATGCAGCAACTGCAGCAGCCCAGCAAGGGTAAGAGATTGGAGAGTTAGAAAGCAGCAGAATCCTGTAAAGTTTGGACTTCCTGACATGGAGTAGAAAGAAGTAGTTACCCATTTGCCAACAGGCAGAACAAGACCTAGAAGATTCTTTAAAAAAAAAAAGCGAGCTCTTTTTTGCAAATGGCAATGCATTATGTTAATGCTATCAAGGGAGGAAACTTCATAATCCTAAAAACAATGATAAAAATACTGAAGCTCTGATTTGGTTTTCTGTATTTATTCCTCACCTCCCTTCTGTATCATGGTCATATTATAGATGAGTATTTAAGGTTGAATTCTCCATTACCTTAAGCTCAGTCACATGTACTCAAATGAAATCCTTGCATACGGTAAAGCTGCATTTTATGAGCCTGCCCAAAGAGCAGGAGTAGTGGGAGGGGAGTGCTGTGGGTCGACGCAGACAATAACGCAGGCTAGAAGAGCGAACATTTCAGTTTTCATCACACACTCACCGAGACATGTTCACTTACTAAAATACATTCAAATACAAGCAAAGCCACTCAGTCTGGAAGTTTGATTTTAGAACCAATTAATGTAGTTCTAGTAATAAAGTCAGGAACAGCTTGTTTTTTTAACGGCATATCCTAAACACCAGCTGATATCCTGCAGGACATTTTTTTTATGCAACTCTGGAAGTGAGAGGCCCAGCTCCCACAGGGTTTTCTATGGCAGCTGCATGACTGACTGGCCTTTGCAAGCCTTCTCTCCTACATCCACTTGTTTCATACTTCGTTTACCAGATTGAAGAAAACAAACACACACTGCCACAACACAAGGGCATTATAACAAGGAGTTTAAAGAAAAAAAGCATAGCTTTTCAAATAAAAACTGTCTTAAGATGGGAATCTGCAGTATTTAAAAAACAAAGAGGACTGAATATACGTTAACATATTTAACAGACTGGCTACAATTGCCAACCAGACCAAGAAAAAAAATCAGTCAAACAAATGAAAAACCCTGCAAAGCGACAGTTGCCCAAACACCCAGCTGTGTGCACAGTGACATTAAGCAACACGAACACAAGGAAACACACAGCCTATGTGCTCCAAGGCCATCCAGCAGCCCTGCCTGACACCACCTCACCCTTTGCTGCAACCCGTGGGGTTTCCCATCGCACCAGCAGCTCTTGTGCTCTAGGCCACCAGCACATACTGAGCTGGCTGGGAGGCCCTTCCCTTCCCTTTCTGGAGATGCAACATGCTTTGCTAAATAGGATCTCTAATGACTTAAAATTCTCCATATTTCATTCCCCGCACCGGAACCACACTGTCTCGTTGATCTCTAATACGTCAGCTCATCTGACCTAATTCCTCCTGTTATTCTGATGCTAGGAGACAAGCCAGGTGCTCCTGCAGCCAGACAGAACATCATTGCCCTAAGCAACCAGTGATGCAGAATTTGTTTTTTATCAGCCCCCCTTGAAACAACCTTGCTGAATAAACAAATGCAGCTTTGAGATCCTCACTTCGCATTTTGAGAGCATCTCTTTAAGTTCATGGTGGTGTTTAAGGCCTGCACATCATAAAGCAGGAGACATTACACAGTCAAAGCACCTCTTTGCTATAGACTGAGCACAAAAGAGTCTCTAAAGCTATCAGTTGCCAGGGCTCTTCCCTGGATTCTGCTGCAGACATTTATTATTAAATTTCTCAAAGAGGAACTGTAACATCTGAAGACAATTAAGATGACTTCTCTTAAGCAAAGTATGTTTAGGTCTGTATCTGAGAAACATTGCCTTGGAAGACCACATCACCCATATTCACTTTCCATTAAGTTTGCCATTTACTATTGCTACATGAATATCAGTAACAGAAAAAAACAAAACAAACAACCCAAAACAAACAAAACAGCCAGCCAACAAAAAACAACGAGCAAAAAGATACATACTTATTTTGAAAACAAAACCAAAAACCTTCTCTCCTTGACTTTGCAGATGAAGGACCACCACCTCTGCTGACCACCCCTGTGCTTAGCTTCTCGCTCCCCTCTATCTCACTTGCATGCCACGTGATGAAGGCAGTCTGCCTCGCAGAAGGGCCATACCCACTTCAGAGGACCAGAGCTTCTCTAGGAGCTTCCCCAAAGCAAACCACAGCCATCCATCCATCCAGCTCAGACTCCTACCACCAACACTAACCCTACGTTTGTTGTTTGCTAGTCTGCCTGTTGCGCAAAAGCTTTTCAGTCGGTATCAACAGCTGGGAAGGCAGAGAGTGCAAGAAAGGGCAAGGAAAAAGGAAGACACATGAAAATGAACTGATTGTCCTCAATTTCCTATGTATACTTGAACATTAAGATGAGACTTTGCAACACAGTTTCATTGCAATTTCCCAGTTTAGGGTCAAGTCCAGTCTGGTCACAAAATTAAGTCTTCTAATTGGGCTTTGGTTTGGACCTACAAATATTTGAAAGAAATTCAAACAGCAGTTCTCCATCTGAATCCAGTCCCACCCAGCCACTGATTAGGAGGCACCTCTTCCCAACCATCTTCCAAATCTCCACCCTCCTTGCTTTCCTTACTCCAACCAAATGAATTTAAACACCACAAGGATTTAAACAGCAGAAATTTTCACAATCGAAAGATCAATGCAGCTTCAGGAGCAGCACGAATAGCACCTCAGCCGTTACCAGAGCTTTGCTGTCAAACTGTGAACACAACAGCCTACCAGTTTCTGATTAGTCCTGGGAAACATTCCTTAATCTGTCATTACAGTCTGAGTAATGCTACCTTCCACAGGAGCTTTAGAGGCTATTAACTTCCACATTGCCGGCTCTTCCATGACACCTTGATCATGTGAGAGGAACACAGGTATGTGCTTTACACACAGGATGAGTAAAACAGTGACCATAGTTTCAGAAATGCAACAAGACCACTCCCTCTAAAAAAAGCCCATGACTCCTCTGCGGTCTATATTTAGTGGTCAACATTTGCTAGATGTTCCTGTCACCTGCACTGTAGGGTACGCTGCTAGCGAAGCCAACATTAAATAGAAGTTCAAGACTATAAAATTCTGTATTCTCCATAAACATAGACGTTTCGGTCCACTAAACTCTCAAGCCTCATCCTACAAAACTTCTGGCAGAGGGTGGTTGGGTTTTCCATCCTTTTCTCTTTCTAGCTCTAAATTAAGCCACATCCAATCTTCAGTAACAGAGTGATTCCCTTCAACAGATGTGAGGATGCTGACGGAGCAGGATAGCAGACAGCCCATTCTTGTCCACAGCACAAACAGAAAGAGGATTGCTTGGCAGTTCAGAGAAGCCTGCACTTTACACCCACTCACCGGGCGACTTGCCAGCTTCACTCGGGGATGGAATTAAAGCAGGATTTAACCAGGCAGGCAGCCTGACCTCAGGAGTGTGATCTCCTAGACACAGAGTGCCTTCTTAATCATCCCAAGTGTCACAGCAGAGCCCCGTCTCCCAAGGTGGGGCACCTGAACAGCAGTGCCTGAGGAACAAAAGATCCTGCATTAGGTGGCACCAGAGGTGGCACTGCAGCAACACTGATTCATCCGACATGGCGCTCATCAGTGAAGTGCTGCAGCAGCAGTGAGCGGTGCTGGAGGGCACACCAAAGGACACTGCCGTACTCCAGAGGTCCCCGGGGACAGCAGGAGGCACGTACACAAGATATGGACTAGCAGCTAAAGGCTCCGTGGTGGAAAAGGATGATGACGCAGGCAGCACAACAGGACACCACAGCCCAACAGCCATGATCCTATTGGTAACACGGACTTTCTGAACAGCAACAATGGATCAAGCCTGTTATTACTTGGCTCTCAAGACCAGCCCAGCGTGACTGACCATTAAGCTGAGGAGTATTTGTTCTGCCACCCATCCACGTGCACAAGAAAAACTGCACTGCAAGGACTCCGTGTTCTTTGTCTCCTCTTTAGGAGCTCCAGGTGATACAGTCACCCCAGCAGACATATTTTTGGTGAGTCTGTACTGCACGAGCGAGTTAAGCATTACTCTCAGCTCACCCCGAGTTGATGACTACAACAAGCCAACTTGACATAAAATTGTAGAAAGCAGACCCTCAGGTAACGTAGGCTGAACCAGAAACTCAGCAGCACAGTGCCCTGCATGGTGTAAACACCTACATTCCTATAACCAGTTCAACCCGCCTATGCGAAAATCAAAACAAACACAACAAACAATAACCCACACAAGCACAGTTGCAGCTAGGCTACTCTAAGCAGCTCAGATCACAGCACACAACTAGGGAAAGTGTGCCAGTAAAGTAATCCTTCTTCCCATTTCACGCAGGAAAACGCTGTCTGATACTCAAAGCATGATTTACGTCCAGGAATAGCAGATTTTCTGCAGACCTTGGGCAGCTGGGTTAGGGTTGCTTTGCTCTGCAGTGCTAGAAAAACCTGCCCCAGCCACATGCGAAATCTTCAGCTGATACTTATTCAACCAACCTTCCTAGGTCAGCTGGCACAGCACACGGAAGAAAACATACCCAGGACCTCCCACTGCCCCAAAGATCTTTGCTATGTGTAAGAGCCTACTTCTTACCAGTGCTGAAAGAAGCTGTCTAGCGCAACAGCGCTCCCAGGACCTGACAAGTTCAAGAATTACCTTCGTACCACTGAATCCCCTTAGCTAATCAAGTGGCTTCTGATCACAGATTCAGATTCAACATCCTGCGTCACAAAAGAAACCAAAGAAAGTCCCATACATCAGACCACATGCTGCTAAGCTTTCAGTGTCAACATGCCTGAAGAGTTGAGTTGATCCTCAGAGTTTTGGAAATCTGTTTTCTAAGAAACCTCATTTCCAGACAAAGTCCTCATGTGGCAGAAACCATCATTTGTATACTTGTTGTCACTAATTTCCACCTTAAAGAACAAGAGCTCATTTGGCTGTAATCAACTAGTGAAAACACTTCTGGTCTCCAGACGTCCCTCTAGACTACTGCAGTCTGGAGACCACAACTCCACCCCCTCTGCAAGCCAGCTGATGAGCCAAGGGTTGTTTAGTAGCAACTAACGCACCCTGCATACGGAGGAATCCGTTTTTTATTTTACACCAAACGTCTCCTAGGAAAGATCCACAACAGAACTCCATACAGACATTAAACAGTACTTCTAGAACGCAACAGAATATGATTTATCCTCTTTTTGAGCAGAGGTTCTTGCATTAGGCTCCTAGACTATTCACAGCACCTTTCATTAATACATGAGCACATAATAATGGGAATATGCATATTTCATTTTGTGAGCCATTCTCATGTAACAATGCTGCTCTTAGGACTCCATTGAGGGGATCTATAAAAGTCCAGACACTGCACTTTTATATATTAAACATTCACCAGTATCATTTATTTCTAGGAAGCTTCTTATTTTGTCATTATTTATGAACTAATGTAACAAGGATCTATGAAATGAGACAGAACACACAAATTTCTCTGGATTTGAAGGATAAAACAACTGTGTCAGGGTGAGAGCAGCTGTCAGTATTAAATATCGGCACTGCAAGTGTCTGTCTGGGGCAAATCTGGCATTACATCAAAATCTCAAGTCGCATGAGGCCTAGTTAGCATTAGCTTTTAACCAGGAAAATGCAAATGAAAGCATCATTGGGTGTAATCACTCGCTTACAGCCACTGTGGTTTTGGCAACCATTTCCTTGTGTGTAAGGAACAGGCGAGTAAAAGTTAAAGTCACTGTTGACAGGAGGTGCAGAAGAAGGGAAGACACAAAATGTAACAACAGACAAAGCTACAGGGCAACTTTAAGATTCACAGGAAATATTTTTTCCTTTTTTCTCCATTATGTTGTAATACAAGAATAAACCTCTTCAGTATTAGAAAGCCTAAAAGTAAGGGCTCAATTAACTGCACTATGGCATTTTTGAGGGTAAATATATATATATATGCAGCTATGAATGAAGTAACCAATCTTGTATCAGAGGAACAAGGTGAGAAAGAAACTTCCTTACTTTTGCCACAAAGTAAGGAAAGCTTTCCACAGAACTGCACTTGTACTTTTGCAGATAATTTACTCTCATACAACTCCTAAGCAGACACAGAGCAACGCCAAACTCTCAGACACATCACACACCCAACCTATGCGGGCAGACCACATCAGACGGCGTCTGATTACCGATCGCCTTACACCAGAGGTGACTCTACACCCTGGTAGCGCTATATAACATCCCAACGCCACCTAAGTAATCTCATTTTGCCCAAGAAATCAAATTACCCAGGTCATACAAGAAGTGTCTGACAAAGCTGGTAACTAAACATATACCTGGGCATGCCGTGAGCCCAGAACCATTCTCAAGTTCCTGTGTTGTGGTATCTTACATAGCTTTTTGCAAATATCTCACCAGGCTACACTGCTATACACAGAACTTAACTCAAGCTCATTTACTATCTCATAAGGAGAAAGATGTATTGCTGCAGTTTTAACAGTGATGAAATCACTCCTTTTGCAGGAAACGTCTTTACACAGCTTCCTACCAGGCAGTTATTTGAAGCAGGGCGAGGAACAGATGTGAACAAAGGTTTTGAAAGATCTGCAATAAGCAAATATAGTAGCATAATGCTTCATACAAATGCAAACTACAGAGGACGAGCAGGAGCAGCCACTCACACCCTCAACTGAGAAGTTATTAAGTAAACTTAGAAGTTACAGTGGAGAATAAAAAAAAACCATGAGATCTAATGCCCTGAGGGGCCCATGCCCGCAGAAAACTTCCCCAGCTCTGTGAGCTACTCTGCAGCACACGTCAGGCCAAAGGCAGTCACTGCTTTGCAAGACCAGCTCCGAACAATGGTTCAGGAGCAACGCACAGCTGGCCTCTCACCCAAAAGAATATTTTCAAGAAGCAACCCCGTTCCCAGCAGCCTTGCCCCCCTCCTAGAGCAGCCTGACATCCGCCCCCGCATCCACCTCTTGCCAAAACAACGCCAGGCATTACACACTTTCCGAGCACCTGGTCCCCTGCAGCACCTTGCCATAACCCCCTGCTCCAGCGGAGAGGGACATGGCGGGTGACACAGCCTCGGGGGGCCGGGGTGACGCGGGCAGACTACAGCACCCAGAAGGCATTGCAAAATAGGTTGTACCGACCGGCTGAGACTCGTGTTTGGGGTGACGCGGAGGCCTCCGGAGCCAATCCATGGGAGAAGGAGGAATGTCAATAAACACGGCAGCCCGCAGGACATGTGATATCACGGACAGTGCAGGCAGCTCCAGATAAGCCACCCCAGGGGTCCGGCGGAGCCAGCCGTCACACAGCCATCACTGGCAAATACCAGAACTCAGGGCGGCACAGGCTGTACCAACATACCTCACACCAGCCCCTCCATCCAGAAACAGAAGGGTTCCATTTTAGGCTTTCAGACCCCGCAGCATTTTTTTTTAAAAAGCATCACAAACGTCAAAGAAAACTTGCCCCATGACCCAGCAGGATTTTTAACTAAAAATTCAAGGGGCATGGGGGAGACCCAGTAATTGGATAATTTGGGTTTCGGACTGGATTGGTTTTAGCCCCTTAGATTAGCTCTTCAGAGCTGACTTTGAAGGAAAAAGCAACTGCGGGAAACCACAATAATCTAAAAATGTCTGCTGCAATTTTTAACACTTAGTGATTGCCACAAGGACAACAGAAAAATGCAAATGAAAATCCTCTGGAACTGAAGACAATCATATGCTACAAAGTCATGCTCACACTATTTTTGCGTTGCCTAGGAAAAATAAATTTTCTTAGGGAGTGTATCCAGACCAGAGAAAGAAAATAAAAGGTAGACATGCCAAAAACAACTAATGTAATTTTATTTCTAACATTTTGAGAACTCATGAGCTTCCAACACGGACATATTCACCACACGCTGCATTTCACCGCATAACATCGTGGGAGCAGAAGCTCCCACCTCAACTCCTAACTGCATAAGAGTTCTGTGGTCCAGACAACAACACATGATCTGCTCAGCCCTGTTTGCGTATCTTCCCCAACATACTAGAATACTTCCCCCCCACCTCCTCCCCCTAGAATACATGTTTGATTATAAAAGACCTGCTAAAAACTTAAATTCCACAAACTCCATTCAAACTCTCCCAAGTCCAGAACGCTTTGCCATAACTGAATGTATTTACCTGGAAGTCATACAAGGCAACGATGTTTTCATGTTTCAGTTCCTAGAAAAAGTAAAACAAAGGCCATGACCTAGGAGCAACAAAGGGCATACAGAACAAAGACCGAAGAAAACAAGTCAGTCTACCTTTACCTTAAGTATTTTGATTTCCTTGCCCAGCAGAGTTTGAGATTTTGCAAGGTTTTTCTTGTTAATGCATTTCACAGCTACTTCCAGCTCAGGTTTCTGAAACAGTACATATGTAATTCAAAGATAAATGTAAATTTCACCATTAATTTACATTAGGATAAGCAGCCACTCAACAGATTACGAATACTACCACCAAAAGAAGTGTCTTGCAGCACCAGTAGAGAACATCCTAATGCCTACCCCTCACTTGTCCAGACTTGTCCTTTCCAGAATTATGCTTGTCAGCCCAAGGACAAAACCCCAAGGTTTGGGTTTTTCTTACTACTTTATATGATGATTATCCTCTCATTTAATCACTAGAAATAAACGTACTGTGGGAGCCATGGCTTATCCCAAGCCCTAATGATGGAAAATCCACTGCCGGATTGGATTCCTTTTATTTACCGGTGAGCAATTTCCCCTCCTCTCGGAAAAATTAAACGGAGAAGGACAAAACTTCACAGACACACGCACGCAAAAAGAACCAAAACCCCAAAGCAAGAGCCCTCTACACACTTCACAGCGTGGGGGGGGTGGGGGGTGTATTTTTTTTCGCTTGTTTTCAAGGTAAGGGCCAGTTGTGGCGAGCGGGACGCTCTGCAGACGCCTCCGCCGCCGGCCTCCAGCCCCCCGTGCCCAGCCGCAAGGTGAAGCCACCTGCCCGGCTCCTGCTGGGACGCTCGCCTGCCTCCCAAAGACACCCCGCAGAACAACAATAAATCACAATAAACGTGCCTGCCAACACCTGGGCTGCCCCAGAGCCCGGGCCCGACCCCGGGCTCGGAACAGCCACGGCAGCCCGGCGGGGACGGGGCGAGCGGGACGCGGCGCCCAGCTCGGCCCGAACCGATAAATCCAAAGCAGGGGAAAAAAAGGAACACGAAGAGATTATTCACCTCTTTGTGCCTGCCTTTGAATACGACGGCGAAGGCTCCGTGCCCGATCAGGTCCTTCCTGCTGAACTCAAACTTTCCCACCGTCTCCATGGCGCTGCGCCGGGGGGGTCCCCGGAGCCGGCGGGGAGACTGCGGCCGGGACGGCTTCAGAGCTGCAAAGGGACGAGGAGGAGGATGGCGGTGATGAAGGCGCTCCCTTCAAGGAAAACTAAACCTCTCCCGACACAAACACGACGGGGCACGCACACCACCCCCACCCCTCCGCGGAGCGGCCAGGAGACGGAGCCCCGCTGGCGGGGGGAGCCGCTCCCCTGCCAGCCGCCCGGCAGCTCGGGGCTCCTCTCCCCCACCTCGCCCTCGTCCATGGGCTGCCTCTTCCTGCCGAACGGCCGGGCGCTGGTCATCGTCAGAGGCCGGGCAGAAGCTGTCTCCTCAGCAGCGGGCCTCCCCCATCTCTTCCCCGGGACAGACCGGCGCGGCTCCTCCAGCAGCGGCTTCAGGCGGGGCTCTCCATGGCGAACCCCGGCCCTCCCCGCCTCGCGGGCGCGGCTTGGCGGAGAGTCCACCTTAAACGCGATCCACCTTAACGCCCGGTCCACCTTATGGGAGCGGTCCACCTTAAGCGCCAGTCCACCTTAAGGGCCGCCTGCGCCCCCCGACTGTCCGTCCGCCGCGGGCCCGGGGTTACCGACCCCGCGG
>VZSC01008472.1:201518-213928 GCA_013398225.1 Steatornis caripensis | reverse complement strand
ACTGAGGCGGAGGGGGCCGAGCCCCGCACGTTTAAAGGCGCCGCCCGCGGCCGGCCCTGAGTCAGCGGCGGGGCCCCGCGTACCCGCGCGCGGCTGGGAGGGGGAGGGATGCTGCCGGTTCCTGTCCACCGCCCGCCCGGGGCCCTTGAGGAGTGCTTCCAATAACTAAATAAACGGGCCTGTTCTGGTGAATTTGTAAAAAGTCACCACCGGACCGGTGACAGGGCCCGGGCGGGGGCTGGGGGGCAGGGGCAGGCTCGCACAGCACCCTGTCTCCCACAGGATGGCTGGGGCCCACGGCTCCTCTGCAGGGAGCAAACCCGGCCTCTGGCACGCGCCAAGTGGTTGAGGGCACCTCCATCCAGCTCTCCTCTGGGAAACCTTTCTAGACACCCTACTCCGGAGCTCAACGTGTGGTCGTTACTGCGATGGGAAACCTTCCCCAGCCTGAGCCCAGTACTCGGTTGGCCATCCTTAGTCTCGCTGTGCAGTAACCCATGAGCTTTGCCCCATGGGTGTGGGCCCGCAGGTCGTTCCCTCTGTTGCAGGAACCTCTCACATGTTTGACCCACGCCATGCTCCAGGCTGCCCGAACCCGCTCCTGGCGGCCGTGGTGATACCTAGACCCCTTGCGCACTCGCTCCGGTTCGTCTGCATTCTTATCAAAATGTCCCAAGCAGAACATCATATTCCAGCTGCCGAGAAAATAACGTGCCTCACGGGCAGCACCCCTGTGCACACGCTCCAGTCTGACGTTTGCTTTCCATGCCCGTGTGTGCCCACAGACTGCCCAGGGAGGTTGTGGAGTCTCTTTCTCTGGAGATATTCAAAACCCTCCTGGACGCGTTCCTGGGCACCCTGCTCTAGGGGCACCTGCTCTAGCAGGGAGGTTGGACTAGATGGTCTCCAGAGGTCCCTTCCAACCCCTACCATTCTGTGATTCTGTGACCTGTATCAGCACTGCGATACCAAACATGTGCTGCCCTTACAATGCCAGTAGCTCTACAGATACGCGATGAAAAGGGTGCTAAATGTCGTGACGCTGAGCATCTGCAGTTATCGCTGGTTTTGGTAAAAGTTAGGAACAATCAGCACCTCACAGCATCAGGGCCTTGTTTACTACACAAAAGCAGTGGCTGACTGATAATAACGTGTGGCCTGTGGTCTGTTGCCCTTGGTTGATAGATAACTCACGTTCAGATACCATCCTGCGCTTAAAATTTTGGTGGAAAAATGACAGCGTATACCAAACGCCGACATAAAAGTAGCAGGGCCTGACTGGTGGTAATTTGCATCTAAATTCTGGCAGTTATTTAGTCCTTAGTGGGAACTGTAAAACTGATAAGGGAATTAAATGGCAATTTCAACGGGAATTGGATAACAGCGCCTGTTGAAGTAATCTTTAAACCAAAACAAGACTAGAGTACCTTTGTGATTTCAGCACAAATGAATTAACAAATACTTTTTAAAAAAATACAATATACTTAGCTACTTGTTTTCATTCTCACTTCCAGGCCTGTGCCATCCACGAGGTCTACGATTTCAGGCTTTTGTCAATGGTCACAAGGAGTCAACTCAAAAATTAACACAGAAAACATTTAAAATGGCAAACATCATCAAACTTGCAAAACAAGCTACTTGGCAAATGACAGACATAGGACTTTATTTTACTGGTTGTTAATAGCCACTGTCTCTAACGCAGAACACGACAGTTGCAAAAGTTTAAGGCAGGAAGTGAAGAAAATGTTTTGAAACATCTTAGATGATTTGTAGGTAGGCAAAATCTTGCATCCCCCCCTTCAGTGGAAAATAGCCAGGGCACCATGGCTAGCACGTGCACTCTTGCAAGAACAGCCGCAAAATCTCTAGCGACCACAGGTGTTTCTGCCTCGACTTCCCCAGCACAGCAAAGACATGCAGTCCTAGTGCGGGGCGAACGAGGAAGTTATGAATGCTGTTCGACTGGAGGCCAAAATATCACAGTGGTGAACGTTCTTTGTTCTGTACCGTGTTTGCTTATTTGTTCCTTCATGTGCGATGGTTGTGAAAAAAATGTTTAACTTATATTGGTTTTGATTAACCGTGGGTTCTAAGGTAGCTTTCTGCGTGCAGCTACATACAGAGCAGGGCAGCAAAGTCAGCCTCCTCTCTATTGACATTTTACTCTTATTCTAAGCAAACTGGGTTTGTTTTTAAGCAGACTCACTGGGCAGCTTTCTAGTGAGTACGTGGAACTTCAGAATAGCGTAAAAATTGTGAAAGTACTCAGAGGTCTCTGCAAGGATCAGGACCACGTTGTGCTGGATGCCACACACAAACATGAGGCATGACACTTTCTTTGAACTGACAGGTCAACATTTGTAGTAGTTGAATGTCTCTCAGACGTGTCTTCCAAAAATAGGCCGGTGAAAACATTTCAGACTTCTACAGAGATTTAAAAACCTACCCAAGGACAATGAATAAATGTAATGCCACTTGACAGCAAATACAATTTTGAGATAGTTGGAGTGCACTCTGCAGACACATGGTATTAGCAAAACATTTGTTCGTTTTGGAACAAAGGTGACCAAAAAGCTTTTTAATTAAAAGTAGGATTCAGCAAATTTTTTTCTGTGGTTTGCTGATTGAATACTTATGCACTATCAATTCTTCCCTGATGTCCAGAATTCAGTGAGAGTATGTTTAGGCCAACATCCAACACATGCAAATTCTGTTCTCCTCCCACAGTCTCCCATTTGCTAATGGTAAAAGTACTAAAACCAGCATGTATTCAGCTGCTTCCTCAGATGGAGGCATTAATCTTTGAGGGGACAAAGTATATAGTTCAATTTACTAATGCAAAACATAAGCCGGGGAAGATCTATTGCAATGATTTACAATGGGTGGAGAAAAATAGAAGCATACACCCAACTGTGGGAAACCTTTTAATTTAACGCAATTTTATTCTTTTTTCTAATTCACATGTGAAGGAAAGCAACAGACAACTGATATCCTGACTCAGACAATACTCTTTTCCAGTACCCTGTTTTAATCAGTAGTCATACATACGGGTGTTTCTACCTACTGGAATCCAAGAGTGCCATCCTTACCTCTAGTCTGCAGCGGTACAACATAATTATCTCTGACAACACCTCTATGCTGTGGAATTGGCTAAAGCTACAGAAGCATGAGGGAATTATGCAAGAACAAGCAAACTCAGAATAAAGACTTAGAATAGAGGCAACCTAAAGATTTCCATCTGAGGCTAAATTGTTCTCATCAGAGTCCAGCCTATGGAGTAAATTATGTATGTACCTAACCAGTAGCTCAAGGTGTGATTGAAGCTCATGTAGGTACAACTACACCAGTTTTAAACAAGCTGACTTTTACCAGTAACCTGGAGCAACATAGACTTCATTTTGGACTGCAAAGTCTAACTTGGAAGCTGGGTAGATACTACAGAGGGCCGAGGCACACTCAGCTGCTTGCTGCGATGTGACTTTGCTGTAGGTACCAGAGCTTCTGTGAACACTTACGTGAGACTTCAGTCCCATCCTGATATGCCCAAAGAGGAAGATGTATCGTTTGACGGTGTCTTCTAGGACAAGTGACATTTTACATCTCCTCCTGTATAGCAAAGACCTGCATTCACATATCTCAAAGAACCCGTGCCAGATGTGTGACATGTTTCTTGTTGCTATTCTAGACAGTTTTGGCAACCACAAGCATCCTCTGCAGGCCAGACAGCTGTCTTTCCCGAGATCCTAATGTTTTTGCAGTTCTAGATCAGCGACTCCATCCCAGTCCCACGAGAGACCAGAAGCCTCGCAGTGGTCACCCATGGAGTTGAACAACTGTATCTGGAAGGCTTGGAGGAATCCTTGTCCGGATACAATCGCAAAGAACAAGTTCTTTTGCTCACTGTATATCTGTATTTTGAAATCAAAGTTCTGCTTGACACAGAGGGGATCTCCAGGGCACTTCTGTGTAATCGTTTTATTACAGCAGTTACCTCACAGACAGAGGCACTAAGGGCCAGGAACACAAATCAGTGTTTCTGGAGGAAGGGAAATGCCGAACCATGTGGCTTGCGCACATGAGCAAGATGTGACCGAACAAGTTACAGCGCATTGACTGAGCCTGTTAATTGGCCACACATCTCCTCTGTGTGAAATGAAAGCTTGAGCCTGAAGAGGAGCTTTAACATGAGCAGTAGCACAGTTGTACGTAGTGCCGCTGCTGTTTTCTTCACAGAAGCAGATGCTTGAAACTTATCCTGGGTACTTCATAGTCAAAAAAGACCAACAGAGTAGTAAAAAAGGAAAGATTAAGTATGAATTAGTTTCAGAGTACATCTGGATGAAAAGCAGACATTGTATTCCTGTGGTTTCAAAATCTGATTCAAATTCAGACACGTTAAGACAGTTACACATCCGCTTTCCACAAACACCCTAATAGCTGAGCATAATCGCCAATATCTGGGCAGAGCCAACACTAACCTGAATGCTGGAATTTTTGCCAGATTCATCAGGAAGGAGTGAAGGAACTGAATACACAGTGCTTGGCTGAAAATCAGTTTGGTAGAAGAAATATGTAGAATGTCCACAAATATCTGTAAATGGTAAAAGTAAATATTAGCCTAGCGTTAATGGAATAGAAGGCAAGCTGTGGGCTGAACTTCATGGAAAACTAAAACAATATCTTTTAATCATATCTATTTCAGATGTCTGTTAGCAGGTTATGTTCCGGCTCAGTTACAGTAGGGGTGAGACACAGACTACAGTAGAGTTGCACCAAAGTCACACAAGGATAAGTGAGTTCTGAACACAGCCATGTTGTGTTGCATTCCTGGAGAAGCTGAATGAGTAGATTAATTTGGAGCACTGAAAACATCTGTGGATTTACAGCAGCAGTGTAAGTTATGTCAAGAGTATTTGTTCATACCTAACCGGGGATCTACAGAAACAGCACTCCAACTCTGGTAAAATGCTTTTATCTTAGAAGGGGAGTGATCCTTCGCTCAGGACATCAGCTCTTGATCAGTGAAACTGGAGACACTCAGTTAAGTGACAGAGTTTACAATCTGCTCCATACCTTTCACAGCCAGCTGCTCCCTCTGTCACAGGCAGAGCTGAATCAAAGACATTTTTGTGACATCTGAACTTCAAATACCAGTTGCTGAAGCAGTATGGCACCTAGCCTCATGCACAGGAGAGGAAGATTTACTTTCAATGCACTTCCATAGCTCTGTCATATTACGTTCTGGATTTATTTACGCTGTGGGCCCCTTTACTGATTAATACTGTTGAGAGATTTAACTAGCCACTCAATTATCCTGGCAGGCAAGGTCGGAGATGTTTTATTACCTGCCTCCCCACACATATACACCAGCTCACTGAACAGATTTTATGAATTATTGAAGGCAGTGTTTTAATGTACTCAGCAAGGTGTTCTGGCAAGGGGCTTCCTAGGTTCCCCTTGCATTTTAATATCAGATGCGTTTCAGCTACTGGCAGAGGGCTCTGGGCACTAAGGCTGTACTCAGTGTTCAAGTCTGTTAGTGCTCACATCAAAGACCATTACCTAACCTGCCTGTCAAGCAGCTGATTGTATTAAAATGAGGTTTGCCAATAAATAAGAGAGAGTCCGCCAATCCTCCACCCAGAGCAGTCTGTTTTCAGGCTAATTGGAAGCTATTTCTTGCCAGAACACTGCTTGCCCATAAATCAACAGACATCAACATACAGTTCCTTAGATGTCATCTCTGTCCTGGATGAGAACAGACCCACGCTCACCACCCTCAGCCTCCCTCCACATCGGCACAAACACCAGTTTGTGCCATCCGTGGGGCCCCTCATGTCTGTCCTGGTGAAGCCAAGGTTTGTTGGGAGGGGACACATGTCTCACTTTAGCCTGCGCCCTGGTCCTCTGGGACCCACTCCAATGCCCGCTCAAGTCAACAGGATGCTCTGCAGCAGCTCCAACATGCTTCAGAACTAGCAGATGCTTTGGTGACCTCTGTGTTAAAAATAACCGCTCACCTCATGGCAGGAGGAGGAGTAGGAGCGTCATGTACCTTATCTTTAACATCTATGGAGTCATACATTTTGGAGGCCAGAAGGTTACTCAGCCTTCAGCCTGGGCGCCTCTCCAGATAGGGCAGGGCCAGCGTTGGCTGAGGAGGGGGCATGACTCATACAGGGGAAACAGCCAGGTTTAGGACCATCTCCTCCCGGAGGGAACTGAAAATGATGGTTGGACAGAACCTCTCAGCCCAAGAAAGTCTTTCCAAAGCAGTCCAGGTGGACAGTGAGGTCACGTTTATCACCTCAGGTGTCTTTGACCTTCTCAAATGCAGCCTTAAGACAAAGATCACCTATGAAAGCTAAAATACAAGAAGCCAGCAGTGACTTCCCAGAGAAGCCTGTATCTCTCCTGTTATGAATCAGAGGCCTCACTGTTTTTTCTGCTCCAAAACCTGCCTATCTGAGAGCAGGTGTAACACTCTTTCCCTGCTGGATTATGGCAAAGAGCCACAGAAGCATCAGGCTTATAGAAGCAGTCTCTTCTTCCTCTCTGCCATGAACCTGGGAAGGTTCCAAGATCTGCAACAGCTTAAAAATGGGATGCTCAGGCATTTCCTTTGCAGCTGGGCTCTTTCTGGGGTTTGGTGCATCAGCACCGCTGACCCTGAGGAGAGGAGGCATGGCCAGGAGCACCCAATGGCTGGGACCAACTCGCTTGGGATGGCTGACTGATTCCAGCAAGCTTTCAGCTTCGCCTTGGGAAGGACTGTTAATGAAACTTTCTTCTTTATGACTGACTTGGAGGTGTTTGTTTTCAAGTAGACTGGTAGCATATACAATTTCAAGAAAGCATTGCTCCAGCCAAGGCCTTACTCATCCTGTGTAAAGCCAGGGCAGAAATGGTAGTTTCCATTATTTGCAGACATATGTAAATAACAGCTATAACAGTAAGGAATGTCCACTGGCGATAGAACAAGGCATAATGAGCTCCAGCAGCAATGAAGGAGCTCTCTTCTTCCCTGAGATGGTTCGGGATGGGAGTGGGCTCCCTGGGCAGCAGAGCTCTGTCACTGCTGGAGCCTTTCTGGGACAGGTTGGGCAAACATCTGGCAGGAGCAATACAGGCAAGGTCAAACTATGGCCTTGGATGAGCAAGCTATGTCATGCACAGCTCTCTCCCCCTTTCTGTGGTTTGCATTCAGTGTTCTGGTTTTGGGCAGAGGCTGAGAGTTTCTCTCCCTAAAAGCCCAAGATGAGCAGTTACTCAGGCCTTGGAAGTTATCATCCTAGTTCCACTCCCACAGATATAAAGAAAGAGCACTTGGGGAAAAAAATTCACGTTCATCCTCTGGACCTGTTATCAGCTAGCTTTTTCCACTGACAAGGACAGGCTGCCTCACAGAAATGTAAAATTCAGCTCAGATGCACCCTGCAGTGAGTCTGGACACTGCCGTTTGCAGCAGCAAGCAGCTGGGATCTGCACTCGCATTGCAACATTCCAAAGCAATGATCCCTCGTCCTTGCACATTTCTAGGAAACCAGAGGGACAATTCTCCAGCGCAGAAGCCTGAAGCAATGAGTGACGGGGCAGAAAAGTTTCTAATGGAGCGTCAGAAGAGTTTATTTAGTTTTCAGTGCATTCAAACTAATTTTATATATATATATATATATATATATATAAAAGATCACTGATCTAGGATGTCAGACCTACCCATACCTGTACCCCAGCACTTACTGCCCCATAGCAAAAGGGAAGACACAAGGGCAAGGAGATAATGAAATGAGTTACTTTTATCCTTTTTTTTTTCTTTCCCGCTATTTTGTGCATGGAGCTCTCTGCTCCATTAATTCACATAACAATTGCCCAGAAATGCAGCTTAACTGACAAACTTGACTAGGATTGAAGATATCTAGCTGCCGACTTCCTGCCTGACAAATCAGAGATGCATTTCTGAGAGGTATTTAGGTACTTATCTCCCCTAGATTGCTGTCTCTTCCTTTCCCTCATCTGTGTAAATGGCAAGGTCTTGGAAGACCTGATTTCTCATAATTATTTCTGTACTACTTTGATTTTGGTAGTGACTGTAATGCAGTAATGGTTATGTCCAATTAAAGACCAGAAATGTACACATCTCAGCGTTTGTCATTCGCCCTTTTTGAAACACAGCAAGGTAAATCACTGATAAAAACAAACACCTGAATGAAAGCAAGGGGAAAATGGCTAGCCCTGATTTAGGATTTCGCTGCCCATAGCTAATACTCTCCCCAGAGCTAGGTACAAGCCATGAGAGCCATTCTGCTAATCCATCAGGTTAACCCTAATATTTCCCAGTAGACGATTTTGGTTTTGACTGTAGAAAACGTTGCAGGATGCATTTGCAATGTATATCCAGGCATTGGGAAGACACCTGACCTCGCAGTACTGGACAGCAAGGTCATTCAGAACTATGAGCGCTAAGAAGCTTTCCCATGACTCATGAAATGGGAGTCAAATATTCCATGACTCAGATTAACCTAACAACACCCAGAGGGAAGAAAAGCCATTGGGTTGTTGGTTGAAAAGAACCTTTTAAAATTAACATGGCATAACAAGCAGGATACCAGCTTCCTCTTTCTGACTCTTGAGAGACTCTTAAGGAAGAGTTTTATCCACTCACTTATTACCAAGGGACCTCAGCTGAGGTTATGTAATTAGGATGGGACACTTTTTGCAGATTCGAGGCTTGAATAGCAACATTAATATTATCTAGTTACAGAAAACAGGACCACGTGCAACAAGCTATTAATACTAGCTTATATTTAAATGCAGTTCCCGTCCATTCTATTGCAAATAAAACTGATCAAATACATAGAAACCAGAATGTAGCCTTAAATGAACCACACAATAAAATACAGTAAACAACGTTAACTGTCTCCCCTTCTGCCAAAATGGTATATACTTGCTTAACCCTGTAACACAAATAGTCTGACCCAATGGGCATGGCATGGAAGGGGAGCCTGAAAACGCGCTTCCAGGGTCTTGGAACTCATTCGTGCTCCGTGCTTTGCAATGAATTTCCTGGGGAGCTCTGGGCACCTCCACAACTATGAGATAATCATGCTGGTAAGTGAAATAGTGTAGGCAAACCTCTCTAATCCCTCTATGCCTCTGTTTGCTCTGAGAGGGCGAGGGGAATCACAGAGTAGAGAGGATGAAATACATGAAGTATTGTGGGGCCGGTGGCCAACTGCAGTAACAGAGGCCATGGAAAGGCCTGGGATGCTGCTGGGTGAACAGGTATGAATTCCAGAGGAGCACAAAGGGATTGGCAGTGGAAAACTTGTCTACTGTGGGACTTACAGGGGACAGAAAGTGCCCCATTATTTTTAAGTTGGCATTTATCCTCTGGCTGACCCTTAGCATATCTGGGATCCTAATGGCTTGTTTGAATTTTCTTGGATAGACATAATAATACAGACCTAAAAGTCTAGGGAACAATACAATACATTTTACATTTGAAACATCACAGTCAGTTTGGTTTAAATAACATATTGTATCATTCCAACAATACCGATTGCAAGTTAAGAGATTTTCTCCTTCAGAAGCTAAGTATGACAAATAAAGAGAAAAACAGGCAGAATAGTAGAGTTTAAATGGCATCTAGGGGAAAGAGGAACACTAGAACTATTTGTTTTAAGAGAACTCGTTTATTTTTTGATGGCATTATCCCGTAGCTTAGAAGACTAGGATTTGCTTGGCATAACTTCCTTCAGATCTCAGGGTTTACACCGAGAATCAGATTTTTCCATCAACACTCTTAATCTTTTAACTAATATAGTATCTTCCATGAAAAACTCAAAGCAGTTTGTAGTCCTTGGGTCATATGTTTTAAGACTGTACTCAATCATTCTCAATTTAATGTTGCACTCCTGTAGGAGCTGAGAGCCTCAGCCAGATAAAACAACTCTAATTATATTGACTTGCACCAGCAGAGGATATAGCTTATGCCAGCCAGCATGCTTAGGGAGAGAATCAGCTTGAAAGACGTGTGTAACCACTGTGGCATCAGTTTGATGTGTCACAGGACAGCAAATTAAGGCCACGTTAAAAAAAATCTGCTGATACCTGTATGGGTACAGACTGTTGCGTAAGGCACAGAAGGGCTATCCCTGTGACTCTCACACAGAAAAAGCCGTTGTACAGGAGTAGGAAGAACAGCCATAGAAAGATGCACACGTTTTCTCTGATGTGTGCATACTCATTCTGATCATTGCATACGAGTGAGAGCTGGGAGGGTTATGTCTTTGTAGGTGGGAGGTTTAGTTTTTCTTACAGCGAACTTCAGAGGAAGGGTCCCCCATATCCAAGTAGGACACCCCAACAGCATTTAATGAGACATTAAATATATATACCGGAAAAAAACCACAAACAGCATTAGGCACTGCAAGTCAACACCGTCTCTGAGGATGAAAGTCGATGCCCACAGACCCACCCATGTCAAACCATTCTGCCTAATTTGATCAGGGAAATTCCATGTTGTTAGATTCAGTTAGACCATGCACAAATAGGCCCTGGAGCAAATGATACCATTTTAATAACATAAGTATACTCTTATCTGAATCATAGAATATCTGTTGTTACACAATGAATCAAGTGTCCTCCTTATAATGGTTTAGCCAGTTCCCTCATGATACAGAGGAGGCACATGCCATCTGCATCACACCGGAAATGTCCTGCCTGCCCTTGGTTATCAGCACAGCATCACTCAGGTAAAGGCATCACCACGCATCGCAGCAGCAGCGAGGTATTTAACATTCCTGCTGATAGGTCCTGAACAGCACACCGTATTCTGGATTTAGGCTAGCCATTCATCGCTTTCCTTAAGCAAAGCTCTGGCCAACTGTTTAACTTTTAAGAACAGACCAACATTAGGCTATTTCAGTACAAATGCCTCCTTGCTGGAGTGCTAGAGGTTGCAAGTGGGAAGAAAGAACTGCTGGGCTGTGAGACTACAAGGCTGCCAGAATACCTGACTCATTACCTCTGGCAGGGGAGAAGAGGTGAAAAATTTCAGGAGAACATAAGTAATGAAGGTGTTCCAGGTTCACTGTGTGCAATGATTAAAGCTAGTGTTCAACCCATTCTGTAACTACACAAAATAATAAAATAATATACACTGCTTATGGATTGCTGACTTAGGTAACATCTGCTTTTTCTTTCTCCTGTTACCCAATAAACCAAGGCCTCTTCACTGTTTACTCACTAACTTCATTAAAGTGTAATACCTCTTATCACGCAGCTCATTGTAACAGGTTTACCATGTACGCGTTTTCCAGGAAGTTTCCAACAGCACTCCTTATGCTGATTGCAAGAACTGTTATCAATCAACTGTTTTTAAATAGACAATGATGCACACATAGCCTCTGCAAAGGGTTTGCTTTAAACCTGTATTTCATTTCTCTTGAAAAAGAAAATATGATTAGCAAAGTTACGTCCTTGTACCCTTGTGTCTTTGACCATTACCTGCTGCCAGCACTACAGACCCAAGGGCAATAAAGGATTTCACCCTCTGCTGCCCACTTCTCAAAGGTGTTAGTCAGCGACTGTTAGGGCCAGGCTATGCTAATAAATTGAATTTAAACATTTAAAACATGGACGAGGTAGTGCCTACCCACCTTCTACTCTTTGCCTGGAATATCTACATTTTAATACATACTTTTATTACAGCCTCAATAGGTGTGACTGTCAAATGTCAGGCTGAGCCTAGAAGCAAAACGGGAGAGAGCACTTAGAGAAGCAGGCTACTGGGAGATTCCTCAGCTCTTGCATGATCTCAGAAGTGACCTAAGGTAAGGACAAAGCAGCTTAAAGAGCCTGCCAAAATGGATCCTTTTTGGAAATACAGACAGCTGCTGAAGCAGACTCAAACAGTGCTTCTTGTCTCTGTTGCGTGTAATGAATAGGACAAAAAAGGAAGCCAGAAAAAGCTTCATCTCTGACACTAGGTTTTTTCTGAAGCTCTTGAGGTTTTTTGGATAGTTTTTCACTTACCTGAAGCAGAGATGATTTAACTTCATGTTGTAATATTAGGGGGAGTACTGCTTACAGTTTAAAAATGAAACACTAGAGTTATCTTCCAAAGTACAGCACAAAGAGAAGGTAATTATAGACAGTATTTAAGCCTGAAGAGTCAGTCCGTTATGTTTCAGGGCTAATGAATTCCTGATAAGAAATTTCTGAGCCAGAAAACTCATGGTGGGACTAATGGAAAACACCAAATTAACTTGAGAGAGCAATCAGAAGTTGTCAAGCACAGGTAGTTATCCAGTCCAGACTGCTGCTAGGAAAGGCTGGCAGCACTGTGACTTTCTGACCATGATGGAAGATTCAAAGTAATACAGAGAAAGAGACCAAAGCAGGTGGGG
>VZSC01008472.1:162865-201483 GCA_013398225.1 Steatornis caripensis | reverse complement strand
GGGGGGGGGGGGGGGGGGGGGGGGGGGTGGGGGGGGGGGGGGGGGGGGGGGGGGGGGGGGGGGGGGGGGGGGGGGGGGGGGGGGGGGGGGGGGGGGAAGGTAGAACGCATAAAGAGCAGCACACAGAGATCTCCAGCCCTGGGCTACTGAGACATGCCATCTAGTTAGAGATCAAGCTTTGACACAGATTACATCATTTTTTGTGATAATTTGCAAAAACTGCTTGCATGTCCTACCAAAAACCCCCAGACGCATTCCCAGATCATTTTACAGCCAAGGTACCATCAGCACATCATGCCTGTCCCTCTGAACTGAGCCAAGCGAGCATGAACTCTGCCCCAGGGCAGAAACATCCGCTGTCCCTTCCTGTGCTGTGAGCCCCGCTCTTGAGCTAGCAACGCGAGTTGCACAGAACCAAGCACATCCCACAAGACAGAGCAACATGGGCTTCCTTGGGACTTTTTTTTTGTAATGGCAGAGGTTCACTCCATGACTACCTTGTACAACATCTATTTTAATGACAGGGAAAAAATAATTTAAATCTCAGTCATTGGGCTGCGCTTACCTTGTCGTTCTGCGTTAAGACAGAATTTAACCTACATAACGTTTCTGTACTGCTGTAGCCAGAGCACTGGATGGTTGTATTCCCTGCAGTGCTTTGCTGCTGATCTGGCATGCTGGCACGTGAAATCCTACAAGGCCGGATTAGGCCTTTCCTTTCTTTATCCCCTGAGTTTTGAATAGGCCCGGTTATACCAAACCAGCTCGTTTCCTGAGCTAGTCCATACCTGGGGCTCTTTCACCATCCTGTTCCTGAGTTAGCAAGTGCTGGAGCACAGCAGCTTCCCAGATACCAAGCAGCAGAGATCCGAAGTTCATTAATTAATTATTTTGTTAGCAAACATGTTTGGCTCCTTGATCAGCTCAGCCAAAGGGAAATAAGAGCTCCAGCCCCAGAGGAACTCAGGCCTCCACATGGCTTTCAGCTTAGGACTTTCCAAAGAAGTGCAGCTCCAAAATATTTGTATGCAGACTGACAGTTTGCATCCCAGGCACTAGGTCAGAAATCAGTAACAGAGCTCCAGAGTTCAGGGTGAAAATGCTGTTCTGAGTGAAGCTGCACACAAAGACCAGACACTTCCCATTTGACACAGGGAAATTCTGATAATTTTTTCAAATTTTTTTTAAGACCGTTTTTCAATATCTCAGTCACTCCCCCCCCCAGTAAAAACCCAAGTATTGATTTTAGGTGTTTCATCTCGGTGAGGTTGTGAAGCTGGAGTCAGTATGGTGGAAATCCTGCACTCAGCACCATAAGGCTCTGCTGAAGCCTGTCATTTATTGCCTGAATGGAAAGAGTAACAACCCGACCCAAATATTTGAACTTCTCTTTGTTCCTGGCAGGGCTCTTGCAGCGTACACATGAGCAGATTGCATTTGTTTTTGCTAGGACGGGAGAAGCAGTAGAGACAGAGCTGGGCATGAGCCGAATCCAGCACACAGGAGACGCAGATGCTGTTCACAGGGCTGTGCCCACGTGCGCAGGACTGCAGCACCAGTAGTTTTATCAAGGCAGGGTGGGTTGGTTCCTGGAGCCTTATCAGGGTATAGATCAAGGATGGGTGTTGATCATGAAGAGCAGCACAGGGCAAAAACTCCAGCAGGTAAATCCTCCACCTGTGAGGGTATGAGCAGAACTAAACCAACCACCAAAAGACTCCAGAGCTGAGCAAATGTCCAGGTGGTCCAAACCTAGACCTTCCTCAAAACTGCTCCAGCCTGGTCACATCCCACTTGACCACAGCAAAGCATTAGCCAGACCAGACAGCACCCTTCAAAATAACAGCATTTTCTTGTACTTAGTCCTGCCCTTGATCTGAACTACGGAAAAGCTGAGTGATCCCAGCTGCCTGACCACACAGTGTGGTTTTTCATGTGCGTGTGTGTGTCCATCTATCCTGCATTTTTACATCTGCTACCAATCCAAATACACAGCACTGCTGTTGTAGGGCTAGTTTGTCTTTACAAGGAGTTACAGCGTGGTCGTATCGTGTTTGGTGCTGTGCACGCTCATGCAAGATGTTCCCCCATCCTCAAAAAGCACAGGAGCAGGAGATGAGAAGCCTCCACCACCTGCGAACCAAGAGGCCAGGAGCAGACTTGGTTTCACTGATAGCACAGGCACAATTTAAACAGCCTGTGGAAAAACAAACAGCCCATCGGTTGATAGGCCTGATTCCCTGGCTCACAGCCCAAGGAGGGAGGCTCAAGAGCACCAAGTAAAGGACAGAGAAGACAGCCCTCGTGTCAAACACCCGCCACAGAGGTTAGTGGCCAGCAATCTGCCCTTGGACAGGGGACAAGGTCTGAGCCGAGGAGCACCAGTGAAGGCACCATCTCTCCAGCTGGCTGCTGCTCTACTCTCCCCGTCCTGGTGCTAGATTTCACCAGCGAGCACAAGGGGCTGCTAAGCTGGAGAGGACAATATGAGCCCTTTGTGATGTAACTTGCAGACGATATAAAAGGCAAGATTAGATTTAGCTTCTAATATGTTTCCTACTGCTCACCCTGCCCTAATTCAGCATGGTTTGCTGACTACTGCATTTAGGCTTCTGTTCTGACATTAAAAAAAATAAATATGCTCACCACTCATGGTCTCAAGAGGAAAGGAGCAAAGGCAAAAGTCCAATAGCAACATCATCTTTGCTGCTCTGCCCATAAAGGTGGGCTCAAGCAGACACAGCAGCTGCACAGAGCGCTCTCCCACTGCAGCTCAGCTTTTTCTGGAACACTGGGAACAGCAAACCAATATCAGCCTTCAAAAGTCTGGTGTGTGATGGACAGTCACTGATATGCACATTAATTATTTCTTAGCATTTATCAGAGCTTTTCATATCCATCTATGCCAGCATGCTTCAGAAGCTGGGTTCAAGTGAGGTGAGGGCCCTGACACCAGGCAGAGAATAATACCGCACTTTGTTATCTGCAACATGATTACACCTCCAGGAGCTCCACTGGGCACACCCGCACAGTCCAGCCCAGTCCAAACAAAGCTGGAGATAGCGTGTGCATAAACACACACACATTACAAGGCCAGACAGTTGCACAGCTATACCTTTTGGTGGAGTCCGTTGGCAAGTATCTGTTTGCTCACCCTTAGCGACACTGACAAGCAAGGAGGAAACAGAGTCGAATCAAAACACAAGGCTTTAATTGTGTTTGCAAGGCTCAGGACAGCATTAGAGCATTTCCTACGCTTCAGGAGCACAACAGAGAAGGATACTTCATAGGAGCTGGTAAAGCAGCCCCCTCAGGTATTTGCCAAGGCCATTTGTCTTGGCAGCCCCCTACTGGGACCCACGGAGACAAGAATTACTAAGGGGTCAACATCTTCTGGCAAGCACTTGCCAAGTCAGCCTGTATCAGTCTTCAGATACTCCTGGAAGGAGAGATGTTATCCTTGAACGACTTTGCCCAGGATCTGCAGAGGTGCCAGCTAACACAGCTACAGTCACCTCATCCTGCCCACGCCAAAGGGGCTGGTAGAACAGGGCAAAGCACAAAGCCCTGCGCTTGCGTTAACGTGGGAGACAAGGAAGCCAGCACTGGCTCCCAGCAGGGTGGACAACAGTAAATAAACAGATTGCCTTTGGCAGTGTAGAAAAGAGTGTTTCACTTTGCTAATGAGAAACGGCTTATGCCAGTGGAAGACCAGTGGAACAGAAATGTGGGGGCCATCCCCCTTTGTAGCAACAAACAGAATGACACAAGTTTCAATGCAGATCACAACATGGCAGTTGATGGACGAGCCATACTTCAGAGCTGCTGTGACAGAGTGTGCAGAGCTAAGTTCTTCCATTACGTCACTGTTACCTTGCTTGACCCAAGGGTTAAGAATAACAATCAGGCTCCGCTGCCTCGTGCTGCCAGAATGAAACTATTTAGAGGCAGGCTTCCTAGGGCAGCCATGAGCTTGCTCCCCTGGCAGGCTCACAGGGAAAGAGCTTTGAGAGGTAGGGCTCCATCGGTACCTCCTGAAGGAGATGGAGGCCAGTGAGGACATGACTTCATTCCGATAAATGCGAGAAGTGCCAAATGTTTGGCATGTGCTTTGCAGAACAGGATTAGCATGGGCCTTGCAAAGCTCTACTTGCCTGAGCATGGCTTTTGCTTAGGAGGTTTCTGATCTCACTTGTTTATCTTGGTTGTACATTATCATGAAAGCCTTCCAGAGCCAACAGAGATGAAGGAAATGCGTTCCTGATGAGCTGTTCCCTCCCAAGTCAGCCCCCTCTCAGGTGAAGACTCATCAGCCTACACAAGGCATTGCATTTCTTACGAGGCTAGAATAGAATCCATGTCCTGGTTCTGGACAAGACCTACTACTGCAAGCTGCACTCACTTGACAAGGGCACCTCAGAGTCCCCATCTCGCATCCCGCATCAGAAGAGAGGGTAGGAGGGAGATTGGGCATGGAAATGCTGTGCAACCTCTTCCAGAGTACTAGAAATACTCTATCCTACTTGGGAAGTCAAACATCTGACACACACGGCTAGGAAAAGCAGGAATGGGGTTTATGATCCTCATGACCCTGGGCTGAGGTCATGCCATCCTCTGGCAGGTGGCAGTCATCCATTAGACAGAGGTATGAGGTGCTCTCTAGCCACACGTACTTGCGGAGCTCCAGGATCTTTCACTAAGAGACCATCAACTCCAGCCTGACCTGTGCTTTTTTGCAAAGGGCAGGGATAACTTCATGGTAGCAGATGAGGAAAAAGGGAGGGTTAAAGCAGATAATTGCTGTAAAACACTGAGCCTTCGCTTCTGCACTCTCAGAAACTTAGAGCAGTTAAGAGCCTGGGTTGAGCCATAATGAAGACATTCCAGATAAGTTAAAGCACAGCTATGCAAATAAGCGGACCTGCATGGAAACCCCTCCCTGTGAGCTCTGCTCAAAGGTGGGAACATGACTTCCTCCAACAAACCCTCATTGCCACAGTTACTCCATTACCTGGCAACTTCATAAACAAGCAAAACCATCCCATGGCACTGCCTCCCAACTGACACGCAGGATCTGGTGCATGTAGTGCGTAGCTGTCATCTGAGTAAACACGGAGCAGCTAGGCGAGTCTCCAGGAGCAGAGGAGTTGCAAGATGCAAGATGGCTGTGGTGCTTTAAGACAGCTGATGATGGACAATTGCCAGATGAAGACCACCCAACACCAGAATTTTCTATTTCCTGGACAAAACCAGCTTCACATCCATAATAGCCATCAATTTCTCAGGCTGGGAAGAGGAAGCAGACATTGTCACTGAGTTGCCCTGTAACCACCAGGCTCCCTGCCCTACTCAACAGGGAGAACATGCCAGGGGCCACCCTGGCTTGGTTTTTTCTGCAGTACAGCTAGGGTGAGAAGCTAAACAGGGCATTCACACCCTTTGAAGTGGAGGAGGTGGGGGTGCTCTGCATACACACAGGCTTCTGCAGTCATCACCTGTGCTCCTCCAAAAACCCTCCCCTTGTTCTGACAGAGAACAACACACCAAATGCCTGGTCCACAGTGAGAGATCCTCTTGCTTGCAAGGTTTCCTGTTGCACAGCACATTGGCTCAGTTCAGCTGTCAGGTCTGGGGTGGGAAGGCTTCAGGATGTGCATTTCCTCACACGAAGCCCAAAGACGAGTTGCCACAACACAAGCAGCACAACCTATAAATCTTGAACAGTTCTTTGCAAACCTCGTGAAGTCTTGTTCTCACTGCAGCAAAGCAGCCCTGTTGTCTATGCAGCTCTTCCCCTCTTAAGCCGTGCTTGCTGAAAGCTGCTCGGAGCAGACCGATCACTGTTCCTGTGAAACCCAGGCCTGAGTCTCATTTTATTTGGTTGTTTTGGGTATGCAGTCAAGCTCAAAGTCCTTCAAAAAATAAAAAGGATACCCAGATCCTTCCATGCCATTGAGAAATAAGCCCAGCGCATCTGGTAACCAAGTGCTGAGTTAGGGTTTCACTGCTGACAGGATCATAAATCCCAGAGGTTTGGGATTTGTTTTTTCAAACTAGAGACCAGAAGTTTGGGTGGACGACAGGGAACTGCGCTGGCAGCTCCTATAGTAATTTTATTAGTGCCACAAGGTCAGTAATCCCTTGTAGTGCAGAATATGCAGAGACAGCCTCTCTGCCTCCCCGTTTACAGCCCTAGCGCATGCCTACAAAAATCCTCTGCATAGCATCCCACTTTAATACCCTCTCCTATTCTTAGCCTCAGCTGGTCTTCTTATAGATTATTACTCAGCTATGTACTCCCTGGTTTTGGCTGTCCTATAGCCCTCCCCATGCCTGTTCCAGCCCCAGAGGGCCAGCCAACTCCCCCTACCTAGAAATTTCACAGAAAAGCAAACAAGTGATCCACAGCACCAAGCTTACCAGGAACTGCTGGGACACAGAGAACCAGGACAAGCCCCCTTCCCCTGGACAAAATATCCCTTGGGCTCGCTTCTGCTGCTTACAGCAACATCAGGCTCAGCCCCAACTTGTACACCACGCTCACCTGGCAGAGAAGATGGAAAAATCAAGGTGGCAGAGCTGAAGGCAGCTCTGGTATTTGTCCTCTCCCAAGCCGCCATCTAGAGAAGCAAGAGAAGAGCTCCATCTCTAGGAGCTGCAGCAAGGCAGGAAGGTTTCAGGAGTACGTACCCATCTGCTGATATAGGGTGTCATCCCGAGCAGCTCCACCTGAGCTATGGGGCCAATCCCCACCACCTGCTCCTCTGGCCCACAGCTGTGCAAGCACATTTTCTGATTAAACTTAGGGGTTAAGGAGAGAAATGTCATTCTTAATAAAGCAGAAAGTCCCACTTTAGAAACGCCTTCTGGGGTAAGGGCTGAGAGTTTTCCCTTCAGCTACAGGGGGCTATGGGAGGCAGGAACCTTTTGCAGCACACACACTGTCTTATGATTTGAATCAGCAAGTAAAGACGAGTCTCTTCACAGTAACTTTATTGTGTTTCTCAAGCTGTTAATTCCCAGGTCTTGTGAGATAACTTGTTATTAATTTTTTTAAAATCCAAGCATTGACATGGCTTTGTCATTCAAAAACTGCTCCTGCCCGCTTTACTCTTTTTTGTTTGTTTTCCTTCTGCTTTTCTTATAGTAGCAAAACAGAAAAGGCCTCAAGGACTGGTTGAGCCTGGGGATGAGTGGGAATACGAGCCAGGAAAAACCTTGACTGGGGCCCTGGAGCCAGCCCCTGCAAGCATAGCTGCCATAAACTCAGGTTTTCAGCTTTAAATACTCATGGGTTCAGATGGCCACTGCCCCGCCTTTTAAATTCCCGTCCCTCCTGTTACATAGGAGAAGTATTTAAACTCTGAAATGACCTCATAAAATCCTCTGAGAAATTAAATAGTTGGAAAATAGCCAGACTGGGCAATATGCAATAGCAATATGATGCTCAGGTTGTTTTTTCGGAGGGTGGAGGTGGCTTTTCCAGCTAAGACTAAGCACGTTGTTGTGGAGGAGAGCCAGCCTGGGGACTCTGGGTATGACTGGAGGAATCCAGGCACAGGGACAGTGCCAGGAGCCCAGCACAGGAGCATCAGCAACGTTGTGGTGTAGAGGCTGCATTTTTACGTTGCGTTCTTATTTTTGAGCCGCTAGGAAGCACGACTATACACGTGCAGGCTGAGCTCTCTGGAGCAGGCATGGGTGCCAGCAGCTGGTTCTGCTGTCCTCCTGCGGCTGTGCCGGGGACACCCGCGCTGCCGCTCGCCCAGCCCCAGCCTGCTGCCCTCGGCCTCCTCTGTGCCCCTGGAGAGGGTCCGCAGCCCCCGCAACGGTACATCCACCAGCCCATGCACATGTTTGCCGTTCGGTGGCTGTGCACCTGCGCAGCCCCTCTAGGAGACAGTGCCCATCCTTCCTGGACCCAGAAGAACACGCGGTGAGTCTGGCTTTAGCAGAAAACCCAAGACAGTAAATTCCCTGAGTACCACGTTTGTGCTGTGATTTGCACCTATTGCCTCTACCCTAAGAGCGATCTGCAAATGTGGTTGGAACTGCCTGGGGATTTCTGAATACACCGTGCCCAGAGGGGCAGCTACAGAGGCGCTGTGTGGGAGCCGCGGGGCCTTTGTAGCCTTTGCAGCCCTCCCCGGGTGCCGTGGAGCCCCTCACCCTGCTGGGCACAGGGCTCGCTCTGCTTTGGGTCTGTAAAGCACAAAACCTTTCCACCGATGGATCCACATGGCTTCACCCACGTGGAACTGCTGTGTCCCTGTGGGGGAACGATGCAGCACCCCGAGCACCAGGGCACTCACTATAATGGTGTCTTCATGCCATGGACTCCTGCTCCCCATGCCCCGGCCCAGCCAACCCACTGCTGAACCAGTGACCTCGATGGGAATAGCTCCAGCTCCCGTTTCCATCCTGGGGGAGCTCGAGCCTCCTGCAGCTGCATCCAGGGCTGACGGCAAAGGCAGGGCAACTTTGCCCGCAACAGCCAAGCAAGCCACCTGCCGGGAGGAAACAGCAGCTTTTCTCCATCCTCCTGAGGGTTGTCTGGCAGCAGTGAAGCCCCCATTCCTGCTCCATTTCTGTTCATCAAAATGCATAATTTGAAGGAGAGAAGGGCATATTGAAAGCCTTCCCACAGGCTTTATTTATAAATCAGTTCCCCCATGTTAAACAAACTTAATTAACTTGGCATCCTGTTAGCGCGGGTCCCAGCACCACTGTGACCACACCAGCACGGCTGTAGGGCCACCGGTCCTTGTCACCAAAACACGTTCCTTGGCTGGGCTGGAGAAGCTGTGGAAACAGTGCTAGACGTGTCCCCGCCTCCTCTGATCCCTCAGGTGCAGCTTCCGGATATTTCTTTTGTAGAAGACAAAAAAAAAATACAAAGGAGAAAACAAGACAGCGAGTGTGTTCTCTGAGGTGCCGTGCTCCTACCTGGCCTCATCTCGAAGAGGAATCTATAACATGCTGACATTGATGCAGCGTCACCCCAGTAAGGACTAAAAGCCATGTCTTCTTGACTTGAGAGGGGAGAGGAAGAAAAACGATGTGAACCGACGGAAAATCCAATCTCCCACGATGGCAACCCACAACGCCCTGCCCCTGCAGCCCCGCTCGCCTGGCAGGCAGTGGTGGGGTGGGGAGCTGCCTTGAGCAGATCAGGACCGATGCAGTGGGAACAGCAGAGGCAGCTTAGCTCAGCAGGAGGAGCTGCTGCATGTGAGGTGTTTTGGTTTGTATTTTTTTAAATGGTATTTAATGATTTAATGAGAGGTTTCCCTTGACACATGCCTCACAAACCCACATTGTAGCACATCGTCCTGAAAACAGCTGCACCCTGTGAATGACTGGGACAATTTAAAAATGCAAAACAGCAGAGAGGGAAACTTGAGGTGACCCCTTTTTTGTGTCAGGAGGCAACTGTTTCTATCTTTTCTGCTGTGTCACGGAGGGCTTTGCATTGTGCCTGGCCCCCTGGCAAACACCCTGGCTGGCACCGGGGTCAGGGGAGCCAGCCTTGGGTCCCAGAATGACATGACGACACTGCCTGCGCCTTCCTGCCTGCTGCTGGGTCCCCCCAGGAGCTGGCCCTGGCACAGGCAGCCAGAGGCATTTCTGTAGGAGCTTTACAGAAGCAGGGCAGAGAACAGTGTGTCCGAGTGGCTGCTGCCCATTTCTCTCCTTTAACATCCCTTGACAACACCAGACTGGAGGACCCTGGCCTTCCTGACCCCTCTGTTGTAGTTCCTAGCACAGGTTCTCACTCACCACTTTCAAGTACTCTCAGATGCCCAAATTACACTGCAGAAAACAGATTAGCAGTGAGAAAAAAAACAACCCAGGAACATCCTAACGCAGCTCTTGACCTTGCGTCTGTCACTCCAAACTCCTGGCAGAGGCATCAAGAAGCGCTTGAGGCTGACTGTGCAGCATCCCTCCCCGCTCTGGCCCATCCTCCGCAGCGCAGCCGGGTACCACAGAGTCACAAATGAATGTGATACATTCTGATCCCTCCCAGAACCTGAAACAGGAATGCCGAGTGCAGGCTGTGCACAGATTAGGCTGGGGTGGTGGCTGTAGTTGCATCTCCTTTGGCAGCACCCAGCAAGGTTGCTGCTTGCGTGGAGGCCGGGCTGTTCGTGAGCCTCAGTAGTCAGCACCTTACTGCAGGTGGCAGGCTTGGGCTGGCAGAGGACCGGGAGAGCGCTCTGTAGGCAGCAAGGTTTATTAGAGAAATTGTTAAATTCAAATGACTCGGATACAAATATAAGCTGCACTGCCTTCTGAAAGGCAAAGGTGTTTCTGACCTGTAGAAATTGATACAGGTTACTGAGACGTCAGTGACCACAGCAAGTTTGACAATAAAATGATCACCTGGCCGTTAATCTTAGCGGAGTCAAAGTTTCTTCCTACCTAGTACATCCAATAGGATGTGCACATTGTGTCAGCATAGAACTCCCACCTCTCGCCTCTCGCCATGCTGCCTTTCCTCCGGGATGTTGCCATGTGTCTCAGCGGCATCTCTTCTGTTCCCATTCAACCGCGGTAGCTCTCCCCTCCCCTGTTTGCCGTGTTTACATATCCAAAGCAACACATCTTTATGGAACATTTCTAAAATCAACATTAGGCTGCTCTCATCTTTAACCAGATGGGGGAATAAGAAGGTGCAGAACTCAAAATCTGTTATTAGACATTTAAACTAAAATTAAAAGAAAACCAAAACCCACTGTTTGTTTCTCATGGAGAATTCAAACCCTTCACCGGCATGTTCCTAGGAATGCTTTTCTGCTTGCAACAGTTAGCATCATGGGATCGTATCCACCTCCACTCCCTGGAGCACCATGGCATTGTCTTTTCTGTGGGATGAGATGTCATAGGGCTGCACACATCAGTGCTGCTGTCCACACACTTGTCAGCACGAGGCTGGCTGACAGTCTGAGCACAGGGCAAGCCTGGAGGGACGAGGAGGCTGAGGTGCAGGAGCAGACCTCGTAGCCATTTTCTGAGCGGCTCTCGTCATGCTGCCCTGGTTTGGAGTGTGCGCCAGTCCTGCTGCTCCCGGCTGCTTCTGGGGAGTCAGACTGCATGTCGCTGCACACCAGCCAGTCTCTAGCAATGGACTGGGGATAACCAGGCTGGGCCTCCAGGTCACTGTCCAGCACTTTCCAGTACTCCTTGCCCCTGAAGAAGTAACTCGCACCTGCAAAGAGAGCAAAACCCAAAGGCAAGATGAGTGTGACGGGCGCTCTCCCACTGCCAAGGGCGGAGGAGCACTCACACCCCAGCTGAGCCCCAGGCGGCAGAGGCAGATGCAATACCACTGCTGGTGGCAATACCCTCTCTCACTGCAGGAGCACAGCGGCTGCTGGTGAGATGCTCTGACATATGCTATGCCCAGCTGGGATCTCACAGCAGGCAGGAGCCACCAGAAAGGTGGGATGTGGGTGGGGAGCTCTTGCCTCTTCTATGGTGGGTCCTAGAGCAGATGCGTTCCCCTGGTATTTAGGGTGTGCAGGTGAAAACCCTAGTAAACCCATGGCTGGACACTCCATACCATTTGTCAGTGGCTGTGAGTGGACAGTCTTGTAACAAGGCATGGTGAGGCTGAAGAAGACCTCACCTACCTGTAAATGACCTGGGGCGCTGCTGCTATCCCTGGGCTCAGACAAATAACCTGGCAGGGCCCTGGGAACCTTCTGCTCTCGGGTGTGTTTTTTCCACTCTGAACTTTGAGGTTGTGAATTCTCTAAGCAGGTCCCATGCTCATGGAGGACTCCAACCTGCATGAACAGCCAGTTGCTCTCAACAGCTGCAGGAATTCAGTTTGAAAAGCTTCTGGGAACGTTCCTCCCCTCTGCCTGGTTTATTGCTTGCTATTGTTAGGTCACCAGTAAATAAAATCTGGAAGTGCCACTTTGCTGCGAGCGAATGGCTGGTTTTAAACATCTCCTGTGGCAAAGTTTTTGTGGTCTTTTCAGAGAGAAGAAACCACTGAGAAATCTCATCCCAGGAAAATAAGTCGTAACTCTGGGGAAACCATTTCCTTTAAAAATATTTTCTGTCCTCATGCTCATATATCTAGCTAAAAATCCAAGGACAACAAATTCAGTGAAGAGCAAACCAGCACATATCAGGATAAAAATCACTGCAAAACAACATCAACTATGTTCCTTTAATAAAATCAAATTATTAGGCCCTTAGGATATTTTTGCTGCCTGCTTGAAATGACAAAGTCTCCTAGCGAGCAGTGTGGGGAGCTCTGGCTGAAGCCTACCTCCCACTTCAGCTTTCAGACGCTGGAAACTGTCGTTCCCATCTGGGGCTGAGCAGTTTATGTCAGCAGGCACGGTAGAAGGGGCTGTAGCTCAAGCACAAATGAAGCATTGAGTTTTTTCTTGTGTTTTTTGAACCGACGTATAGACTCACCATCTGACCACCTCATGGCATCATCTAAAGGGCTTGGTATTCCCTTCCACAGAATGGTCTCTGAAGGGTACCCGGGATCCATCCTCCGCTCGTGGTCATCATAGCGCCAGTAGAGATTGTCCTTAAAGAAATAAGTCTTGTCATTGTGGGCCCAGGAGAAAGCTGCGTCGATTCCTCCTGGTGGCAGACCGAAGTCCGAGATCGGCCGTGGGTATCCTTCCTCCACGTTATTGTCTTTGAAGACCCAGTATCTGTCTCCTGTGGAAAGGAAAGAAGCACAGAGCAAAATCACATTTGTTTCACAGCTGAAACCAGCATTCCCCCACAGACGAGCTGATGTTTCAGTATCTGTTGCTGTGACAATCCTCAGGACTGAGCTCTTGGCATTGAAGGATGGGGACGGGAAGGCAGCAGCCCAGTGGGGAATCTCGATCTTTGAATAGTTGTATTTTTGGTGTCAGGCTCTCCATGGAGCATAGCGCCACTTCGCTTCTGAACGGCTGCAGGCGTGACAGTCCCAGGACACGAACACACTGACAGCATTAGTACAGTCATTGCTTTTATGCATTTGGTGGCAGCACTTCGTTTTCTGCCCCTTTGATTTCTGCCTGATATCCAGCTGCAAGAAAGAGAAAGTTACATGCAGCTTTTGTGGGCAAATTGAGTGCTATCTGCCTGCTAGTCAACTCCTGAGAAGCAAAGTGGTTGGGCTCCCCAGTTCAAGAGAGACAGGGAATGACCGGTGAGAGCCCAGCAGAGGGCAACAAAGGTGATGAGGGGACTGGAGCATCTCTCCTACGAGGAAAGGCTGAGCGCCCTGGGGCTGTTCAGCCTGGAGAGGAGAAGACTGAGAGGGAATCTCATTAATGCTTTTAAATATCTAAAGGGCAGGTGTCAAGAGGACGGGGCCAGGCTCTTTTTGGTGGTGCCAGTGACAGGACAAGGGGAAACGGGCACAAACTGGAGCATGGGCAGTTCCACCTGAACGTGAGGAAGAACTTCTTTACTGTGAGGGTGCCTGAGCCCTGGCCCAAGCTGCCCAGAGGGGCTGTGGAGTCTCCTTCTCTGGAGAGATTCAACCCTGCCTGGACGTGTCCCTGTGCCCCCTGTGCTGGGGGAACCTGCTTTAGCAGGGGGGTGGGCTGGGGGATCTCCAGAGGGCCCTTCCTACCCTTGACATGCTGGGATTCTGTGAAAGTGTAGTCCCACTTTGGAAGAGAAATCACCACACATTTTAGAGCCAGCCAGGCTGAAGGATCTCTGGATTTTAAGGAATGTAAGGAGGATGGCATGGGGGCTGGACAAATCCCATCTGAGCAGCTCACCGCTCTTCAAGTGTCCCACACAGCCACACCTCCCTGGCCTTACCCTGGGCAGGAGAGAACTGTCAATATGGAGTTTTTTGTGATAAAAATGAAGGACAACATGACTGGCCCATGGTCTGTGGCAGAACAAGAAAATGAACCCAGATCTCTCAATTCCTATATAATCCTCTAACCACTGGGACAGCCTTTCTGTTTGTGCAATATCTCTTTGGGAACTTGCAGTGCCTTTGGGTATCACAAAGCCTATTTTAAAAATCAGGCTTTTTTCTCCCTTGGTTTTCTAGAAAATCTGAAGAGGCGCTTAAATACATGCCCATGCATCCGCAGCAGGACCTTAGAGTAATTTGTCTGCTTTGGTTTCTGTCCAGGGATCAATGAAACAGCACTGGAGAGAGAGAATGAGACAGCATTTTTATAGCTGGAAAGAAAATCTCAAGTTTAATCTTAGGAGCTAGGCAGGACTAACACACACGTCATGGATGGCCATGGAGCACTGTCTTGCAAGTGCGAGACCCCAGTTGTGGCACAGCTGTAATTTTGGCCTTACGAGCCAAATTTAGCCAGCAGCCAGGAGGAGCCCCGAAGCCAAGCTCCGGGAGGTCGGTCTGTCCCCAGCAGGGAGAGAAGGGATGAAGGGAATGAAGCGAGCAAGTGCCGCTGTGGTCTGCAGACCTGACTGGAACGGTCTGGTACCAGCGTAAGGGCTGCTGCTCTCCCGCTGGCTCCATTCCCTCTGGATTAGCAGAAAGGCAGAGCAGGATGGGCTGCCCGAGGCAGCTTTTAGCATGTGGTTCCTTGGTGAGACGCCGGGCATGGCGTGGTTCTGCAGTGCTCAGCACGCAGGTAGCCTGGAAGGGCTTCGGCTGCGTTGGGAAACGCTTCTGCAAGCGCAGAGGCTTGCGCGGGAGATAACCCATTCCTGCTGCCTTGCTAGAGGAATCAAAACCAAATTATTGCTTTCAGAAGTGCTTGCTTCAGCACTTCTGAAACCGATAATTGCACCATTCTCAGAGCAGAACGGTCGGGAGACAAAAAGCAATTTCCAGCCAGGGAGCACAGAGGGCTGGGATATATTCAGCTCTTCAAGTGCACAACATTTCCGAAACAAGGGCCGGTGCCTGCCAGGGGCTTGGGTAACTTTGAGAGCATGAGTAACGTCTAACCAGCACGGATGGACGATTTGTGGGGCACTTGGACATTTGTGTAGGAAACACGAGCTAATCTCTTTCCTCCAGCTCTTCTGAAAGAGAACTTGTGAGATTTGTGAGATGTTTAAAAAAAGAGGATTATAATAATTATTTTAAGGAAAAAAAATAATAACAAATGTAATTAGCAAAACCAAACTCTTCAGGTTTTCATTTTTGTCCCCTCTGCAGCTTCTTCACTTCTCAGCAACAAATACTAAAAAGAGAAAAGGCCAAAGAAGGAACACAAATCCTGTAAAGTGCACGCGTGGGTGGCTCCTGCTTTTATTTCACTCTTGAAAAGCAAAGATTTCAGTTAGGTTTGGCTGAAGTTTTTCTTCAATGACATTTCCCTTGTTTTCTGGGGAACATGACTGCTACTTTCAGCCTGCCCTCCCTATGAGCTGGTTTCTTATGGCCTCGTGTGTGGACAAGAGATCTCGGACCTGCCCTGACAGAGATCCAACGGCTCACGCTGGTCTCCTGCTTGCAGAAGAGCTCAAAATGCTGCCAAGGTACTTTGGCACCAGGCTTTACACCGTGGAGACACACGTGCTGCCTCCAGCACCGCATTTGCTCTCACCTTTGAAGAAGACGATCTTGTGGTCGCTGGTTCTCTCATAGACTGCGTCCAGGCTGTCCAGGTTGAGTGGCAAGCCCCGCCAGAAACGGTGGATCTGAGCCGGCTGGAGGGAGACCAAGTGCTTATTGCGAGTCAGTCTCCAGAAGTACTTGCCTGGAGGAACAGACCGGACATTACTGAACCACACTGCAACACACCTTCACCGGGAGAGATGAGCGCCGGGCACACAGCAGCAACAGAAAGCAAAGCGCATGAGATGGGAGCTACGAATCAGGGGCATCCTGCTTTCCGGCAGCAGCTTCTAGCGCTTTCTGTTTCCAGCAGCCATTAGAAGAAATCCTCTTTTTGGGATCAAAATAATCTTCTGGACATTGCCTTGGAGCTGTTATACTCCTGGCCGCTGTGTGAAGCTGCACCGCTGAGGCGAAGCAGGTGAGAGAAGCCTTTCATGTCCCCCCTTGCTGCTCTGCAAGGGACCTCCGGGTAGCCGGCGGGACCAGGCAGCGGGTGAAGCTCCACCAGGCACCAGCAACATTTAGCGAGAGCCTCTTGAAGAAATGTGCCTGTTTCTCATCTCCTGGAGCACCCGCAGCTTCCTGCACGCAGGATGCCCAGCTGCTTTCATATTTAGAAATGTATACGATGTTACGATGAAACACGGAAATATCAGAGGGTTTTTTTTTAATGAAGAAAGGGAGTAACAAAATAGAGGAGGAAGAAACTATACTAATAAAACTGGAAGGCGCTGAGGATTATTAGGACTCAGGATTATTAGGAGATAATTCAGGAGTTTGGTACCATCTAGAGGTGTAGGATAAGCAGGGGACCTTGGTCCTGCGGTGCTCGCTGGGGCTGAATGTACCGGTGGTGTAAGCAAATACACTTCTAGCACCTCCAGCAACACTGCCCCAGCTAGAAAAGAGCGTGGCTTGGGGTGACTCTCTAATATTTTGTGTAATGGAAAAGGAAACAGGTTTGTCCTTTGTAGGAAGGATGCCAAACTTTCTCCTGCTGAAGGAGCCTTACGTGGGATTTCCCGAGGAGTCGGAATGATTTTAGGGGCAACTCAAAACCCAGCTCTCTGCACTCTCTCTGGGATTCTCAGCCTGAGTTTTTGCAACACACTCCGTGCTGTGTTTTCCACAGAGAGTGCCACACAGTGAGATCTGAGCAGGAGGAAGGTGCCTAAGAGCCAGCTCTCAACATTGTCTCATATTTGTTATTGCCTGTTAGAAATTATTGCATGTTATTTACATCTGCTCTCGCATGGATTCCCAAGAGGGGATAAGTAACAGAAACCAAAGACGCAGCTTCAGATTTATATTCACGACACTCAACTCTTTCTCCAGAGCCAGCAGATTGTGACACCGTCTTCTAAAATTTTATGGAAATTGCGTCTTAGCCTAATAATGCAGGAGGCGAAACTCTAACACTTACACATCTGCAGAGAGGAGGTTTTATTCTAATTATAAGAATTATAATATTCTTGTTGTTCTGCTCCAGTTTGCGTATTTTGCTCTATCTGACTGAAACCCACAAATGAATAATACACTCAAATGTGGTAGGAATTGCCATAATTACAGATTCTTTTTAAGAACATTAAAAAAAAATAGAATTCAAATTTGGTGGCCGTTGTACAGCGATAGAAACACATGTAATTAAAGACGATCTCTGCATCTCTAATTAGGAAGGCACTAGACAAAGCCAGATTTTCACTTTTTTAACAAGAAATACAGCTCAACGTAATTCCTTCTTTAGTATCTGAACTTTGGAGCTCCCTGGGCTCATTTGAGGCAAGGAGGGAAGCCCCAGTGCTTTTGATGTTTCAACCCTTTGCCAGTGATGGGCTCAGCGGGTGTGCAACAGCAGCGAGCAACCTTTAAATCTATCCTCAAAGTCAGGCATAGCCTGGGCTGTTGGTTAGTTTGGTTGGTTTTTTGATAAGCTATCAGGAAAAAGCAAAAAAATATAGCAATTAAGTAGCAAGGAATTCTTAATGCAACGTCCCCAGCCTGCCTGTGCTTCTATTTTGTCATGGCCAAGCCTGCTTGCCAACTGCTGCGGTTGCTTGGACGATCACCAGCCAAAGTCAGATCCGTGAGGGAATTGCTGCCATTAGAGCGCAGAAATATAATTATAAAAAAAAAGTCTCAACCCCGTGTTTGTTTAAAAGGCTTGATTTAAAACCACCAGCTGAGCTGGCAAACTGAGCAGGATGAAAGCCAAGTGTAAAGTCCTGCTGTCCCGAGTGTCTCATTTTATACGGATGACGGGTTAAGGCAATTGCTTTCTTTAATACCAGGTGATTTTGATCCCAGCTGTGTACCATGCTCTCCGTACTTTGGCTGCCTCTGGGAAGATTGCTGCCCGCACCATGCAGACACAAACACAGGCCAAAGTTGTTTTAAAACTTCAGGAGTCTGTAGGAAGGCACCTAAATCAAAGGAAGCAATGTTTTGGAAGTGCAGAGAACCCACCGCTGCCTTCAATATGACAAGCCTGGGAGCCCTAGGGAGTTCCACTCCTGGTGTCTTCATGGTGGGAGACGCTGCTCTCCGGCTGGGCAACCAGCTAGATCAGCTCAGAACAAAATGTCAATCTATGGTGGGAGCTCATCACTGGAGGTCATTAAAATCCTGCTTGAGAGGCGATGTCCCTGCTCTTTGGTGCCCAGGATGGTTTGGTGGCAGCAATGGGGGCTCCAAGGGAGGCGCTGGGCTCTGGAGACAGCCGTGCAGCTGGCACCCACTGACACTGCGCTCTTTACATTTGCATTTTGGCCCACAATAGATATATCCAAAAATAGATGAGATGGATTTCTCTTTAGTTTTCATCTTCCCCCCGCCCCCCCCCCCCCGAAAGACACACAGCCATTTATCATGGACAGCAGTTCTTGTCTCTTCTTTTCCCTTCTTCACTGTGACTTTTTGGAGCCAGCATCTGAACACATACTACAGGGAAACAGCCTCTGTATTGTGCTCCCTGGGGACACAGACAAAGTGGAATTCTCTGGAGCCCTTTTGCCATTCTTGCTTGGGACCCGAGACCCGCACTGTGATACCCACATGGGTTATATGTGCCCGGATGCCACTCCTGATCCCTGGGGAGATGCTTCTACTTCCCTGCTGGATGGCTTTGGGGTGGTCAAATGGTGGCCAGGGGTGGAAAGAAGTACCCAGTGGGCATTTTTTCATCTTGGAAAGATGGAAAAGAAATCCCATGGGGTCCAGCCTAGAGGGGCTCTGTACAGCTGAGAAGGCACCGATGGGATCCTCATCGACAGCTGGGTGCCCTGGGGACACACTGCCAGCAAGTGTTTGCTGACACAGAACCAGATGGCTCTGCAATCGCATGCATGTTGTCTTTGAGCGATGCACAGCAAGCAGCATTAGGGAAGGTGAAGAGTGGGAGGAACGAAAACTTGGAGGCATCCAGGAAAAAAGCAGTGGAGATCTGTTGTTGCTCAGCTCATCTTTGGGTTGACCCAGATTTTGACTTTGATAGAGTAAATATCAAATTTTAGTTCTTCACTTGGGCAGTGCGGTGCAAGCAGATCAGAGCGTGGTACAAAGCACCGCGCTGGATTGTCACCAGCCCAGCCACTTCAGAGTGAAGCATTAAATCCCAGCTCCGAGGCAGCCACGTGGATATGCACCTGCCCTGGTGTTAGGACACATGTCCCTTGTGGGCACCACACCGGCCATGCACGGCGCTGATGTGGGCAGGTGGGTTTGCCTCCACTGGTCTCTCCTTCCTAACCACGCACCAGACCCCTGACCTGCCGTCAGCTGCGTGGGCACCTCCTGGGCTGCGCTGAGAGGGACCGGGCATGAGCCTGGTTTCCTTCTGCACTGGAGGCAGGATTCACATTGACATTAAAATTTCCTTATCATCCCATCCTAGGCGTCAGTGAGCTCTTTAAAGGTCTAAACCCTTTGACTTGAGCCTAAAGGAGTCAGCGGCACGTGAGATGCCTGCCTGGGTCTGTGAGCCCCACAGCCTGCAAACCCCAAGCCCACTGATCCTCATCTCGCCTGCCCCAGCTCGTCTGACACTGCTGCTGCAGCGTTGCACTGTCACACCAACGTCATCGCAGGGTGATGCACACAAAGACTGCCATCAGCGGGCGCTTACCTTTGAAGAAGAAAGCCTCTCCCCTGATCTGGGCCACAGCGTCAAAGTGCGTGTTGCATCTGTTGGGCACATCCCGCCTGAGCCTGCGGAGAGATGTCCAGGTGAGCGCGGCCCAGGTGGGCAGCGAGGGGCTGCGTCCTCCCACATGTCCCCCATCCCACAGACCTCATCTTCCCTACCCCTAAAGCCCCCAGCAGAAGACCACAGGCAGAGTCCATCCGTCGTTCCTCACGCTCAAACCCATCCCTGTGCATGGGGGTTTCCAAGGTGAGCTTGGGCAACCCTCAGCCTGAAGATAGCTTTGTGGCAGACACGCTCCCTGGGGCACTGGAGACCATCACTGGGAGTCGAGCGAGGCGCATGCTTTACATCTACCAGCTAGCGTAACTGGTGGGGGCAGAGCTGGCTGCCTGCTCCCTGGTGGCACAGCACAGCTCGGCCACTGCCCTGGGCAGCAGGACATGTGGAGGATAAAAGCCAAATAGCGTCTCGCTCCAGCGGCTGGGGATGTTGCTGCTCCGAGGCTGAGCTCCGAAATGTCAGTGAGAGGTGACGGAGCTGTAAAGAGGAAAGCAGATGAGACCAAACACAGGGACACGATGCCACATGAGAGATGGTGCCATGTGATATGTGGTGAAAGTCACCTGGCAAGTCACAGCTGAGATACTGAGCTGCTTTTAACAAAGTGGGTGGGAAAAGGCACAGAGTATGAAGGATCAAAAGCACTATGAAGCCCATGTGAGACATGATGATTGATGGAGGACAAGGAGAATATGCTGGAAACATGCACAGAAAAGCTGTTGTGGGTGACAGGGAAGCATAAATCTAATTTGCTGATAGAAGATTTGCACTGGGCTGCCAGCACCAGCTTCACAGCCCTCTTTGGGCACAAAGCGACGTGGATGTTTTGTGGAGATGTGGAGGTGAGCCCTGTCCACCCTCCCAGTCACACACGGGGCAGGAAGAAGGGGTTGGCACAAACAAGTGTCCTGCTCCTCCTGCTGCTCGTGCGAGACGATCGTTTTGTACAGCAGAAGGGAGAAATGCTCTCAGGTTTCTACGTCAAAACACGGCCATGCAGAGCCTCGGGGACAACCTCCGTTAGAAGGTACACAGGAAGAAAGTTAACTAATGGCATTCAGGATGTTCGAGCAAAAGAATTGCTTAGGACTCTCATAGCCTTTCTGCAGCCCCTGGCAGCTGGGACACCTCCACCACAAGCAGGTGCTCAGCACCTCTGTACTGTGGACATCACACAAAGCAGGGCAAAGTGAAGAAGGTGCTGAAGTGGGAAAAGTAACGGCAGCACAGGTATATTTTTTCATGATTACATTCTCCGTGGTCCCATTACTGTAGGACTAACCTGGTTGTTCATGCTTCAGTGCTGTTATCCCCTCTTTGAAGATGGGGCATTGAGGCACAGAGAAATGAAGTGACTCCCTCAAGGTCACCCCCAGACAGGGGCAGGTCAGGAGGTGGAGGTGACCTGCTCCATCCCTGCTGCTCTCACTTGGGGTGCTCCTGGTATCTGGCAAAAATATGTGTGACCATGAACTCCTGCCTTTTTGTTCAGTGTCCTTTCCTCTTTAACTGTCCTGCTGCCCTGGTAGTAAACCAATCTGGTAACTCCAACGTTTATTAATGAGCTAGATCCAGAACTTCCCTTAATGATGGCATGCTGGCTGCTTGATGACAGTCAGTGTAAGCAGTCCCTTGCCAACTCAAACCTGCGTTGGAGTCAGGCTATTGGTTTACTTGTTCCAATATTCACCCCCACAGGTACATTAGGGAGTTGCTCACCGTTCAAAGATTAGGTAAGTTATGCTTGCACAATTCAGGATACTGCAGAGGAAGTTTGATTAAAATTTCAGCAAGGATGAGTTCACCTAAGGGTGATGGGGACAAATTTCCATTAACATCAGTAATATTTTGGGTCTTAGAGAAATGCAAAGCATTCCAAGATGATACAGAATTTCTGGACATGCCTTGAACGACAAAAATTAGCTAAGGGATAAATAGCAACTATCACTTGTTCCTGCTCTTAACCACTTCGGTTGTGGGGTGGTTGGCTAGTTTCCACACATACTGCTTGAAAAAAGCAACAGCGTATACAGGAGATGATTGAGTGAAGTGAGGAAGAAGAGGCATTCTGTGTGTGTTTTCCAGAAGACAAGAGGTCCAGAGGGAAATACTGAAGTCAGAGTGAGGAGGCAAGCAAGATACTGGTGTTTAAGTGGAGCTTCACTACTACATGTCCTTTGCAGAAACATCAGTGATGGCTGAAAATAAATGAACTTGACTTACGGGACAGTGGATCGATTCTCTGGCAGCTCTGGCAGGATAGGATGGTCATCAGTTTTGCTTACTTCAGGCTTGGCTGTGGGCGACACAGATTCCCTGACTCCTATGCACAACAACAAAGAAGCAGTAGAGGGGTACACCATCTTCTCCACCAGCTCCACTCATCCCAGAAAATAGCTATTCCAGCGTGCCCCATGGCAGAAATGGGCTGTAGCCAGGTGAGGGACACAAACTTACCGTAGAGTTGCCAGATTCGGACTTTGTCCTCGTAAGGTAGGTCATACTTCAGAGGATCCCCCACTGGACCTTGGTAGTAGGGTCTCATGATAGACTCTATGGCAGAGATGTGGGTCAAGCCAATGGCATGGCCAAACTCATGGACGGCTACAGCAAATAGGTCCATCCCATGAGCGTCTGGAAATAAAGACAAAATTGAAATAAAAGTTACTACTTGCTGATTGTATTTTGGGGGTTTGGGTGGACTGTAGGGGCTGTAAGAGAAGGTGTAGGTATATCTTGGATAAGCTGGAAAGAAAAGCTTTGGAATAAGTGAAGTTTCAGACAAAAATTTTTCTTCAGTTGGAAAAAGGAGACTGAAATGTGGAAAAGGAAAGCAAGCCAGGCATCAGCCCACAGTGTGAGTCCTCTCAAGCCTGGGAATCACCCCGCTTGTTCCCGGATCACACTGATGGCACCTGAGAAAAAGCTGGATAATCAGCTGAGACAGCAATGTCAGCACAACCATCCATCATCCCCGCTAACTGGCGCTGGGAGCTGGGCCAGAGCAGTCATCTCCCGTATCTCATGCCCGCCCTGCAGCAGCTGCAGTCACGGCCTTTGTGATGCCCAGAATACCAAACTTCTGCCACCAGCCAGAAGCTCGCCAATGCCTGCATTAATAAGCAAAACCATGTGCCAAGGAACTGGTGAACGCCTGGCAGTGCCCACATGCCCATGGTGCTCTGCTGCGCGGCTGGGCTTTCCCTGCCTGCACAACGCTGGCATCGCACACCGCCACCCTGGCCAAATCCACCTCAAACACCTTCCTGCATGCATGCAAACGCAGAGCTGTTCAGCTGCTCATCGGCCAACAACGCTGCTCATCTAACTGCTGTCCTGACAGGGTATGGCAGAAGGGGCAAGGTGGCCATGTCCAGCTTGTTTCTGGAGGACTTGCCTGTCTTCTCCCCTTCCACACCTTGTGCTGGTGGGGCTGCAGCTCCAGGGTCTGCCCTGTTAGGCAAACACTTTGATCCTCACACACCACGCTGGGCATCAGGGAGGGTTTATTGAACATTGATACCTCCTCTGATGACCTTTTTCCCCTCAGTCTGGGCTCTCTCTACTCTCTTCTCTTTCTCCAAATCTCCTTACTTGCAACCCAACCCCGAGTGCCTCAGACTGCACCACACACAGACCCATTCTGTATTCTCCAGAGCCTCCGAATCTCAGGTCAGTTCTCAACAGGGGTTAATGTCCACTTCCAATCCTACACTACTGCTGCCAAAGCAAAGGAGGAGCTCACCCCAGGAGTCATAGGGGACTGATCCTGCTTGGTGTGTTCCCATCACCCAGCTCCAGACCGACTGGGCCGATCACCACTGCAATTGCTGCCCCTCGCTGCACAGCAGTGCCCTGCAGAGCAATACCAGAGGGCAGCAATGATTTTAAGTATGGTTCTCACAAAGTTCATGATTTCAAGAATTGTAATAAAAAGGCAGTGAGGTTGCAAAGCCAAGGTCTCCGCAGAGCTCAGGGGATCCCCATGTTCCCTGAGCTGCAGTTGGGGCCAAAGCAGACGTTGTGCATAAGTAGCCGTGGCTGATTCTGCACAGCCCTTTGTGCTCCCTACTGGGCTTCGTGTGTTGTGGGGGATATTTTTGCCGAATTCTGCTTTTTCCTTGATAACTGTTATTTACGGTGTCTATAAACAGCTGGGATTTTATAACCTGTGCTGTTTTTCCCTGGCACTAGGAGAGAGCAAGACATATGCTTTCTGACATTTTAATGCCAAACTGACAACCTTCGGGATATTTTTATATCACCTATCAAGTTGTTATTTTTGAATCACTGGGGAGAACAAAATAAATAAAAGATGAAGTTCAGATAGCTTCAAGACCTTCAAAATAGAGGGCAGCTTTCTTGCTGTCAGGCTCATCCCCTTGTCCACGCTTGGAGGGATCCTCCCTGCGGGACTGCCGGCCCTGCGCCCGCTCCTCCACATTTGCCTGTTGCACAATAAGCGTTCCCAGCTATCAGCTACAAAAGGGGCACCACTCCTTCCTTCATCGTGTACCACATCTGCTACGGCAACATACAGACCTCAGCACTGCCTCTGCTCTGTACATCTGCAGAGCACAGCTGCTATTTTTTTCATTCCCCAGAAGACATCAGTTGAGGTTGCACAGAGCCATAAACCAAGGAGCAGGTTGAATCCTGAAGAATCAACCTGTCCAGGCCTTCAGCCTTAACCCCAGACTGCCTCCAGCACAACTGATGAAGACTCCTGCCCACGAACAATCAGCATGGGGGGACGGTGGGNAGGGATCCTCCCTGCGGGACTGCCGGCCCTGCGCCCGCTCCTCCACATTTGCCTGTTGCACAATAAGCGTTCCCAGCTATCAGCTACAAAAGGGGCACCACTCCTTCCTTCATCGTGTACCACATCTGCTACGGCAACATACAGACCTCAGCACTGCCTCTGCTCTGTACATCTGCAGAGCACAGCTGCTATTTTTTTCATTCCCCAGAAGACATCAGTTGAGGTTGCACAGAGCCATAAACCAAGGAGCAGGTTGAATCCTGAAGAATCAACCTGTCCAGGCCTTCAGCCTTAACCCCAGACTGCCTCCAGCACAACTGATGAAGACTCCTGCCCACGAACAATCAGCGTGGGGGGACGGTGGGATGGTCAACCGGTGGGAAGGGAGGAGAAGGGTTCGGAGAAAAAAGGTATTAGCTAGTTTCAGAGAAGACAATTAGGTCTAAACGAAACTGTTAAGCTGAGGCAGCAGGAGCCCACAGGGAGGCTGGCGGAGGAGGTGGCGTGAAAAGTAAATTAGCAGCTGGCGACTGCAGAGGAGACACTCTGTCAAGACGCGCCTGACAAAGGTTGGGAACCTGATCCCCACAGATGGCTCGTGCAGCTGAGGCGCGCTCGCTTCTGAAAGTCCCTCTGCTTATTAAAACTCCGCTCTAGCCAGACAAGATGAAATAAAAGAAAAAAAATGTAACTTGTAACCATTCTGATGTCAGGTAATGGACATGAGGTCACAGGAAAAATCTAGCGTTCACAGGAGGAATATTATTCAGCAGACCACAGAGCCCTTTCCAGGCAGGTCAGCTAATAAATATGCTTTAAAACTAAGAAACCAGGGCACGTGGCAATGAAGCCACCCAAAAGATGGCAAAGTCAGAGAACACATCCGAAAGCTTCAACAGCCGTGCACCCAACCTACGACCTTCCAGGTCCCAGAAGAAACAGAGACTTGTGGTGGATGTTGGGGAGCTCTGCAACTGCCTATACAATGGGGAGAAACAAGGAGATATCATTGAGGCTTCCAGGAACACAGAAGTTCCTTGATGCTGACTGCTGTCATTTCACTAGCAAGGCTGAATGGGGAACCGGAAGAAAGTGTTTGGACCTGCAAGCCAAGGTGAAGATGTAGCAGAGGCTAAACCACTCTAGCCACCAGCACAGAAGAGGGAAGCTGGGGGCACATGCATTTGGCTGCAGCTCTCCCACCCCGACGTACCTGAAGATCGAAAGGTCCAATGCTCATCATCGTCAAAATGTGTGTCTCCTGCCGTGTGATGGTCTCCAGGGAAGAAAGCATGTGCCACTGTCCCACCAGGTCCATCAAAGGGATAGCCATCGTTGTGATCTGCTTTGGAGAAGTCTATCTGGATGTCGGCATTATTACCTGCCACTTCGTGGAAATTCAGTGGGGTAATGTCGCTCCAGACCTTCAAGGCATAGTACATCAGGGCTCGGACTGTGTCATGGCCCAGGTGGGACTCTTTCGGGAAGGTGCGAACTCTGAAATAAAGAGGGCAAAAAAGAGGATAGGGCAGTAGCATGAAAGATTTTCTCCAAGGACCATCAGGAAGGACTCTGCAGGTGCCTGGTGTGTTGCAGAGTCTCAGTGAGACCTCCAGAGCTCTTAGCACACCTCCAAAGTGCCCCAACATGCTTTATTTAAGTCTCTGAATCACTTCTGCTACACAGCTATGAGGATTTCAGAGACTGAGTTTGGGTTCTGTGGAAATACCGAGCCAGTCTTGCCCACCAGAGTGTGAAACACACACATGGTGTGAAACACAGCCAGGGTTTGAATCCTGGTACCTCCCGATCCATCTGTACCACGTGGCAGTCAGCCTCAGAGCCACACTTCGTACACAAACCGCTGTTGACGCTCAAGACTGCTACCCTTGCCTAGCCTTGGAAATGCCAACGCCATGAGTCCCTTTCCAGAGCTTGCCCATTTGTTTTTTCAAGCTTCCCTTCAGATCTATCAATGATTATTTTCTCACCACTTATTTGTTACAAGTGCAACACAAATATGCAAAGATTATTGGCTTCTGAAGTCTTTGCACCCCACACAGACCCATCACTTTTCCTGCAACAAGCAGCAGGTCATCGCTCATTCTTATTACATGCACGCGGAAATCCAGTACGGATTTGCTGCCTCCATATATTTCCCAGCATGTCTGCTGGAGGTATAAAATATTCTCTGAAACTATTACGCTGCCAGCAATCTCTGAGACAGCAACCCATAACAAGGAGGAAGAGGAAAGAAAGCATTTTATGTAAATCACACTCAAAACTCCTCCAGCCTATTGCCTGCAGTAGATGGGCTATCTGACGGAGCACTGTAGTTGAGAAGGTCTTGCCTTGCTTCTTGGCAGAAAAAGCATTGACGAGCGGGGGCTTATGACACCACTGAACCCATCACAGGGCTATTACGGTTTCTCTGCATCAGCGCAGCATTGCTTCGTCCCCAGCTCTGCCTTGCCCTGGAAGAGAAGCCAGGTGGGCTGAGCTGTGTGCTGGTGTTTGCCCTGCAGCTTCGTGATTCAAACCTCCCTTTTGTTCTGAGTTGGAATGAAAAATGTCAATGTTTCCTGTATAACCAAACCTTGAAAAAGAATTCCTGATATTGTTAATTTAATAGAGGGGGTGAAAAGACAAAGATGAAACAAGGTAGCTTGACTTCTGAAAGAGTATGTTTAGATAATCTTTCATTGACAATTTCGACAAAAATAAACACATTCCAGGAAAATGTACTGTTGACTGAGTCATTATTGACAAAAAACAATTCTGCTGGAAAATTTCTGGCCAGCTCTACCCTGGTAATAATGAACACTTTATTTCCTGTGTACCAGCACACCAACCAAAGCGTTCATGAAATATTCACGGCTTGACAGATTTTTAAAGGCTGAAGCCACGATTATGATCATCTCACTTGCCCTCCTGCATAAAGTAGCTGGGAGAGCATCGCTCAGTATTACACCACTGCCCAGCACCAATGTGAAGTAATGGCTCGACTCAACCTCTAGAGATAATTACAGGTGTCAGGAAGGGCCGTCGCGTCACTCAAGCTCTTGCTACAAGTAGTGATTTGGGAACTGGGGGATGCCATGGATCAGCGAAGGAGAGTAGGAACGAGTTGCTGACTGATGTTGGATGCTCGTGCATTCACAAATATTTGCATATACCCCAGGCCCACAGGGACGCACAGCCCAAGGCAGGTACCACCTCCTGACCTGGGCAAAACTAGTGAGTGTTGAATCCAGGACAGAACAAAAAAAGACTCACGAGAACAAGCAGAAATCTCACTAACATTTTCTCTGAAGAGCTGGGGAACCCCATCCTAGACACAGTGGGAATGAGATGGGTGAATCAGGCAGAACATGTCACAGCCAGATGAGCAAAAATCACTCACATCTATACCTTTGCTATTCCAAAACTACTTTGGGCAAAGACAGACCTCATCTACTAAACTAAAGGAGGTAGCGTACGTGTAGAACCAGATAATCATAGGACTTCAAACAAAACACGTTTGTAAAGATGACAGTGTGGAGGTACAAACAGTATGAGAGTGGGGTTAGAAAAGACAATTTTCAGGAAATTTTTAATTTACAAGAGAGACTGTGGCTAGATGTAAACCTCTGTAGTACAAAGAAAAGGCCACCTGGCTTCTAGATATTCTTTAACTAGGCATCTTCATCTTCCACAACACTCCTCTGGATTTAGGCAAACCCGTTGCTGCTTTAATCTCTACTGAACAAGTCACTATATGTGTAAAACACACCATGTTTAGTCCAGGAATTATGACCTATCTCCAGGATCATGGTGCCTAGAGCATGGACTCAGATTTGGTGACATTATCTGCTGCCCCCCCTCAAGTCCTGCTCGACCACGTGAGCCGCTTTCCTTTCCTTTCCTTTCCTCTCTTTCCAGCTGTAGAATGAGGATAATAAATCTGATCTCCCTTGAAAAAGCACAGTGGATGAAAAGCCCTGTCTAAAGACACAAACATTATTAATATTCATCCCATCCCCTGACTCCAGAAACATTAGATTAAGGCAGAAACAGCATCAATACTTATTTTTCTTCTTATAAAAGGTCCTGCACCTCTGAGCTGACCCACATTTTATTAACATGCTGCAGGTGTAAGTGAAAAATCCCCCATCCTTTATTCATTACCACCACTATTTTTCAAGAGAATCCCATCAGGGTTTTTCAATTCAGCATCTGGTTTGATTGCCAGAGCTCTGCTAATTGTTTTCAATGAGATTAGGAGAAGACTATTATGCTGATAGGATGTTCGTTGGTGTTGCATTACCCAGTTCCTCTGAGAAGGAGGCACATTTCTAATGTCATGCAGATGCAAACAGGACTAAATAAGCCGCTTCTTACCTTGATTATTATTATTATTTGCAGTAGGTGGTGCTTAGGGACCCAGCGGAGAGCAGCGCTCCTTCTTGGATGTTAATCCCTCCTGAGACTCCCCTGACAGAGCTCCAAGCTCGGGCAAAAGCCTGATACGAGTAATTGGAGAGAAAGCTCTCTCCTCCAGACTGTCCCTGCCAAGCCACCAGGAAGATGGTGAGGACTGGGCTGCTCAGCCACCCTCCAGCCACCCCATCAACACTGCCCCGAGCTGCGAGGTCGGTTGCATCCCTCTGCAAAGCCATGTGCTGGGACACCCCGAGGAGCGCGTGTCCCTGTGGCGGGTGGGGCTGCGCGAGGCAACATCAGCCACGACGCTTGAAACAGCGACTGCCGAGCAGTACGTGGTCGTAAGGGGCATGACTGGACGCCGAGGGGAACATCTCCGCTCTGCTTCTAGGGCTCACCCAGCTGGCAGCACTGCCATTCAGACAGATGGAAGCTGACTTCCACCTGGCTGCTGCCAGTCCATCACGTGTCCCCCAGGTCTCCTCCGTTGCTTGTCCCATCCCAAAGAGATTTTGGGTTCAACCTGGTTAACAAGTAGAGGCCAGAGAGGGCTGACCTGTCTCTGTTCACTACTGAGGGGCACTCACACCAATGGATCTTTTAATTTCTGGGTTCCTTTTTTCAGTTTTTGTGTTCCTAAAGCCAAAAGTGGAAGAGTATTAGTGATGTATGAGGAATCAATTGCTGGTTAATGAAAGCACTCCTTCACTTTCTGCAGCCCTGAAACCACAGAGAAATAAAATAAATGCTGATAACTACCAAACACAGCAGGCTAAGGATTGCCTGATAAACCCAAATTGATTTTTCTGGCGGGGGAAGAGCGAACAGCTGAAAGCGTGGATGCTTGCTGCCGTGGCAAAGGCGCTTTCCCAGCTGCCCAGAGCCACGCACAGCACAAGATGTGGCACGGCAGCCCTGATCTGGCGCTGCCCCGGCACTGCTGCAACACCCCAATGCCACAAGAGAGCAGCGGGGCTGCTTGCACGCTCCATTGCACCTCTCCCAGCCCTTTGCAAAAATTACTCAACATTTTGGGGTAATAATCCTTCTCCTGCTCTTTAATATGCACATGTCTCCAAGCGGCTCCCTGCAGGTCAGCAACAGGTGCCAGTGCAAGAGAAATCCATCCCAGGGAGAAGAGGTGGGTGAAAGCAAATTTCACAGACGGTTTCTTGGGCTGTGAGAGCAGCAGCTGCTCTGGGGAGGAGTTGCCAGAACAGGACCACCGCACTTCGCCGCACGCCCCAGCCTTCGTGCCCCAGTGCTGGTGACAGATGCCAACCTGGCAGCTGCCTGCATTCTCCTCCAGACGCTCGGGGCTTTTTCTACGAGGGTCCCACATGCCTGCGATGAGTGTGTTATGACCACCCTAAATCAGCTCTGTCCTAGGGGGAGACATTCCTGCCCCACTTGGCGTCTGTCACCCCAGGCAATGGGTGGCCTGTGACCAGCTGGGCTTGCTCTGGGAGGTCCCCACGGTGGGATGGCACCGATTCCAGGAGGAAAGTGGAAGGATCAGGTCTATTGCGGAGATGGGCGGCATTGTACAGGAGGTTACCCTGGTTGCAGCAGGTCACCTGCCCAGCAGCTGCCCTTCCATGCCCCTGTAAATCCACATCTCAGCTCAGGCAGTGCCATGCCTCTGCCACAGGCGGCCTCAGGATGCTCATGGCGATGATGGGCAGCGACTGACAGACGTCACCGCTCCCCTGCCGCCTGCGTTTGCTCCAGCTCTGGCACCTCACATCCTGAGCGTCGCAGTTTCAAAGACTGCAGCTTTGATTAATTGGCACCCGGGACTCATCCTTAACTGAAGATGGGTTAAAGTCAACTCAATTCAGCACCGGTCTGAGATTTCAGCAAGAAAAACCCGGGAAATTTGGAAAGCTGGGCTTTGGCACCTTCCCCCTGCTCCAGGGAGTTCAAAGCATGCAGAGGGAGCACGGCTCCCATGCTGCATTTCCCATGACCGCAAGGAGAAGGCGAACACCTGGGAAGAGACGGAGATGCTGGCTGTAAAATCCCCTTCTGCAGGGCATAACCGAAAGCAATAAAGCAAAATTAGCAAAAGAGAAACCAGGCTGCAAAAGCAAAGGGGAACTCGCTCTGGGCAGCTCCCGGCGCTGACGCCAGCAGAGGGCATTCGCAGCATGCCGCTCCCGCGCACTGCGCCAGCTGCATCCCACATCTGTCCCACTGCACCTCAGCAGCTTCCTGAGCGCCTTGGTACCCATGTGCAATGCAGAAAAAATAAAATAATAATTTTTAAAAATCCCATTAAAAAAAATCATGCTGTAATATCCTGGAGACTTCCTAAGGAGATGAGGTGCAGAAGACTGTGTGTGCCTGATGCTGTACTGGGATGCTCTGAGGCTGTGCCGCAGGCTGTGCAGGATGCAGCCTGTACTGTTTTGCTCCCTGAGCCCTCCAGTCCTACTGCTGGCTGTACTTAAGGGTAAAAAGAAGAAGCCTGAGCAACCTGCATGCCTATAAAATTTTGTTTGCCAAACGCTGCCTTCTCCATCAGTGCAAGTGCCTATCCCGAGATCAACCTTTTGTACAGCTTTGCTTACCCGTTTGTTCCAGCCTTGCTTCAGGTTTTTCTTCAGTTTTTAAATGCACAGCGTACTAGAATTTGTTTTTTTTTTTTTAATCTTCAATCAATGTGTAAAAGGTAAGTGTGTAAAACTTTATGTCTCTCAACAGATTTTCATGGCAGTTTCACAAAAGCTATTTTAATCTCAAGTGTTGGATGTAAATACTATGTTGGAGTTTCTATAATGCTATAGCCTTCTGTTGGCTTATACAACCTCCAGTTATAAAATACAGCCCTTTTTCTTGAACAAAAGCCAAGATCTTGGAAAGGATCAAAGAATAAAAAGCAGAAATGAGTTAGTCAGGAGATTGATTTTTTTATGTCATACGTATAAAATCGTCTCAGACCTAAAGCCCTTTTTATGGCAATCTTTGCTGCAGCATCACAGTTTCCAGGGGGGTGGGAGGCAGGGGCTAGGAACAACCTGACCCCATTCCTCCTTCACACTTCGCTCCAACACTGGGCCGCAGACACTGTGCCGGCACGGCCAGAGTCCTGGTGGTACCTGCAGCACCGGGCTCCTGACCACACCACCTGGCCACCGCACTTGTCCAGCCATTGGACGTGGCTTGGGTTTGTCCAGCCCGGCTTTGCTCAGAGGAGCTGCCAATGTCAGGGCTGTGCACAAGCTATCCGCCCTGCACTGGCTCTGGCAGCTTGCAGAACATCAGGGCAGGTTTTATTGTTTCACCCTAAGGGACTATTTCCTCTCTGAAATACGAATTTTGTTCCTTTTACCCATCAAGACAGGGCTGGTTGACAGCAGGACAGGCTGAGCTTTTATAATGTGGGTCACTTCACTATAAGAAGCCACCCATGAGCCAGAATTGTTTCTTTCTGAAGCTGAATTATGTTTATCTTTTCTGAAAATAAGGTCTCAGAGGGATGTGCCGTAACGTGGACCAAATCCCTGTAAGGCCACAGTTTCAACACGTGTCAACAGCCACAGCCAAGTCGAGATTTGTTACTGCAATGGGAAGTGGACCTGCTCTAGGGACTATGTCAGGATTAAAGAGAAGCTTATTATTAATAAGGAGATCTCTCTGTAGCATCCACATGCATTTTAAGGATAGAACAAGCACCTCATAGTGCTCATCTTTCTTGGAAGAACAGTCACTGCAGCACATGGTCTTTGAGGGAGGAAAAATGAGCCCCCAAAAGCACAAGTCTTGGTGGGACAGGGATCAGGTTGTTTGCCGACCCTGCCCTGCAGCGTGACTGCAGGATCTCTGGAAGTTGGACCTGAACTTTTCTGTGTCGCAAGTTCAGAGTGACCCACCCGTGTTGCGCCCTGACATCAAAGGAAAAATACTCCCTTGTGGCAAGAACTAGGAGAAAAAAAAAAGTTACTCGATTACCCAGAAAATGCTCCTAACCCTCAGGCTCATACAGGGCAAGAGAAGAAGCCCCATCTGTGCCAAGCCAAGTCTGTGGCAGCTGCTTGAGAAAGCACTAAGTCCCAACGAACTCAAGAGAAATGATGCTCTAACCACTGCAACGCAGCAAAAAGCTCCCAGCTAATCCACCGGCCAAATCCACACCATTCACAGCCAGCGGACGAACAGGTCCAAGAAGTCAAGGCTGGGATTGTCAGGAGAAGAGTTTAAATAAACAGTGCGTGAGGTTCTGGGAGCACAGAGCAACACGTTTTAACACATCACCCTGAAACTCATCACAAAGCCTTATTTAGCCCAGGTCTGCCCTTCGCCAGTACCAGCCCTTCGCTGCAACGTTTCAGTAGGGGCAGAAGAATTCCTACCTCCAAGACAAGTTCCTTTTGCTCCATTTGGTGACAGCCTGTGCGTACCGCTTCCGCCTGGTCTCCACAGTGGCGATGTCGGGCAGAGAACAGCGAGGGGTCTTCATCAATTCCAGCGTGGCTTCATCTAGGGTCAGGAAAAAAATAATAGAAATCATGGAAATGATGCGTTAAAAAAATTCCAGGGGGGACAGGGAGAAGGGAAGGGAAGTGCTGAGAATGCAGCAGTGGAGCAAAAGGCAGTGCCTGGGAGCTGTGGGGCATGGTCTCAGCACCAGCATCACCCATGGTGTCACCCATGGGGCGCTGAGCCCTCTCCATGCAACGGTTGTGCCCACCAATGGCAGCAATTCCTGCTGAAAGCCCATTTCTTCAAAGCACCCACCGGCTGGGGATGCCAGGAGGTAAGGGGAGATGACACTCTGTGGCCAGGGGNGGTGCCACCCATGGGGCGCTGAGCCCTCTCCATGCAACGGTTGTGCCCACCAATGGCAGCAATTCCTGCTGAAAGCCCATTTCTTCAAAGCACCCACCGGCTGGGGATGCCAGGAGGTAAGGGGAGATGATACTCTGTGGCCAGGGGTCAGGCGCTAGCTCTGCCGTTAGCGTCAGCGGAGGGTTTTATTGATTTCAGGAGAAAATGTTGCAGGTTACCTCTTGCGTGACACTTCACAGATCTCAAAAACTTGTGCGGAAAACCACCTGTGGCCAGCTTTGATTATATTTTAAAACATAAATTTTTAATTGTTCTGTTTTATTTTCTCTTGCTGAATTTCCCGTTATTCCCCTGGCAAAGCAGAGAGACCGTCGCATGTAAATAAAATATATCTCTCTGTTCAGCTAGGAGTTCATTTGGAAAATGTTCGCATTCCTTCTTATTTATTTTTAAAACTGAATGAAAGCTTAAAGCTCCTATTCTCATCTGCTGAAGGCAGACAAGTTGTTCCTTCTCCCATTTTCCCTGCTGGCTTTACCTCTTAAACACTTTGTTTTCAGACGCAAACCCATGTCCATGACCTGGGCAGCCTCCCAGGCCTGTTTCAAACACCCCCTCCAAAAATGAAAATGCACATGCCTTCAAAAGGCCATCCTTGCTCCTGGGCTTCCTGCAGCTTGTGAGAAGATGCAAGAGAAATAATTGCACGCGCTCGATTAAGAGCGGAGAGGGAAAGTCCCAGCAATGGGATGTGGCCAGTGGCTGCTCAGGCGACAGCTGCTCCGGGGGACCGGCGGAGGGCTGCCGAGGGCATCGGGATGGACGGAGACTGGCCTGCTAATTAGCAGGTTCTCATTAATTCTGTTCCGAGCAGCGGAAGCAAGCTGGCCACGTGGTGGGAGGTCACGGCCGTGAGGCAGGGAGGGGAGGAGAACACACAGGCACCCTTCCGAGGGCCGAGATAATGCTGGCTTTCTCCTTCCCTCAATGAGGACATTGAGAGGAATGACCCCGGCCATGCTGGGAAACCCGTGTCGCTTCAGCCTGGCCTTGGACTGCTCCCTCCCAGCCAGATGTGGCCGCCACGTCAGGCAGAAGCCACCCATTGCCCTGTTCTGCTGGCCACCAGAGCCACTGGGGAGCGTGACAGCGGGGTGGGGGTGGTGTCCGGAGCCGCTGTGGCTTGATGAGAGCCAAGGAGACCCCGTTCAGCTCCATAGGCGCCTCCTGGCTCTGTGTGTCATGGGCAGGAGCAAGCAGTGCGGGGGTGATGCAAAACCATCTTCCTCCCACCCCTGCGGTGAAGAAACCAGAACATCTACACATACAAATTAGGAGGCTTAATCAGGACTTTTGTTCAACTCTGTGTGATGCTGCAATTAAGGCTTCGAACAAGACAACCTATCAGCCTTAGTTTCTCTGTCTTTCTTTTTCTCGTCTTTTTTCTTCTTCTTTTTTTTTTTTTAACACACCGAGAGCTATTTTAAGCACGACAGGAACCCCAAGGGTGTGTGGGTCTGGTGAAATAATTGCTTGCCTCAGGTTCTTGAAAGCACAAGGCAACAAAGCACCTGAGCCATGTAATTACTCTTACAGCTGCAAACTGGGCGGTGTGTTACACCCACATGAGTTTTTTCTGGAGATGGTGCTATCCACAAGTCAGTGCCAAGTCCCCTCTCAGCCCTGGACCCGCAAGGTCCCTGCATCCCTCTGCACCGGAGAGAGGAGGGATCATGAGCCACTGACCTAGGACCCCCGTCGCCTCAAGCCCCCCGAACCGCTGCATGGCAGTGATGGCCTTGGTGAGCTCCTCCTGCGTCTGCAATCGTCCCGTGACAGGATCCGGAGGCGGCAGATACCCAAATTTCGTCAGCCAGTCCTGTGAAACAAGGAGAAGGCAGGGGATGAGAAAAAGAAAGGAAGTAAATACATAAGCAGGGAAAGATGCTCCGAAGGTCCCATCCGTTCCACTTGGAAATCTTTTCCCATTTACATGTTTATACTCAGCTTCCCCATTGAACTGCAAGGTCCCTGCTAACAAACGGACATGTCGGGACTGATCTGTACATATCACTTCAGTAATGTGATCCAGCGACCTTCACGCATTCCAAGAGTGACACCTAATTTTCCTGCGCAGCTGCAGTCCATCTTTGATAGCGGCAGCAGCAGAGCCCCAACCCAAGGGTCACACGGGTGCCTTTGATTCTCCCCTTGGACACTGACAGCCCTTGCTGGAAGCTTGTTACAGGGCTGAGCACAGCAAGGGAAGGAAAACTGCCTGTCATGAGGGCCAGGCAATGCCACCTCCCTTGGGACCTCCCTTCAAGTGGCAACCCACGAGGGGTTTGGAAGTGTCCCCAGGTCCGATGGAGAAACCTTGCTGACCTCCAGCCGAAGCTGCACAGCAGCTTGGTTTTGCCCAGCTTTGTCGCAGTCAGATCCCTCAGCCCGTACACGCTGTTCTTTAAACTTTCTGCTGTCCCCCGCAAGTGCCACAGTAAGTCACATCTTCCCGTGAGGGGTGAAAGGAGGGGACCTTTATTCCTCCCCGGTGGTGCAGGAAACACATCCGCGGCCAAGTGCCCTTTGCAAGTCCCGCCATGTCCCAACACTGGCGCGAGGGCTGTGCTCGCTCTCCCAGGTGCCTTCAGCCAACCTGCTGCAATGCCATCAAGCTGCTGTGACATTAATTGGCCCACTGTGACCTTCTGCTGCTTTCCACTTCATGCATGGCTGGGGTGGTCAGGCTTTGGGATGACAGTGCATTAAGGATGCAAACAACTATGGAGAGGCTTCCTTCACCCAGCGGAGAAGAGCTGGGACAAAAAGACAAGGATGTCTCTGTGGTCCAAGTCCCCTCAATACACCCCGATGGCTTGAGGGTGGCTTATTTTACCTTGACCTTCATGACTTCAGGATTTTGATTGGAAACAAACTCAACCATCAAGTCTTTGACCCTGCTCGAGCCATGCAGTCTTTTGAGACCTGGGCTGATGACCTCTGCACTGACACAAACTCAAGCCCTCTGGAGAAAAACACCATGGAGACATAACACGCCAAGCTACTTCCTTGGAGGCCACTGCGGGACCTCGGCTTGGTCCCTTCCCACTGGTTCCCAGGCAACACAAGCACTGCGACTGCAAACTCTCAGCTCCCAGGAACCACAGTGCCATCCCAGCAAGACCCGGTGGTTTCCCAGCACTGCCATCACCCTCCAGCCACAGCAGGGAGGGGCACAGGGACAAGGAGCAGAGGAAAACCCTTTGACAGACTTCGCCTAAAATTTGGCCAACTCCAAGAGTCATTCATGGTGATTGATGGGCCCTGTCATTTAGGAAAAAAAAAGACATAAAATGGATTTTTTAAAAAAACACTTTAAGAAAATCCCACTGATAGTGGTAACAGGTTTCTCAACTTCAGATTATTTGTTCAAGGGATAAATCAGCAGAGCAGCACCAGAAATGCCAGGACTGGCTTGATGGTAAAGCTAAAACCTCAGTCACCTGCCGTTCCTGACAGGACTCTCTGATTTTTTTAAGAGGAGAAATAAATGTTTTTTCTCTCTGTGCCCTCCTCTCCAACATTTCCATGTGCCCTGGGTTAGCCATCTCTCTGCCAGTTGCCTTAAAGCATTTAGAGCCAGGCATGGCTATCTCTACCACTAGAAAGCAGCGGGGACCTGTGAAAAACCCGCATGTCCCTCTTTGCCAAAGCCTAAGCAAGCACGGCCACATGCTAGTGACTCCCCTGCCATGCGTGCCTCATTAAAACCAAGACCACTATTTGACAGGAATTTGTCTTTCAAATGACAGTGCATCTTTATGAAGCCTAAAATTGATGAAAAAAATGCCATAAATCTTCTTCTTACAACTGCTTTTCAAATGTCTGGCGAATTGTCTTTCTAAATCCTTTCTTACCTTCCTTGTTGCTCCCTTCCCCTACCTCGGCAGAAGGCTCAGCAAAGAATAATAACACCGCACGCAGGGAATGCCATAAACACCTATTGTCTATTTTCTTTGCCTGTATTAAAGAAACATTGATCTATTGAGCTTCTTGAAGACTGATATTGATCTCGACATATATGCCACAAATTTATTGTAGTCAGATAAGTGCCAAAAGTCGGTACCTGCTCATCACTACAGTCTGAATGTCTCATAGCTTGGTGTCACCTGCAGCAGCCACTGCAAAGGCAACAGCATCCCCAGCCCCTCTCTGGCAAACCCAGTTAAAAAACAGTTTCACACTTGGAGAGCTTTATGACAGATCTCCCCACGCCTGGTATGGCGCTCTGTTGGGGAACGTGGTCCTCTGTGCTGGGTTGCTCACCAGCAATTCACTTCTCTTCTCACCCTCCTTCACGGTTGCCTTATTTTAGCAGGGTGGTGTGTTATTACAGCCAGAGAAAGCAGCTTATCTGGCCATTTCTTGTTGCTTAATGCAAACCTATTAGCCACCACCTTGCTAGGAGTGCATTAGAATCGTCGCAGCCTTCCCTCGCCATCAGGCCGAAGGCCAGGCCAAACAGACTCTCCTCTTCTCCCTGGTCCTATTTGTCCCTTTACATAGCAAAAACATTTGTGACAGAAATTAGAGATACAATTTGCCCTTGATTGTTCATGAGAAATCAGCTGTGACACGGAGCTCGGCCCATCAATTGCCGAAGACGGAGGGTTTTAATTTGGTTTCTACCCTGGCCATGGAGACAGAGTTATTTATTCTCTAATGACAGCAGAGCTGACAATATGCCGAAGATGAACATAACTCAGCTTTGCTCAGGTCCTCCTGGAGATGGGGGAGGCAGCAAAAGGCTGGGCAAAGCAAAGGTACACTGAGGTCCAGCAAAGGTCCTGCTGCTCTGGCTGCAGGCAAAGAATCATAGAATCATAGAATCATAGAAT
>VZSC01008472.1:123912-158674 GCA_013398225.1 Steatornis caripensis | reverse complement strand
TTTTTTTTTTTTTTTTTTTTTTTTAAAAATCACCAACACCACAAACTAGGTTAAAGTGAAATTGCTTCTGGCTGTTTGAGTTTTGCTTCCAAGTTTTCAACGGTTTACAGTATTCAAATTTTTACAGTCATTTTCCTGAGATCAAAGGACCCCAGGAACAACGCCCATTAATTACAGCAACACATATGGTGCCGCAGTACTCCAAGGAGCCTGCTCCTGCGATATAAGGGCCTTCAGGCCACGCAAAGCCAATAATTTTCTTCCAAAGGTTGCCACACACCTCTCTAATGAGCTATCGCATGCACATAATCACCTGCTTAATTCATTAGGAGAAAAATCTGCAGTTTGGATTAGAACCAGGATTTTGGTTGCCTCCACCACTGAACCACAGGACTGGTTTCATTAGCTCACGCCAGAGAAGTAGCTTGAATCCAAACAGCTATTTAATTCGAGCAAACGCTCTGCACAGAATCCAGGGTAGAAGTTAACGCAGCTGCCAGTGATTTCCTCTCCTTCCCCCTTGCTTTAAAAGTTCGATTAGGTTAACAACAGTGGCATTGCGAAAGGCCACAACCTACAAGTCCTGAAGCCAGCAGGTCCCTTGGCAAGGGACAGATCACGCTACTCGATGACATCGGACCTGGGACATCCAGGCTGTTAAAGATCCAGTGCAGAGAGCATCTCTGTTCCGGCGCGGCTCGCTTCCCAGCCAGCAACCGGATGGATGCCAACTTGGCTGCCTGCGAGTCTTGTTGGACGTGATCAGGTCTTGCCTGTAGCCTCAAATGCTTCTCTGCAGGGCTCTGCTCGCATTACCACTCTCCTGGGTGTTGGGGGTGACGTCCACCACCGGTCAAGGCGGGCATGGAAGAAGGCTGTCTGATTTGGAGGCAAACTTCATCCACTCTGTGGCAGATGCTACACAAGGTGTAAGCATCTCTTTGGTCGGATGGATACCGAGAGCCTTCCCAGAAACACAGAGTTAATTGAGAGATGTTGTAGAAGCAGGAGGAATTCTCTGCAGACCGCAGAAACAGCCTTTTCAGCCTCTTTGAACTGAAGATCAAAGAACCTGTTCCCACCCGTAGAAGGCAGGCAGAACAGCGCAGCACAGAACAATGTTTACTACAGCTGGTTTAGGTTTCTTTTTGGAGTAAGAAAAAGTGACAAAACATACAAACAAGGTACAGTTTATTCTGTATTTTCAACATAAATGTGTATTTTTCTTGGTGGAGATTTAATACACCAGGGCTTTAGGGACGCCTTCAATCACTGGAGATTTTCCAGCACATCCTGAAAATTTCCACTCGAAGGCAATGAACGACGCAAAAAATTTGCGTGTAGTTGGAACTCCACACAACCATCAAAAAGGAGTTTCAATGGGAACAGTTTTTTGTGTTTAAATCAGCCCTAGTTTCGCATAATGCTGCCTGTCGCGGTAAAGCATCCTTTGTTGTCAATGAGTTATTTAGGAAGGAAAATAAGAAAGTCCTGGCATGTAATAGTCTGTTGAGCTGTGATGGGAAGTTAGGTAAATGACCAAATTAGCAATGTTTTATCTGGCTACAAGAAGAGCTCTAAACCATGTAGCTCATCACTTAGCACGGTTTCTGAAAATAACCTGCTCCTTTCGTGCAGGTGTAGTCAGAGGCTGCCTGGCCTGGCAGCACCGTGTCCCGGCGACAGATGCTACTGGATGGATCCTGTACTGACCGAGCTCGTGACTTTGGCTCTCCCTGAATATCCCCAGCCCTGCTCACTACAAAGGAAAGCGCCAGTGCTCGCATTAAAAATTAAAATCGCGATGAGTTCTAGTCCTCTCGTGGGCCCAGAGGCCCGTGACATCACCGGGGGGCCTAAACAACCCCCATACTTTATTCCATTGAGAAGCACAGCAAGTAATTGCCTTTGTCACATATGGCACATAAATACCAGCAGCAGAGTTCGGATGTGCTTTGAAATCCACTTTAGAGCATTTGTGCTGCTGGTACCCATGCTGTGCCCAGCTTCGTCTGCATCATGGGGCATGGTGGCTGTTGAGTTAAGTCACAGGCTCGCTCCAGCTCCATTTATACAGGATGAACCACAGTACGGCCTTGACCGATGAGTCTAGGTAGGACAGACAGCGGTTAAGCAGGGCAGAGGAAAAAGCCCAACTCCAGCATGAGAGATGGAGCCACTGGAGCCCATGAGACCTGCGACCCAGTGCTCTTGAAGTGGCTGCAAATGATGATCTGCAGTGATCACAGCTCACACAAAACCCAAGCACGGGCATTTCTCCTGGATACCAGCTCCCCTCTGGGCTGGAGCCTGGCGGCCAGCGGGCATCCGGAGCCAGGGAGCACATCCCCTTGGCTCCCCTCTTCCCCACCAGCATCACTCACTGGGGTGCTCTGAGCATGCCCACAGGTACAACTGGAACAAATCTAACCTCAGACCTAGTGCGACAGGGTTAAACCTCACTCGATACAGTTCTTACAGAAGTTGTAAGCCCAGGAGAGCTCTCCTCCCCATGTACCCGGCTGCCCTCCACACGTAGCCAGGGAAGAAGTTTCACTGCTCGACACGGCGCACTAAATCATGATGAGAGGTTGCCTCATCCCTGAAATCGCATCCTCTCTGTATGAAGAAAAATCGAAGCCAAGGCTTTGCGAATTCAGAGTTTTCTGGGCACAGGACATGGGAATGTCCACAGTTTCCTGGATGAGTTTCCACAAGGCGCATTGGAGTCCAAAGCTGCCAAGGGGCTGCTGCGAGCAGAGCCAGCTGGACAGTTCTCTTCCGGAAACGTCTGCTTGAGATGGACAGAGGGAACAGAGTGTGCCTTGACCCTCCTCTCCATGCACTCCTCCACCTCGCTCATCCATACAGCAGGAAGGTGGGCAGGGAGGGCGGGCAGCTGCTGTCCCCTTGCCCAAGAGAAATCCCACGTCAGGAGGTTCCCTGAACACCCTCCGTCACAGGAGCCAGGCCACTTCCCACACACACAGCAGGGAGGCTCTCCAAGATTGGCTCTCTGGGGATTTGGCTCATCTCAGCACACAGATGTTCAGACATTTAATTAAAGTCTCCGAGCCTCCCGAGTATCTGACACGGGGCTGTTGACATCACCCAAGCAGACTGTGCAGAGAACTTCCAAACGCTCCTGTCTTCCAGCTGGATTGGGACCAAGACGAGCAAAAAAAATGATGAGTTCTTTTAAAAGAAGTACAAATTGCTCTTTACCAAAGTAAGAATACACAGCAAGGCTCTCCTGGGGGGTGACTTTAGAGGTCCCGGTTTCGCTTGATGAGCCTGTCCATCTCATTGGAGCCAAACGGCACGTTTGCTCATGGTACGCACGGAAAGTCAATGATGCACTGAGAACACAATGGCATTAATCTGTATTCCTTCCTGATCTCAGAGATGAGCTCGTACTCTTTCAGTTTCAGTCATTAAACAAACTATGTCTGATAGCTAACTGAACAGGCTGCTATACATCAAAACAAATCTCTTGCTAGCTCCATTTATTGGATGCTCTATTAGGACAGTGTCTTCTCCAGGATGGACTCCAGACCTCACTTTCTCTCTGCAGCACGACCGGTAACATCAGAGTTTGCCTTGGCCTGTCCATGTCCTCGCTCACAGCTCTGAGCATCCATCCCAGGCTTCGGAGCTGAACTTCTAGCACAGCTTAACTGTTTCCCCACTTACAGCAGCCAACAACATTTTACCTTGATAAATCAGCTCAGCTGCACATCTCTCCTCTGCTCATTAGCTCGGAGATCAGTGGCTTCCTTCCTCTCCCTTGTAGCATCGCTCTTCCCTCCAGCTAGGTAGGCTTGGTTTTCAAGATAACCTTAGGACACAGCCTGTCTGTTTAAATATGCTCACAGCGTGGCTCAATATCCCTTTCAAAAGACTGCAGAAATTCTCTAGTCCTCCGCCAACTGGGAATTCAAGTGCTGTTATCACTGCGCTCTGTGCGAGGACTGGTCCAAGGGCTGCTAACGACAGCTGCAGCCCCTGTATTTACCTCTTAGCTGCATCTTCCCATTTACTTTTTAGCAACAAAAATATTGTGACGTTAAGAAATACATAAATCAGAAACTGTGCTGGGGTGTGAAATAGAGCATCCATTTGGGAGAGAATTAAGCCCCACTTATCTCTGCTGTCCCTGGATCTATGTGACTACAGGAACAACACGTTTGCTACCTGCCTGGCTTTGCTGCTTCCCCCAATCTCTTTAAAACAGCGGTATTTACAATGAGCTTTTCGTGTTGACAGGCTCTTTCTATTAGCTGTACAAGTGTCTTGAACAATTATTGATGCTGTGGGCAACTGGCAAACAGAAAAAAAAAAAAAGGAGCCTTCTGTTCACGAGCAAGGCTATTAAATCAAAGGAAGGAATAATACCGCAGTTCTCAGGCGACCAGCCTTCAGGTGCGAACACCGGGAACTCTGCTGAAGTACTTCAGGAGCTCCCCACAGGCTGTACGAGCTGGAAGAAATTACCCACCGAACAGCTGCAGATAAAAAAAGAGCCCTGCATCACCACAAAGTGTTGGACAATTTGCAAAACATGACAAAAATTATTTAATTATTAAAACAAACTAACTGAAATGAATAATTTAACCTGCTCTGACTAGTCCAGGGCATTTTCCTGTGGCTACCAGGATGACTCCGCTTACAGTGAGAACTGGTGTTAATCACGACCTGGGACCAAGACAGTTTTGCAGAAAACAGCCAGAACAAAGCAGAACCCAAGCAAAACCACAGATTATGCTCCTCCATGGAGGGATTCAAATTATGCAGTACCTGACTGGCACACTGAGCTGAACTATGCAACACAGAACTTGCTTTTACCAGCACTCCCCCCACCCCAAATGCTGATTTAAATAATAATAAATCTGTACGTCTATGCACACTGTTATCTCTTCAGGCAGTACAAGCCATACCAAATCATGCAGCATCACTTGTGTATGTACCAGGGCACTGCGGCTGGGCAAACAGCAATAACTAGCTCCTGCACAAGAGTGAGAACCAAGGAGATGGGTGCAGACCCCTCCTCTCACCGAGGGCCTGTGCACCCCTCCAGCCGTGCACAGCTGGCATCCCCTCCTGCAAACCACCCCCAACGCTCCCTGGCAACACCGGGTTCCCTGGCGCACCTGTGGCTCGGCCACATCAAAGGACAGGTTGAGAGCAGACTTTTTGTAATGTTTCATCCAACAGAAATTTGGGTCCGGGCTACAGCCTGTGCACGTACTACCTGTTTTGTTTGCCCTTGCTCACACCCTCCCAGCTGCTTCCAGGCTTTGCCCTGGTCCAGTTGTGCACAGCGTCATCCCAGTCAAGAGCGAGCTGATGGGATACTGGAAAAGCAGAGGGTTTTTTCCTCCTTGCTAGGAGACAGACTGCTGTTTCTAACACAGCTGTTCCCTGCTCCTGGCAGTGAGAATTGCCTTTCCTGCCCCACCAGGACTGCAGCTCCAAGGGGATACTCAGTGCTCCTTCCCCAAGCCCACACACTGCCAGGGCTACACAAGACATCAGGAGCAGGCAGTCGGCACACAACTGCTCTCATTCACGTGGCACGACACAGGAAAACTCAGGCATCCAGGAGACACGTCCGTTTTACTCCATGGCTGCTATTGGGAGCATTTTCACAGAACAGGAACCTCACACAGGTCCTGTTTTACCAATGAGGAAACTGAGGCAGGGGTACCAAAGGGAGGAGGGTGCTGGGTCACCGGCAGCAGCACCTAACAGTGCTTTGCACACAGTGGCACGAAGGGCTTCTGGCTGCTGTTCCCACACTACCCCTCCCCAGGACATCAGCATCCCATGGATGGAAGGATGAGAGGACTGTCATCTAGGTCCTACCCAGGTAGTTCAGAGGGTTCCAAACCCCACATTCCACCTGCAGTAACGAGAACGTCTGTCCCCCCAGCACTGATCACAGGGTGGCTTTGGAAACTTTCCCAGAAGGTCCCACAGGCTTTGGAGTATTTCACACTAAGGGGCTGGGCAGTCGGATCCAAACCAGACCGAGCCTGGAAGTGTCCCTGGCTAAAACATCACCAGCAATTTGCCCATTTGGAAAATCCTCCATTTTGCCAAGATCTTCCAGTTTTCCAGACTCCACTGTGCTCAGGGCAGCTCAGGACTGTGTACCGGAGGGAGAGGGAAGCCACGTGCCAGCTGTGTGCTGCACAGTGACCTGACAGGCTGCAGCAAGGGTGCTTCATTACTCACAGGAATTTTGGGTGCTCAGGATAATCTCCAGGCTCCTGCAAGTGGAGCCAGGGGGCTACAGGTAAGCACCAGGGAAAGCAGCTCCTCATTCTGCAGTGTCCCCCAAAACCAAGGCTTGGCAGGGAGGGGCCAGGATTAGCTGAGCATCGTGTGTGAACAACAACGTCCCTAAGTACGAGTCCTCGTTCCTGGCTCTGACTGGAAGAAGCAAGAAGCCTTGGAGGTGCCTGCCATGACGGATGGCACCGGCCGCAGCAGCACGGCCATCATTTGGTCAGAGGCGATGCTTTATGCACAGGCTGCAGATCATAAATAATATTTGGGTGGTTTTTAATGTTCCCTTGAAGAACACGGGTACAAAGTGGTGGTGTTGTGACTCATGTCTATTTGAAGGGACTGGGTAGCTGTGGGCCGAAAGATGGACTGTCCTGACGTACCCACTCACAGCTTCAAATAACCTCTTCAGGACCCAGGTCCCCCAGGGGCACCAGCATCCCCGGGGTGCCTGCTGGGCACCCCAGCCCCGGCTTTCTGCTGGGTGGCTCAGTGCCACATGCCCATGGTCCCAGGATCACCCCGTTTTTGCTGTCTTCTCCTTACCAGCCTGCAGACTTCAAAAACATGCACTCTTTCTCACCTGGGCTTGGATGGGTGGGGGGCAGTGGCACCTTGAAGCCATTAGGCAGGGACGAGCCTTTTCCCAACACGCTGGCCATCTGCGTGACTGCAGCCACGTGCTGCGCCTCGGATCCAAGCCTGAGCTTAATTACAAGAGCATCTCTTCGCTTGCCACAGTCCTGATTGCACCAAGGTGGGATGTGCAAATTAAAGCCGGTGCCTGCGATTTTACACATCAAAAGCCACTCCAGGCTTGTGATAAAGGAGCCCCCTCTCCCCACAGCCCTCCAGCCTGCATCTCTGCACATCCCCTTCCCAGCATGGCTGGCAACAGGCACATTTATGCACAAAGATCATCTCTCCCCCACTGGGTGGCAAATGATGAAATAAAAAGATTATGAAACTTACATATTTGAAAAAGCCGTAATGGGAAAATATCCCCAATCTTCTATGGCCTCTCTGTGGTGTTGATACAGCCTGACACAGCTGGAGGCATCCTTCACCTTTCAATGCGCGAACAGCCAGCCTTTATATACACCTATTAGATCTATTTGTAGTGGCAGGCAGATATTGAGATTAAGAGGTTTCAGCCTCCCAGCCACGTACCCCGTGCCAAGACCCAGGTAAGGGGATCCCATCTAACCACCCCAGCTACCACTGGTCTCCTTAACCCTCAGCCACACTTCGCTGCCCTCAAGGCTTGGTTTGCCTCTCACACCATAACCCCTATAGTATAAGCAATAAAGGAAAATCGACATTTTTATCTTGTTGAGTCTTTGCTAAAAGTATGTTTCCCCTCTGTGAGGGCTGTGGGTGTCGGTGGTAATGGCAGGACGAGGCAGATGGCTCCCGTTACGGGCAGCCGCTGCTCTGTGCTTGCGAGATTTATGCAGAAAATCATCCCCTGGCCCCTTCCCAAGACCTGTTCCAGCACGAACAACAGACTAACTTTTTATACCAATCAAACTCATTAAATGGAGAGGTCTCACATTCCTACATAAGCAGAATGTGAAATGCAGAGAAACTCCTGGAATGGACCATCCTGCCCAGCAGAGCAGAAAATCCATCTGGTAAATTGGATACATTTAATCACACCAGGTTTGTTTTGGCTTCTTTTTTTTTTTTTAAAAGACCCATATATTTCAACTCCTTCAGCTTCATGACACAAGCTCTGTCAATGCATTTGATTGAAAATGTCAAAGTGACCATCTGTATCGCGTCACGAGCAGAGTCGCTCTCCTTGCGACACCAGGACAGGCTCTTCATCAGGAGCAGAGTCATGCTCTGGCATGCTGAGCAGACTGACGTTCTCTTCGGCCATATAGATCAAATACCATTTGTTAACTATATGGAAGCCAACTGTCCAGGCCCGCTGTCTCTTGCCCTAAATACCACAAGAACGATCTCGTCTTCTGCTGAACCTTAGGCAGACAGGTAATCAACAGCATCCTGCAACTGCAGAGTATTTACCGACACATCTACTGCCAAAGCTCACAAAGACGGGCAATACCTCAGGAGCTGAATGCCTTCCTACAAGGAAGCTGAATGCCTCCCTACAAGGAGAAGGAGCTGTGCGCAGTGACACCTGCAGCACCTGGTGCTCAAGGACTCGGATCCATGGTGCTACAACAGACAACGTTACAGCGAAGGGCCAACAAAGCCTACCAGAAATGTTGAAGATGACATGTGTGTCCTTGGAGGGACTAAGGCAAAGCACCAGGTTCTGCTGACTGTGTTGCTTAGGGTTTTGCCTCGACCACACAACAAGCTTGTTCAGAAATGCAGGTGATGAATTTCTGTCTCATAAAGAGCAGAGTGAATCCTTGTTTCTCCTTATCAGCATGCCAATTCTTCCTGCTTTGCTTGGGAAAGGAAGAATGCTGCTGTGCTCAAACTGCAGCTAGCACCAGAGAGCTATAAAAATATCAGTAAATAAGTGTTATTCACTCTTTAACACAGGGAAAGAGACAAATTGACCTTTCCAGACACCTGCAGCTTTCTACAGCTCCAACCCTGCCTTTTAGAAGATGTTTTGGGGTACATCTAGCCCACAGAATGCAAAAGTAGTACAGAGAGCTCTCAAAACAGCTTTAAGTAGGTTTGATGATGAGACCTGTCTAGCCACAATAACGAACTAGCTTTGTTTTGTTCAGGTTTCTTTTTCTTGCTTTTTTTCTACATGTCACAGCCACAAATGTAGACATCATCCTTTATTTTCTTCCACAGCAAGGACACAGACGTCTCAGTGCAAGCAGATCTGCTGCTGCTGTGCAATTCACCCACTTTGGCACACAGCTGTCCCCGAGCAAAGCCACAGCAGCAGCCGTGGACGTAGGACACAGCCCCTTCCTCAAAGGGATGCAACTTCCAAAGCATAGTTAGGCCAATCTCAGCAATCAAGCTATTAAACCAAGCTAATCTTGTTCCTGGTAAAATAACCAAAGAAATCAAAATGTAAACTCCTAAGTTAATGCAAATTTAAGCTTTCACATTGATTGCCCATCACATATTTATGTCATTGCTTAATCTAGCAGCACCAAAATTAACATTCTTCTAGCAACGGTACAAATAATAATCCTCAGCACCTTTCAGTGAGTAATAGCATCTCTGGTGCTGAGGCCGCTGTCCTGCAGGGGTGCACAGAGGCCACACGCAGACAGGCAGAGCCCAGCCTACCCTCAAAGGGATTCCTCCATGTCGACAAGAGAGACGAGGAGGAAGAGGTGTGGGCTGGAGGTCACGCTGCGGGGAGCGCAACATGTCCCCCGCATCCCAGGCAGGTGCCCCGGCCACCAAACCTCAATGCCCCTCAGCAATTATTCATAGCAGCGCTTTACATTATGCATTATTGTCTAGCCCTTTTCCCCTGGTTAAAGCCTCAGGTTAAAAAAAATAAAACAAATGTGTTGTTGAAAGTCTTGGACTTTTTTTTATTTGTTAGCTTTTGAGAAGTACCTGCAAGTGATGCAGCATTGCTGGGGAGGCAGCGGTGCTGTCAGCTGGCTCTCTGCCAGCACGCGCCAGGCCATAACAGTTAATGAAAGCCCCCATAGCCCTTGTTTTGCTCTCTTTTCTGTATTTACTGCCATCGTTTATAAGGCCCTTGGGAAAAGCAATGGGTTTGCATGTGAGTGTCCTGTGAATTTTCCACAAGAAATCAGGTTTCTGTGAACAGCGATGCAGCCGAATGCCTGCGTTTAATGAGGTTATGTCAGAGCTGGCTGCATGGGAAGAGTGAGGGGTTTGCAAGAGCCTTTCCTTTTTCTTTCTCTCCTTTGTTTCCTTAAATGAATGCCTTTTGTCATCTTTTCCCCCTCCTTTCTGCTTTGCTAACAAGCCATTAGCTTGGCGCAGTGACCGTGGCCTGGCGTGGTGGGTGGCTGTGAGAAGAGAAACCGAGCCACACAGGGCTCCCCAGACCCCCAATAAAAGCATTTGTGCTCCCGATGAAATAAAACCCCAGAGTGTGAAAGTGTATCGGATTTTGCCATCAAAGGCTGTGTTGCCCAGTTCCCCGCAGATGTGGGGACCTCGCAGCCAGTGCAGGGGGATGAACGCCAACCTGGCCCAAATAGGAGGGGAGCAAAGCCAGCGGAAACCTTTGCTGCACGTCTCTTGGAGGTGCTGGAGCACAACGCGATGCCTGGCCACCAGCACCACTGCCTGCACACTCACAGCCACAGTCTTATTTCCTCTCTACTGCAGGCTCTGTCACCCTCCAAGGGGGAAAGGCTGGCTGCTGGCCTGGGATCAGGACTGGGCAAGCGGCACTCTCCTCCTACAGCCAGCATGCCCTGGGCAAGCCCCAGGCTCGAGCTGGGAATCCCTCAGAGCCATTCCTGACGCACCAAGGGAACACAAGGGAATGTCCATGCAACCATGCCATGGACAGCAAACGAATTTATCATCATCAGCAAGGTGCTTAGAAGTAGTAGGTGCTTGGCAGTATGAGCATTACTTGCTGTTGCAAAAAAATACAGGCAGTATTCCTGTACTTGCCCTGCACGTACAATTAAAAATAAAAAAAGGCATCTGCTGTATCTTTGGCTTCTCCTTCCTCCCCTCGATTAGCCCCACCACAGGCAGCACGAGGCTTCTCTGCTAACCAGGTACGGCAGGAGCAAAACAAACACAGAAAAAGGAACAACTGACCTGCTGCAAGAGTAAAGTTACTCCATGGCAGCCAAAGCCAGACATCAGAGACCGCTCCTCTGCCACTGCTCCTAGACAGCCCCCCTGGAGAGGGGTGGCTTCACCCAGCCTGTACTGATTTCAGTCATCCCAAAACTTAATTTTGGTCTGTCTCTTTTCTTACTTTAATGCAAAGACCTCGCTTGGCTTTGGACAATCTATCCATCAAGCTGAGCTTTCAAAGCAACAAAAGATGTCCAAAGTCCATCTTGTAGGTGAGGGAAGAAATCTTGCAGGCAGGACTTGCTGCAAGTCAGGGGAGCATTGTTATGTATGTATTCTGTGAATTAATGCCTTTTAGCTAAGATAGCAAGACTTGAATGTTTTCCAGCCCATGGTTTTACTAAGTAGCAAGTATTGACTTTTAAAAAGGCCAAGAAAATGTTATGACCATCAGGAATATTTCAAGATATACAAAGCCAGATAATGGCATGGAAGGGGGGGAGGGAGGAAGAAACCACATCAGTTCCTATCTATCAAGCCTTAATTACCAACTGACACCAGCCAAGGAGGAATTTTTCCTTTCAGAAGCAGCATTTCATACCCTGTTAGAGGCAGGGCTGGTGGGACCCAGAAGTACGTTTGCCCTTCACGGGCCAGGCTCAGCGACGGAGCACCAAGACCTGTGCTCCCACCAGTGCACCGGGACCCTGCCCTGACCCAGCATCTTTTGCTGTCAAGCCAACCCGTCTCTCGACCGCTGATAAATTGGATGCATGAACACAGCCATACGCTGGACGGAAAGAGACATTTATCTCGCCAAACCATCCAAATAAAGAGGGAAAACCACTGGCACGAAGCTTAGAGCAGAGCTCCAGAGGAAAGCACAGTGAAAACATGATGTGAAAACATGCAGCAGACAGTTTCTCTGGGGCCGACTTGGCAAAAAAAAATTAAATTGCTAATTAACAGAGTGGAGAGACTAAAGAATCAAACAGGATCTAAAATACATCCGATTAATTGAACTCACTGGATGGGTGAGATGGAGCTGGCATGAGGCAGCCAGGCCCTGCCCTGGGTGCTCCCCCCACCTGTCCCTGCAGAGAGGCAGCTGAAAACCAAGGCCTTGTCACAGTGAGGACAGTGAAACTTAAAAGACTGTATTTTTCTCTCAATTCCATGGCTACAAACTGCCTTTCTCTGGAGGGCCAGCACCAAACACAATCTGGCACTTCCACTGCTGCAAAACCTTATCTCATTTTCCTCCCAGTTTGCCGAAACTGGCAGGTTTTCAGAGGAATGGGGCAGGTGAAGCAAGGGTGCAATCTCAGCTCCTCTGAAACCAGGGCAAGACTCCCACTGCTCAAATGGAGCCAGGATTTTTCTCCTACATCTGATCACCCAGACAAGGGTGTCTGAGAAGTGGCTTTCCTCCTCCGTTACCCATCGCTTCCGTGAGACTCAGCCACAACTTGTAGTGAGTGGGAATATAAACACATCAGCAAAAAGTGTCCTCTGACAGATGGATGGAGAGGGAGGAACAGAAGAAAGTGTATTTGGATTGCTTTGACACAATTTAATATGACTAAAGCCATGACTGCAAAGGTGGCGGCAGGTGGACACCCATAGTAACCCCAGCCCACCAGCTCAGCAGGGCCCATTTTAATGGGCTTTTTGTTTGCTCCGTGTTTAAGTGAGTATATTGTATGCCATTGTGTTGGACTACAAAGACCATTAAAGCAGCTTCCTGGCTCTTTGGGCATGAGCGACACATAAGATGGCTTGGGGACCTGCTCAACGGGGTGCTGGGTTGGGCAGGCCCACCTGGTCATTCCCCAAAGCCTGGTATACAAAAAAGCAGCATGCGAGGCCTGTTAGGAAATTCAAGGAGAAGGCAAGAAGGAAGCATTGCACACCTTGATAAAGAACATCATAGACTGCTTGGTAAGAGAAGGCAAGCATCAGCCAAGAGCAGAAATAAGACAGACCCTGATGAAGATTTGGCTGAACAGAAAATTGCATCAGTGAGCTGCATTACAGGGATTTCTAAAGTGAAGGCAAATTCAAGAGGGAACCAGAGCTGGAAGAAGTCTGACCCTCCACAGATGCTGCCAAAGCTGAGTATGCACGGCCCACCCCTGCCTGCTGCCCCCAGACCCACCCAAGCCTTCGGCGGACAAGCAGCGGGCACATTGCAAGAGGTTGGCGGCTTCCCCACGGCATGCTGTGCCAGGCAGGAGCGCTGCGCGTGCAGTGGTTCCACCCCCTCCAGCAATGCTCTGTGTGCAGCATCAGCATCCCCACCTGTCTTACCAAGCAGTCCAGAGCGATGCTGCGCACAAAACCATCACGATTCCCCCCTTGGGGGTGATCCCTGCCCCGTTACCATTGTGCCTACCGCACCTATCCTCCTGCCTGCACCCAGCGCGTGGGGGATGAACCTTGCCTTCTTGAGCGACCCGGCATTAAAGCATTTCCAACAATAAATCCACCAACACACAGCAAACCAAAATTATTAGTCGAAAGCAGGCAAGCTCTTTGGGTAAGAAAACTTTAGCCGAACTGTAAGCAGAGTAAAGTTAAGACGTACCTGACCTGGACAACAAGAAAATCATCTCAGCATGCTGCTCTCAATTCTCTTTGCTGCTGGGGGCTCTGCTGGCTCCCTGCATACAGCCCTGGCAGCTCCAAGCCAGGGACATCAGGACAGCAGAGGTAAAGCCAAAAATCCCCTGCTGTTTGGACAAAGCCAGGGGAATAAGAGGTGGTGGGTAAACAGGGAGCAGCTGGGGACGGGAACTTCCCCTGGAGCTCAAACGTGTAAGTGCATTTTAATGTTACATAAGGGTGGACTTTACAGCAAGGCTCCTTTTGAAATGGACCTTGTAAAGAAAGGTTAAAGAAGCTTAAATTATTCTCTCTGAACTCAGAGGCTCAAGAGTGACGTCTTTCATGTTGCTTAAGGTACTGGAAACTGGAAGCACGGCCCTGCACGGGGTCTGGTTGCTGTGGGGGCTTCAGGCTTCAAGGGAAAATAAGAAGTTTGCAGAAGATTATATTTCTTTTCATTTGTGCATTTATCACAGCATGGGCTCCAGCTGGAACTAGCTAAAGAAGTGGTGAAAAATACTTTTTTATTTATTTTCTTTTAATTAAAAGAGTTGGCTGAGTATGCAGTTATTCAAGCTTATTTTGTGGCTTTTTTGACCGGGAGTCTCCAGGACACCCACGGAAAACCAAAGCAGAATCCACAGATGCTGCCCTTCCCCACCCCCTTGGTTAGAGGGACTGAGCAGGTCCAACATGGCCAGGCACTCCCTGGGCCGCTCTACCCAGGCAAGGTGCCTGTGGGGCCGTGAGCCCACAGCCAGCACCCCTCATGGGTCATCTGCCCCATAGTAGCAGGATGTTGTATTTTCCATTACTGATGTAGGATGCTGCAGGATAGGGTTTAAGGAGGTTTTGGTCCAGCTTTGCTCAACAGCCACCTCCATCCTGGGCCATCAGCACGCCCTGTGCTGTGTGCCTGCAGGGAGAGCTGCCTACCGTAAGGGAAGTGTTCCCAGCCTGGCCCACTGCAGTACGCCGTCTGATCTCCACACCGCACCAAGAAACAGATGAGTTAATAGACAAGGAGGAAATATTTACTGCTTCTCCTAAGCGGACACCACACTCTCAGAAGGCTGCGAGCACCTTGAAACCCGGAACCAGGAATACGGCAATGAAGGAATACAATATAAAAGATCATTAAGCAGTTTTAAGCCTTTGCCTTTCTGCCTTGTCCTATAATGTCCCACTCTCCAAGCCCAGAAATTAGGGGAGAAGAGGGGAGGCAGGACCACTGCCCCCAAGGGGCCAGCCAGGGCCTCGCTCCAGGTGGCTCTGCAGCATCTTTAGCTAACGCAGGAGGGAAACCAGCCTGGGAGAGGTTTCAGGGGCTGATTACCCAGCCTGATAAGATAGTTGAGATGCTGAAGCAGCTACATAAAGATCTTATAGTTATGCATAATTTTAATTATGCATATAATGGCTTTATCTTCTTATTAGCTTATTTCATTATTGAAAACCTTTATTTCACATATACATTTTAATTCTCTAATCCAGCCACTAACGAAACTATTTATAAATAATTTATTACACAATGAGGCACCAATTCCTCCAAAAGCAGCAATCTTGGAATGAGGCTACTAGAAACTCTCTCAGCGTCTGACACTTTAATGTCGTACCAGAGCACCCAGCAGGTAGGAATATACAACTCCTCCAAGCTCCACATGCTCATTTAGAAGCTGTAGCTTCAGGAGCTTATGCGAGAAGAGCATCTCTTGGTGATCATCAAGATACAAGAGAAGCTTTTGTCGTGCACCAAGGCAGGAGAGCCTGCCAGAAAGTTTGCAACACCAGCATGAGAGCTGCACAGTAAAAAAGAAAACAAACCTTCAGCTGCATGGTCCTCTCTGCCCTGGAGACCCATAGCCAGCTACACAGATTGGGCTGGGTAAGAACATTCCCCTACCAATGTCTTTTGACACCACGTTTAGGATGGAGAAGAGTCATTACAGCCTGTCAAACCACATGGAGCAATGAAGGCCTTTTGCACTGATAGCAGCTGCTGAGCACCAGCATCCCTGCCAAACAACCCCAGCAGAACCCAAGGGAGACCCTTGCCTCCCAGCTGTACCAGGAGGAAACACCAATAGTTCCCCTAGCCCACAATCACCATTTGCTTGACAAATCGATTTTTCTAATTAAGTTTGTCAGCTTTTCTAATGACACCAGATATGCAGCATAACACCTTAATTTTTCATGTACCTGCCTCCCATTTTCCTTCCAATAAAATGAAATAAATATGAATCCACCCATGCAATCTCTACCCAAATGGAACTAAGAATGTCACCACAGGCATCCACACAGCCCAGCTTTTACCTTACATTTCTTCACTGCATTTATTCCCCTGGTGAAGCTGTACTAAAAACGTATAGGTTAAAACAGTAGACACCCGGAGATGGAAGTGTGTTTCTTCTTTGTTTCTCTTTCTCTCCTGCTACTGTGAGCATTTGTGTCTAAGACACAACGAGGTCAATGCCGAATAAGAAGGTGCTTAAGTTTTAGGTATGCGAATAAATTAATCGTTATTAAAGAGAGTACACATGTGCATATTTTACCTATTGCTGAATCAGTGCTTTTAAGCTATCAAATTGGATCAGCCTGATTGATTGCCATCACAGAGAACCCTTCTGCTTCCCCACGGCTGAGGCAAGACCTCCTTAAACTGATTATTTTTGCATTACTCAGTGGAAGGGGAGAGATGCAGGGAGCTCCCCTGAACCCCCACTTCCACGAACCCTTCCCCCGGGGCACCTGTGCTACGTCTTCAGCTCAAGTGGGAGGTGTAAGGGTAGCTGCTAAGGAGACAACTCTGTTGCACTGCAAAGAGGAGGCGAGTGCATCAGCGTGGTGTGGGATTACATGCGGTTTTCCGGTTCTGCGTGCACTACACGGAAGGCAGCATGGGCACTGCACAAGCCTTCTGCTCTACAGTAAGATGGGACATTAAGATGTATTCTAAGGGAACATTAGATTTCACCACTCGTGCTAACGAAACCACAGCCGGCGTTAAACTGATAGTGATTTTGGGTGCTGACAATGGTCTAAATTGGTGCAATGGAACAGTGGCAAAACGTTTGCAGCTGATGGTGTCACACGAGGTGCAGGCAGCACTTCACCTGAATGACCATCTGGATGATGTTCTTCCTCCAAATGCCTCCCACAGACAAACCCTGCGTGTTTGCTGATGTTGGCAAGGGGGATGCTCTGTATTGCCCCTGGCACTGCCTGTGCCAGCCCACTCCACGAAGGGCCCAATCCAGCCTCCTGCCAGTGGCATGTGTTTTGAACCGCTGCGGGCAGGGCTGGGTAGGCTCTGCCCTGATCTGCTGGCTCCTTCTGGGCCCGATCCCCAAACACCAAAGGGTCAGCTGCTCACCAAGTACATCCCAAACCACAGGCCCTGTCCTTCCAGCCCTGTTACGCACGACTACGAAGTGTTGCTGCAGGCTGGATTAATGCCCATTTTTGAAGCCACCTCTGAGCTCGTCAGATGAAGGCCCCGTGGCCGTGGCGTGCATCACCCTCCACTCCTTTCCACACTTTCAACCAGCGTGGGAGCGCTAGGACCCTCCTGGGAGCAAACAGCCTTTGCAAAGGGTCTTTATCTTTGCTTGCAGGAAACCTTGAAGGTTCAAAGGCAGCAAGAAAATTCGTGCTGTCAAAATCAAAACTGTGGTAATTAAACAGGAGTTTCCTCTGTCCCAGGGAGGCGGGTGAGTGGAGGCGGTTGGCAGAGCAGTATTTGTGAGCAGGGACATGAGGTTATGTCTTACAAGACTGGGTGTCCGTGCTTCTGCAATGGGATTGCATATGCAGAAGAGGAAAACTCATCCTATTCCCATGGCTGCGGCTGGACCTGGCAGCAGGGTCACCACTGCTGCCGCATACGAGTGCATCCTGAGAACCCTCACTCTGCAAACCAAAACTTGTCCTTTCTTTGTTGAAAACCAAGAAAATCTTCCAGAAAGGAGAAAGAAAGAAAAAAAAAAGCAGCTTCTAAAGCGCTTCCCAGTCTGATGTGCAAAAGCCAATTACCCAAACCAGAGGTGAATCGATGGAAAAGGCTCTTGGGTGTCGGGAACGCCAGCAGCTGGCCTTTCCCAGGGCTGTGCGCAGCCCAGATCAATGCTGCTTTGAGGCTGGCATCCGCTCTCCGTATTCCTATTTGTTCCAGTGATGGGTTGCCAAGGTGTCAAAGTCAAATCATTTGAATTTCTCACTGAGTGAAAGATACTCAAGGTTCAAAATTACACCGTAACCCAGTTGGGTCATTTTGCAGCAATTATCACTAATTTCTGCGGTGGAATATTGTAAGAGTTCAGAGCAGAAGAAAAAAAATTGCTTGTCCTTTCTTCACCTTGCATACAAATGAAAAACAAATGTGATCTTCTTGCTCTTGACATAACAATGCTTTAAAGAGCTTCACAAACACCTATTTCCTCATTTGAGCTCACACAGAAGACGTATTATCTCTTTAAAATATGTCTTCTCCTTGGCAGTGTGCAGCCTATCCCCTATCTTTAACATTTTAAGAAGCCGCCAAGTGGTTATTTGCAAAACTGATGTTAGGAGATGGATATTATCTATTTTAAACCTCAGCAAAATTGGCCAATTTCATGAGGTTTTAACATATGGCTGAATTAATCAAGCCACATGGATTATGAAATATGAAACACAGCCCCCCGCCCCAGCTCTCCAGCCATGTGGGAGTGATTTGGAAAAGGCCCAACCACCTCGTGGCACAGCGAGGAGAGAAAAAAATAATGATAAAGGGAATGGTTTCCAACACACACCGGCTTCTTGAGCAGTGATGCTCTCCCTAGCAGAGCGTCTCTGTCTTGAGAGACTTCCACCTCGGCACGCCTTTTTGGCATCGCCATGCTCCGGCTCCCTCGGTGGTGCAGCCCAGGGAAAGCTTCCCAGCACGTGTCCTGTCCTGTGGGACCCGTACCAGCCAGCCAGGTGCAGTGTGCAGGAGCAGCTCCTCAAAGTCAAGCAGCTATTTTGTAAATTATTCAGTGTGGCAGCAACTGCTGTGAGCGGAGAAAGCACAGGCAGGAGCAGGAGCAAGGCCCCATGACAGCATGGAGAGGGCTTGAGCAATGGCTGCATCACCCATGGGATCTGCCACATGCATCACCCAGGATGTTGGACCCATGAAGCAACTCAGAAAATAGGGTGGAGGTTTCCAGTGAAGGCAGGAGCACAGCAAGGGGAGCCAAGCATGCACCAAGGAGGGGTTCCCTCTCCTGCCCCACTGTCCCCTGGGCTCCTCTCCAACACAGCATCTTGTTTTGGAGGGAACAGGCAGCAGCGTCACTCCCACAGACAGCTTCTCTCAGCTGCCTGCACTCAGAGCGAATTTTCAACAGCGGCAAACACGGCGTGCACAGGGCTGAATTCAACCTTCCCTTGCCCCTGGCAATCTGGGACAGGCAGCACCTCCCAGGCACCGGCTGCTGTGCAAAGCCAGGGAAGGCAGGATGCGGTTTGAATGCAAACATGACCGGGACGAGAAGACAAATGGCTCCAGGGGAAATACGATGACCTCCCCAGCAGTGTCAGGAAACATTTGTCAAATGGCAGAAGTCATTAGCCGTTTCCCCGCTCACCTATCCGAATGTCACATCGCTGGTGACGGCTGGCTAGCGCAGACCTGACAGGGCTTTTGCCAAGATCATCTCCCCGCTTCGGGTGGCAACAGCCAGGTTTGCCCAGTGCAGGCTCTGCTCCTGCCTTGCTGGTGGGCACAGCAAACCGAGCCATGCCAGGCAAACCCACCTGGCTTCTGGCATCCCTTATGAAGTAGCCCCCAGTGCTCATTTTTCTATAAAATCAGAGGATTTCTAAGCTTTTTACTAAGGGTGGAGGACTACTGCAAGCCTATTCCAATGGGTGGGAAGTCAAAGACCTGCGCAGGAAAATGATTGTCTTAAAATCCATGAAAGGTCGACGCAAACCCCATCAAACTCTATGACCCATCCTTTTGGATGGCTTTAGGGAGCCTTGTGCTGAACTGTGTCAAGCATAAGCATCCTCCTGGGAAAGCCACTTGCCTCCTACACGCGGCAGAGCAGGAGCAAGCCACCAGTCACCAGCCTGAAGTCTGAAGGAAGGAAAGCAGCTTTAGTTTGTGCAGTGGTTGTATTTTGCCTACCAGCAAACCCGCCCAGCTGCCAAGATCTGGCAGCCCAGAGCTGCTGCAGAGCATGGGCCAGCCCACAGCATTTAGCTTTATGAGAGTGAAGGTGTGCTCAGCAAAAAGAAAACTGAGAAGCCCTCAGGTGAAAGCCACGCTTCTACCTCCATGAGCATGGAGGTGGGACGGGGATCAATGAGAGCTAACACCAGGGCATGCAGATAGATTTATACAAATACTCAGGGCGTTAGGCTGCCCTGCCAAGGTGAACTTTACATTTAGCGTGACTGCATTAAGATGCGTTCAAGAGAAGATGCATTTTCTGCATTACATCTGAAATGAAGAGGGGAGGTGTTACCCCCCTTAAGAAGTGCAGCGGCGGCGACCAGAGGGGTTCAGCAGCATCAGGCCCCTGCTGAACCTCCTCCTCTGGTGGGGGATGGTGTCTGGCACTGCAGCAGCACATCAGACCCCCAGATGCATTGGCAGTATGTGTATCCCTCACCCGTCTCAGGCCCAAGCCCATCTTCCTACATAAAACAGCAACGTGCACCTGAAAACACAGCGCTGGGAGTCTCGGCCCCGTAATGTGGATGAGGCAGTGAAAATGAGCAAGAGATCAATTCCAGCAGCTCCTGTCACTTCCTCAGAAAAGAGGCCACTTTTCTGCAATGCTACCTGCAGCAAAGGAATAAAGAACTGCGATGAAGTGAAGATGCTATTTTTTAGTGTACCCTGAGCCTCCTTCTGCAGTTGAGACATCACACAGGCGCGCTTTTGTAAAACCTACAACTTTTGTAGGTTTGCCTTCCTGGAGGAACCTATCCTGTGAAAACAGCTTTAGGAGGAGAATAGAAAGGGCTGCAAAACGCACAAGTGAGCAAAGCCACACGGCGTTGCCTCTGCAGCCTCCGCGGCAGGGCACTGCTGTCAGCTGCCTTGATGGAGTTCTGCTTTTGCACAGTGGCCCTCCTTCCAAACAACATTTTCTCTGGAATGGAGCTACATGTTGAAAGTCAGTACGTAAAAAATATTTAGGCCTTGCCTGATCACAACACACCTTCCCTTGAGCACTGAGGAAATTCTCAGCCTGGCTTTCTTGCTCTTGAATCCACAGCAGAGCAGGGCAAGTTCCTGCAAAGCCTCCTTCCGCGCACCCCAGACCCAGCCAGGGTCGCAGCGCTCCCCCCACCTGCCTAAAACGCTTGTGCCGCTTTCAGCTGTGTCTGGTTTTCTCATCCTGGACTCCAATGCTGTGGGGTGCTCGGGGCACCCAGCCCCTCGCTGGCGTACAAGGGCGGTGGTGCCCAGGGATGCCTTGGGCACTTGGTGCCTGCCACAGGCATGGGTCAGTGGCATCAGAAGCATAGTGCGCTGAAATAAAGAGTTAACATTAAGAGTTAAATCAAGAGTTCAAAACACAAGGAAACAGCACTAGCAGAGTGCTGGAAATAGGAAAAGGCTGTCAGAAATGTGAGCATTGGGACTGAGCCCCCCTGGGTGTGGTTTCCATAGGGCAGGGGGTAGAAACAGGACCGCCAGGAGACCCTGAGCAAGCAGGACAGGTCCTCCAGCCATAGTGCCACCAGACGTGCCTCCAGACGTTTTTAGGCCTCCCCATCCTGCCCAGAGCTGTCCCCGCAGGCAGGCACGATGCCAGGGAAGCCCTGCAACAGCCTCTCAGCCATGGCATGGTGGTGCACGCTGTGCCAACCACCATACGCTCTCCTTCCCCCTCCCCGGCAGCCTCCCCAGCGCAGGGCTGGCAGGGCACCAGGGAAATTAAGCAGGCAATTTCTAAAGATAAGAGAAAAGCAGCCATCTGGGCCCTAACAGACAGGTCATTTAATGAACAAAGGGAATTTTCTGGAGAAGCTGGAGAAATGCAACAGTCTGAATAAAAGAAGCGGTAAACCCTCCGATCCATTCAGCAGCTACTGTAAGAGAGAACCTTTCAGGGAGCGCTGAATAGCGGGGTGTCGCCCCATCCTGTCTAATTAAAGGATGAAGCAGGAGATGGGCTGAAGCGGTGGGAAGCAGAAACGAGCACAGATCAAGAGCAGGGTGGGCTGGGGGTGAAGTTCAAGGGGTTTTGTGCCATGAAGAGCCAGGGCAGCCACCCATGATGGCAGGAGCAGAGCAACCCCAGCAGCCCCCTCTGCCTAGGCATCTACTTCTGCAAATTTGGGGATGGAATTTACATCGCTAAGTCCCCTAGGAGACTTTATGTGCTCTCATCTTAACTCTCAGCATATTCCCCTGCAGAAAGTAAGATTACTGCTTGTGTGACGAACAGAGAAACCAGGCGACTTTGCTAGGTCACAGCTCCAAAGTTCGGTATAAACCTGGCACCCTTGCCCTCACCTTGCACATCCACTGCTGGATACAGACACCTTCTCTCCTTTCTGCTCTTCCTCACAGAAAAACTATCATCGCTCATAATTCAATTTTCACGTACTTTCTCACCCCATTGTTTTGTGCTCTGCCACATTTCATGATCTTGTTTTGCACCCTCGCAGGCAGCGCTCCCCCTTCTCCTGGGGCTGGCGAGCAGGTCTCTTTTGAAGCTCTTCCAGGTTATTGAACTCCTATGTTAATGCAGCTTGTTTCCCATCAGTCGAGGGCAGAGTGCCGGGGACATCATTTATTTTCCATGTTTATTTATGTCAGGAGAGTCCTTAAAGGATTTGCTTGCAGCTGCTTCAGTCGCTGCTCTTGCTGAGGTTACCTCCCGCCCCGCCGCGTGCCAGCAAGTCAGGCCTGGGGAGGCTGGAGTCCAACGGCTTCCTTCAGCTGTTTCGATGCCGTGGAAACTAATAATGTCCTTTCTGCTTCTTAATGAGGAGCAGAATCTCCCCTTCTTCTGGCTAATAGGCCTTTACCTTGAAGGTAAGAGAAGCTGGGAACTGGCAGTGAACCTTCATTCGAACGCCCCTATTTCTGCACAGTCCCCAAAAAAGGGACGGTTCTGGTCACCTCCTTTTCGGATGGCTTGAGCTCCCATCCGGACTTCGATGATACGATCACAGCAGAGCGCAGTGCTGTTCCTGGAGCGAGTGGGCCCTTCCAGGAATGAGCTCTTCCTCCAGGACAATGTGGACGGAGACCTGTGAGCCCTTGAAAAACTGAGGCATTGGGATTATCTCAGCTGAGCAATTCCCTCTGCCCCTCTCATCCTTGTGGAGGAAACAGCTAGGTGTATATTTTAATCCACCCACCACTGCCTTTATTATTATTATTTCTCCAGGCTCGGTCATGGCTGCAGATTGTTAGGTTTTTTCTGCAATGATAAACAATAAAAGTCTAATTTGTAAATGAAGGTGACCTCCTCTGCACCAGCCCCTGCTCAGGGCTCCACGCAAGCCCTGGTTCACCACCCCCAGATGATGGCCAGACCTGCGTGGTCCAAGCCGGCCCACGGCCCTACTCCCAGCTGCTATCCAGCAACGTCCAGCTCTGTGGAGCATCCCGAGGTGATGTGCTGGGGATCTGGCTGCAAATTAGTTTTCTCTTTAGGGTTCAAGGCTACCCCGGTAGAGGAGAGCGTGCCATATCGATTTCCTCTGTTGTCCTTGCAACTGTCCGGGCAAAAAACATTTGTTATTTTGTGACAGATGCCTGTGGAGGCCACTCAGGCATCCTACCCACTTGCGCAGTGGAGCTGGCAATTCTGCCAGAAACTCTGCTTTAAAGGGTTTTGCAACATTAATTAAATTTCTGCAGTTGTATCTCTTGGCTCTGAATAAGATCCAAGCCTCCCTGAGCACGTGAGGAAGGGCTCAGCTCCTCATCCCCATTCAAACCTGGCTCTGAACAAGTCTGGCTCTCAAGACTGAATTCCTTGTACACTACATCCAAAATACAATACTGTCCCTCACCAAAAGGAAATGAATTCAGCACTGTCAGGGTCCTGACATGGTATGGCTCTAGATATCCTAGAGGGTGAGACATGATCCCAGAGCTACAAAAAACCCCAATGTCCTTACCCAGAGAACCGATTCCTCTAAACAGACAAGCAAAAATGAGTTTGTGATCACACAGGCAGGCATGATGTTGGAGGGACAGCGAGTCACCCCAAGGACTCTGAATGAATTCGACAAATAACTCCCGCAACTCCGGCTCCCTTTCGATGATGCACAGCCTCTGCCTCGGGCTGGCACCAATGATCTCCGACAACATGGCTGGGCTTTTGCAGACACTGCTTTCCAGGAAAGCACAGAAGGAAGAGCAGCTGCCAAGTGCCTGGGAAATGCAGGAGGAGATAGACTGCGTTTAATAGTTAAAAATCTTTAGAAATTTAAAACAGAAGCTGGTTTTTTCAGGAAGCATCTATTAGTAAATGAGATAGGGGGGAAACGTGGAGAAGATAAGGAGAACTTTAACCCAGGGAAGTTTCCCGAGCAGCAAGGCTAAATCCACGGCCCGAGCTGTTCCTGTGGCAGAGATGGGAGATGAGCACGCAGCTCACCAGGGTCCCACGGGGCTGGCAAACCAGAACAGAGGGTGGAAAACAAACCGACAGTGCCGGGCTGGCATTTCCTACACAGCATAATGCAATTTGTGCCAGCTATTACAAACGAGACTGGAAGCAAGGCAGTTGGTGGGGTCAGAAGATGCTTGGCACCAGCAGGTTTGCTCCAGGGCAGCTATTAATCTTCGTTCTTTGCGGCTGGAGCTGCCTGAGCATGACAGAGGGGTGGTGCTGGGCTGTGAAGGCAAGAGCCAGCACGTTGGTCCCACGGGCACGGTCACCCACGGACGTTTCCAGGAGGCGGCTGAAGTGGCGTAACGCCTTCCCGAGGAGAATGGCAGAGCTGCCGCAGGCGGGCAACGGTGGGTCTGTGCCTGCTCGGTGGCTACAGGAAACGCTCGGCGGGCTCAGCGCTGCAGTATGCTATTTCAAGAAGTAAAAGTTTGCGCAGCTGTGGATAAAAGCATTTGCTACGAGGTACTGCAGACTAAGAGGAAGGAGGAGCAGAAGGCACTTGGCAAACTTTGTCCACTTAAAGCATGGACTGCGGTCACCGTGCAGTGATTTAGCGACCGAAGGTTTGCTCCAAGGGACAGGATTTGAATGCTGGGAGCCCCCGCCTCGCAGGCGAAGTTAACGCCACTTCCCCCGCCCTCATTTAATAACAGCAACCAAAAGGCACCCAGGCAGCCGTCTGGAGGGCTGGGCACGGTGCGAAGCTGCGGGGAGAGAGCCCAGCACCCCACCCTGCTCCCACGGCCGGGTTTCCAACGTGGGCACCCAGCCCGGCACCAGCACATTTTCCCGGCGATTCTCCCGGTTTCCACAAGAGGGCACCAGCACCACACCGGCCACGGCGGCCCTGCGCAGCGCCCGCGGCCCGGGGGCTCGGCGACGGGAGCTCGCCCCGGCGTTTTGCCCGCAGGGGAAAAGCGGTTGATGTGCATCGCCCGGGAGAGCTCTCCGCAAAGGCTGCGAGCGGGGAGATAGCCGTTCTGGAGGCCTGGCTCACCGAGACATTGCGGAAAGGATCCCCTTTTGCTCAGGAAGGCGGTTGTCTGAACGGCTCTGCTAACACCAAGGGGCTGCAGGGAAGGGAATGGGCTTTCCCCGGTGGGTACAGGGGGGCACCCACAGAATCACAGCACGGTAGGGGCTGGAGGGTCCCTCTGGAGATCATTCGGTCCAACCCCCCTGCTAAAGCAGGTGCCCGCAGAGCAGGGTGCACGGGAACGCATCCAGGAGGGTTTTGAATATCCACCCACTATCACCCATGTCCTCCAACCTCCGCATCCCCGTGCACAGCCCAGGCAGGGAGCATGAACCCTCAGGAGCTGCTGCTCTGGGGAAATGGCTTCGTCCGCAGGGCGCTGTTGGGCTCCTGGTAAACCCTGATGCAGGGAAAGACCTAGCTGGAAAGAGACAGACGTGAAAGTAAACCCTCCAGTAACAGAAGTATGGATGAAAAGAGCTGTCCCAGCTCAACAGATGGGCTTTACAGAGCAGACCCACAGGGCACACACCTACCCCAGCCAGGGGTGAGCCAGCAAACCTGTAAGTGCCCAGAATGCAGAAGCCCCTGCAGGGCATCACTTGGGAGAGCTGCATCCGCAGCTGCGGCCAGGGCAGGCTCTGCTCCCAGCAGTATCCAATGCCTCTGGCTCCCAGCAGTGCCATGAGCGGTGACAGGACTCAGCACTGCCAGGAACCTGCCGAGGTGCAGCCTAACAACACACAAACTGTCACTGGTGCCTACGCAGCAGCATTCATATTTGTATCGCAACCCGGAGCAAATACATTGAGTGCTTCTTCCTCCACTACACGACCCTCTGCACTGACGCAGTTCGACAGGGAACAAAGCAGCTCTTAAGTGCCGAAATACACAGCGCTGCCAAGCACTGACCCAGCAGCCACCTCGCACATGGAGCCCTTTGAGCTGTACCCCAGGGAGCTGCAGCAATGGTCACAGGAGGACACCTTATGAAGGCCACCCAACACCAGACCAGACTGGATACCCTTCACGCAGGGAAGCCTTTGACTATTAGAGACTCAGTGCTCAGAGCTCTGGTCACCTTTCAGTGAGCGATGCGGTCTCTCGGTCAACAACTACATCTCGTGCCTCTGAGCCTGACAGACCAGGACGTCAGTGCTCTGGGTTTTAGGCAGAAAAAGAGAATTTTTAGTATCTTATCGGGGAAGTTTTTTAACCCAGGTGGGCTTGTGGAAGACTACTCAAATCACTGCTGCCTCATGCACCGCCCATATGGGACCCTGGAGCGTGACAGCTGATTTCCTCTAGATTATCTTGATGTTGCTGGACACTGAATAATTGTGTACCAAAGCACGAGGTGTATTAGAAACGCCAAAACGGCAACAGATTGTGTGACGGGGCTGTCATTCTGTCATGAAATACGACATGCATCCAGCCCAGGAGGAAGAACTGGATTGCTGTACACTTTAGTGCTGGCTGAGGCCATGCAAGATTATTCCTCGTTTCAGAGTCTCATTGATCAGACCTGGAGGATACATTTCTGCAGCATAAACAAAATGTGGCAAGAGTCCCAAACCACCTACCTCTCTTTAACTGCGCCTTTATATAAAACACATCGCCATTTCACAAGCGCGTGCGTCTGTGAGGGATTTCCCTTTTGTGAACCCAATTTCCTCTCACTTTTGAACAAAAATGCATCTCTGACATGAAGGATGCAAAGGTAGAGGCAGCATGGCTTGGTACAGAGCAACAGGGAATTTGCCAAGTGACAACAGACTGGAGAACAAACAAGAAAAATAAAAGCCAATTTAATGCAGAGAATTTATCAAAGGACAAAAGACGCTCCTTAAGCAGCATCACTGACTGCCCTTCTGTTGGCAGACGTGCCAGAGGGACACTACAAGCACCAAGAAGGAACAGTGACAACAAAGTAAACATGAGTAACAAGGTAGGAACAAGCCTACGGGCTGGCGGGAGCTCCTCATGCTCCCCACCACGTGCTGTGTCAAAGGCACAGCTCTGGCCAAGCACCAGCTAGTATGTAACTAATGTTGAGTGGATGTAATATGTCTGGAGGAGATCCCACATGATCAGCTCAAGAAAAACAGGAGAGACTGCTTTGTTTCTCTCTTGCTCAGTGATAAATGAGACCTGACACACCTTTCCCAAAGGCTTAATTCATCAGCTCCAGGGCTTACAGGTAATTAGATCTGGAGTGGTGGTGGGATTGGCTCTAGCAGTTACAGTATATTTTCGGTCCTTGTGCTTTTCTTGGGATCCTATAGCCAATCTTCCTAGGAGGTACAGTAGGACAAAAGGAGCATTTTCTTGTGTTACACCCTTTACCAAAGCAGACCTCCACATTTTTTGGTAATTACAGGCCTTTGAGAAGGCACTGTGCCCTGGGTGGCTGCAGAGGAGCCCAGCAGAGCTGCCCAGCGTCTCAGAGCACCAGGATTCACGGCCTTGACTTTGAGGGAAACAGGAAAATCCATCTCCTGAGATGTACTTCAGCCACAATATCGGCAGTAGTACACCAGCATGTGACAACATCTCACTGAGAGAAGCAAATCTTCACGAAGGGTTGACTGATGCATAGACAGTCAAAGCCTGAGAACAAGCAGCATAGCCTATAGCTGGCAGTATTTTGGAAAGTCTACAGCTGCCAATCAAGTGCACACTTCCTCAGATGAGCGGGCTTTCCTCTCAAAAGGGATTCCATGGGAACCCCTTCCTCGCACATCAGTCTTTCATCTTTTTATCCCATTCAGGACTCCTCCAGGGCTCAGCTGCTCACTTCGTCCCAACACCACTCTCAGACCTGCTTCTTTGACCTCAAAAAAGCCATGGACAGCGAGATCCCTAAAGTCTGGCAACAGCCCATGAAGTTTCCCTTTGATCTCTTGGTAGTCTGCCATCTCCAGCAAGGGGCATTCGGTGGGAAATGAAGAAATCCAGAGCCAGGTGATTCGGGATGGAGGCCCTGGGGAAGCTGTACGGGGGTGAAATGCCTCCGCCACGGTGCAGGACAGACGACCTCCGCAAATGAAGACAGACCTGTGGATGCAGCAGTCCAGACCTCTTATCTCCTACTTGTATTGTGGATGAGAGAACCTTTTGTCCTGCATCCTTAAAGAAGGAGGTGTGTAGCGAGCCGTGTAGGACACTCGAATCGCAGAGCAAACCCAGGACATAACAGCAGCGCCTGGGCTGTCGAGTGATCTTCAGCAGCTGGGAGCTGAACCACAGGAGATGTCATTTGGGGTTTGTTAAATGACAAGATGGTATCATCCAAGTATGTCCATCACCTTCAAGCAAGGACCCTGTGACACAGGTAAAATTGCTTTTGTTCACCCAAAAGATCAATATTGTCAGGATGAAATAATATGTCAGCCAGGGTGAAGAACTCTGCCTGACCACTGACAGTCAACAGGCAGAAACTCCCTTTTGAAAAAATAACATTAAAAAAATCCTGAATATATTGCCACTTTCCAAGTCACTATACTCCGACTGTTCTCACCAGCAGCTGTGGATCATCTCCAGATTTCTTGGAAGAACAATTTTCTGTGCACATGGTTTATTCTGATGCAGGAAATTCCTCAGATTGAATCAAGTTCTTTTCTATTAAATCATCAGGGCGATTCAAACTGCCAGAGTCCCATCTGAAGACCACACTCCTTGGTGAACATCAGCATTTACTCCACATCCGTCACTGCAGGACTTTCCTCTGAACAAACCTGTCATCAAAGGCAGTTTCTCATTATGCTCATCCAAAATTCTCTGGTCCTTCAGCAGCTTCTTCCCCTCGCCCCTGTATGTCTGCTTTGTTTTGCGCTGGATTTAACTTTGCATATGTGGTTTGGTGTGGGTTTTTTTAATGTAACATCAAATCTCTTAATTCTCTGACCCAGAAATCAGAGACAATCCTCATAAAAATCTGGGACAAAGAAGACACACGCAGCTGCACGTGCACAACAGCAAGAGCTTCCGAAACTCCCAAATCTACCCATTTAAAGTGATTTTGATTAAAGAAAGCGTTTTGAGTACTGTTGCTGTCAGATCTCAGGTTATTTTGAAAGCAAATCCTTGGCTTTCAAGTGCAGCTCTACTCTGAACAAGACACTTTAAAGACTGACGGCGTGGCAGCCCAGGTTTACTATCAGTCAGTGATTTGCAACGGCTTTTCCCTCCTATGTTGTCACCTCCGTGAGGCCAGCTAGGACCCCAGACCCACACAGGGTACGCATCTGCTCCCACAGCATCCAGAAATAAAGGTTCCCTCAGCTGCAGCGCGACCTTTCCCAGAGCCGCACAGACCGTTCCTGCAGCACTTTTGCCAATGAGTAAATAATGAGAAATTAGTGCGCAGCCCTGGCGATGAGTCAGAGCGAGCCGCTGGCACTAATGAACCTGCAGGGACAAAGCAGGGTGTCGAAGACATCTAAGTGCCCTGTTTTCGTGACAACGTCACTTGTGTCACCCCTGTGTCCTCGGCAGAGCTGATGCGCGTGGTCCCGCCGGTGAGTCACACCCAGACACCAAACCAGGAGAGCCCTGCCCAATGCCAGGCAGGCAACGGGAACGCTCTGCGTTTCGCATCGCCTCTTTGCAAGTTTAATTTAATGGGGGAGAAAACCAAAACACTGCAGGCTGAGTCAGATAGGGGCAGGCAGGCAGCGACCTCCCTCGTGAGAGCCCCAGGAGTTTTTAGGGGCAAAAGCAGGGTATGGAGGTACAGCTCCACCACACACTGCCACCGGGGATGGCAGGGTGCGGCTGGGGGTTCCTGTCAGCCAGGAGCTTCTTCTACCCCACAATGCTTCACCGCAGTGCCCAAGGACGAAGAGCGAGGCCAAGGCAGGAGCTCGCCCACTCCAGCCCCAGTGCCAGCCACAGGGAAGTCCCCAGTGACAGCAGGGTTTCTGAAGGCAGGGTCTCATTAAAGTGAGTAATTTAGCTTAACTACCCTGGGTAATTCACACGGCTGCCCCCGTAATAGCAGCCAAGGCAGAAGGAAATTGCATTACTGTATCTGGAGGTCTGGGGTGCTCAAATCTGAAAGGCAAGTAGCAGTTCAAACCAGCCAGGGCTTTAATACCAGATTAAATGCTTTCACAGGAGCCTGTCTATTTGAAAGCTTCCAGCCAGCCTTTTGTCAAGCCAATTCAGCTTGCATTGTACTTGGCTTCAAGAGGTATCTTAGAATGTAACCAGCANAGCCAGGGCTTTAATACCAGATTAAATGCTTTCACAGGAGCCTGTCTATTTGAAAGCTTCCAGCCAGCCTTTTGTCAAGCCAATTCAGCTTGCATTGTACTTGGCTTCAAGAGGTATCTTAAAATGTAACCAGCAGGGTTTTTTTTGGTTTGTGTTTTTTGTTTTTTTTTGTTGTTTTTTTTTTTTTTACATGGTAGCTTAACTTGGAGGGAATTCACGGACCCAGGATGGTCACTGCTCCACACGGGAAGGGAATTAAGTGCTTTAATGGCAGAGGGGCCAAACAAAGCTCCTCTCGCCAATGCTGTTAGCTTGAATGCATTATTATTTAGGGAATCTATCGAGCATTTTGTCCTGAAAGACTTGCCACTTTAGAAGGCTGAATGAAGCTCCAACCGGGATTATCAATTTTTAATTTCCCCATTAGCAGAAACAGAAGGTTATGAGTCTGGTAGTTTCTCCTGATAGAGGGAACAGTCTATTTCCATACAAGGATTCTACTTTAAGAGGCCTAATTATCCCAAGCCTCGAACCAGGAGGTAAGCTGTTTGTCAGGGACACCGTGCCTGGCCCCAGGTGCTTAAATGCAGCAGTTTAGGAATTCCTGGCTGATCTCGGGGCAGGCAGGAGTGCAACTGGACTGGGAAGCGCAGCTGCATGTGGGCATCTGGCAGCGACAGTGGCAGGATGCTCCTACCCTCCTGCAGGCAGTAAAGCATCCCAGAAACACCAAGAAGGAGCCCGCTCCCCAGGCACGGGCCAGCTTCTGCTTTGAAATTTGGCACCTGGGAGATGCGGGGCACAGATCTGTAGGAAACTGCTGCTCCTCCTGCCCCTCCGCTCTCTGATGTGGGGACACAGAGGAACCTCTGTCTGCCCCGTGAGCCCACCCCACAGCATCGCAGGGCTCTGTGCCACCCCGGCTCTCCCCACAAGAGCATCCTTGTCATTCAAATGAGAAGCTGCCTCAAAGGCAATGGCCCTGCCCTGAACAAAGAGCCGCTTGGGACCGTGACGGCGGAGGGGAACGCGGGTCTGTGGTCTCCACTGATGAATGCAAATGCCTCCATCCCCTGGGAGCAACTTCTCTGGGAACAACACAGACAGGCTTTGTGAGCGGGAGGCCGAGAGAGGCATCGCTCATACGCAAGCCCCTAGGAATGCCCAGCAAGCCCCAGCTGGAGAAACGCCTAGGGGGCACACACAGACCTTCCCAGTCACCCTGACCACGGACCATGGAGTCAAGAAAAAGCAACCCACACTCAGTTTTTTGCACCCTTGCTCTTGCAGCCAAACTAAAACTTTCCTGGCACTGCTGCGTCCCTTGCCCACTGACACCAGAGCCCATGTCCATGAGGGATGATCTTGGTGATGTCACCATCACCACCCCACTGCCAACTCCCGTCCTGCAACCCCAGTGCCAGGGCCAAGCATCTCCCTCAGGGTCAAGCTTGCTGAGCTTTGGGCATCGGTCCTTCCCCAAGCCACAGCTTCTGCCCAGCGCCTGCACAGCTGCCGTACCCGCAGAGGGCAGTCACACAGCCCAGCAGGCAGGAGCTGCTGGTTTAACAGCCAGCTCCTTTACAAACCAGCATGTCTGGAGTTCAACGCCTTCACTGTACAGACCCCACTGCGCCGGCTCTTCTGAAAAATAAAACTTGAAGGTAGACCTGCCTTCAGGCCTGGTTCAGGGCCCAGCAAAGTGAGAGCTCTTATTACTCAGCTACTACTAACATACATAAAGTTTTTGCTCCTCGCACCCCTGAGACTCTGAAGCCCAAACAGACATAAAAAGGTGCGATTTGGGAATGCTGGGCACTGTGGTGAGGAGGGGTTGAGGGGTTTACAGTAAAGGCAGCAGTGCAAAATGCAAAGTAGTAAATCTCAAAACCAATACACTAAAATACAAAGGAAACACTCAAGTCAAGCTCCATTCCATCTGCTATTTTATGCTGTCTTTGTTACAGCAGCTAATGGAGAACAATAAAAACATTAATAATCAAGCTAGATTTATAAACTGGGCAGGATATTCCACTAGTAATGAAATCTGGAGAATCATTCAATATTATATTGCTTTGGGCAGCACTCTAACAAGAGCTGCCTTTGAATTATAACCCTCTTTCGTTTTGCTGAACTTTAATTTGGCCCAGCATCACTGTTTCATTTAAAACAAACCTATGGCAGGACTGGAGCGGAGGACGCAACTCAGAGGCAGAGTCCTGCTCGGTGCTGAAAGCCTCGCGGCTGTGAGGGGTGGGTATTTGGGATGTAAAAGCTCTGTTAACATTGTGCTCTATTTATTGCAGAGAATTGCTGGATATAATTTTCAAAGGTTAGCAGAGCTTTCTATTGCCATGGTTTCACGCTTCCTAGTTTTCAAATATTTGGTTGAAACGCATCGCAGATCTTTAATTTCTTAGTTGATTCGTAAAGTGGATGTCAAATAATTCTTCTTAGAGCTCTCACTTTCCACAGCGGTATTTTCCTGACAAACAACTCCAAAAACACCTGGCATTTTCTGCTCCCTGCTGCTCATTAGAGGGCATAAGCACAAATCTGCTTTACAATTGCAATCCCACCAGCGCCGTCTCCAGCCTGAGAGGTGCATTTGCCCCAGCAAGCACACACAAGGGAGGGGAGAAATCACCCAGACACCCATCTGACATCATCGGCTCTGTACTCCTCAGCCTGAACAGTGCTTGATCTTAACGTAAGGCTCTGTGATCCCCTTCTCCTGCGGTTCACTTCTGCACTGCAACTGCCATCCTCGGCACATTTCGCTTTGCGAGACTGCCACGGCTCTCCAGCATGGTTTTGATCTACCGCTTCAATCCAGTCCAGGACAAAAAAAAGGTACCTCAATGCCTGAAAGCTGTCAGCAATAACTAATAAGCCCCCTCGAGTATTAACATTTAACCTGTAAAAGCTGAGTGCAGCATGTACGGTAGCAAGGGCAAAAGCAGGTCAAAGCTGAAGTTTGAGTCAAATCGATTGGGGCAGAATACACCAATTCATGTGCTGTTCACATGAAATATTAATTCCAGCTTTAACATTTGGTTATGGAGGAAAGGAAATGCGCTGTAATAATGCAGATGTGCCTTTTCCCCCCCACATTTTCTATTCGGCTAGGAACCGATGGGGAACGATATGCTTTGTCCTTCCCAGCAGGTGTTTGAGCAGGAGCCCGTGAGCCGGAGCACGCGCTTGGTGGCTGAGCCTCCGTGGTGGTGGCGGCGGCAGCAGCATCCTGGCGCACTGCTCCGTGTGAACCCCGCTCGTTAGATAACCCTGCTGTGCTGCAAATCCTCCCTGCCTCCTTTGCAGCAGCCCACAGGCAGCATTTTGAAATTCGTTGAATTTCAGGGAATTTCTCCAAACTGGTGGGTCAGGCCCCAGGACTGCTCACCCATGCCCAGCCACCACTGGCTTTCTGACACCTGGGGCTGATGTAGTCGTGCGGCTTCTCCTCTCTGAGCTACAGCTAGTATCAGCTACAAGAAACTTTTCCTCCTCCAGGAGGAAAGCCTCCATCTCTCCTGTCTGAGAGGAGACGGCATGGAGCCGTACAGACCTGCTGGCACTGTGACCTGGCGGGGACATGACCTAAGCCCTCGCTGCCTGCTGAAGCCTGTCACCTCCCTACAAACAGAGCAGACACCTGTGCACTGAGAAGCACAACTACAAGGATGCCCATGCTGTGCAGACCACCGCATTGGGGTCAACCCTCCGCCTGCCATCAGCACAGAGCAGCCCCTAATGCATCCCCGAGCATGTCCCAATCCCCAAGGGCTGCTCTTACTCGAAACATGCCGTGTTAGCCCACTTGCTAGCTGAAGTTTTTGTGGCTCCACCACGGGCAGAGAGCCCTTGACAGAGGCCAGCCGTTTCTCGGTGGCTGAGAAATCACCATCCGTGTGTGCACACTGGTGGGGCCATCACCCCACCGATGCTGGGCTGGGGGACCTTTGGGGCATTCTGCCAGGGAGCAGGGGCACACAGCATCGTGCATGCAGGGGGGACACCATGCTCAGGGCGCAGGGTGCGCGTGCGGTGGTTGAGAGGGGACGTGCTGTACACCAGGTGCAAGGGAGGGGGGACGCTGGCTTCCAAAGGGGTCCGTGCAGTGGGTATGGGGCTGGGGGCACTGAGGCAGAGGGGGGTAAACGTACACTTCCGTGGGCGCGTGGGGGCACCGGGTGCGAAGGGGGGCACCACGTAGAGAGCGCTGGCGGGGGGCACCGAGCAGCGGGGGCAAGCTGGGGGGCACCGGCTGCCGAGGCAGGCACCGAGCAGCGGGGCGCTCCGGGGAGCGTTTCCAGCTGCCGGAGCTCGCCCGGCGCCGCGGAGGCCG
>VZSC01008472.1:103311-123605 GCA_013398225.1 Steatornis caripensis | reverse complement strand
CCGCATCCGCGCTCCCGCCCCGGGCTGCGGCCGCCGCCAGGGAGAGAGGCGCGGGGGGAGCTCCGCTCCGCCGGGGACGTGCCGCGCCGCTCCGCGCTGCGCTGCCGGGGAGGCTCTGCCCGCCGGGGCGGCTGCGGGGCGGCGGGTGCGCGGTCACATCGCCCCGCGCCCCGCGGAGCGAGAAAGTTGCTTCGGGCGCTGCCGCGGAGCGGAGCGTGGCTCGGTTGTTGCTGCTGCTGCTGCCGCCGCCGCTGCCCGGGACTGCCGCGGCTCCGCCGTTGCTGCCATGCACCCCTCTGCGCCCGGCCGGCGGAGCGCCCCGCCCGGCGGCTGGAGAGGGGAGGAGAGGAGGAGGAGAAGGGATGCTAATGAGGGGGGCGGTGTCAGGGCTCCGGCGGGGAGGGTCCGGCACAGCGCGGTCCGCTCGCGGCGCAGCGCAGCGCCGAGCACCGGCCGCGATCCCCGCGCGTAGCGCAGCGCCGCAGCTCGCAGCGGAGGCCCCGGTCCCTGACCGCGGGTTGGGTCCTCGCTCACCTTGGTACCTGCGTCCGGCTGAAACGCCTCGGCTTCCCGGCGCCCTTCCTTCTGAGCACCAACATTTCATTAAGTACCAGCCTCATCCTCCGAGTTTTTTAAGGTGCTGTGGAAAAGACCGCGTGGTTGGTGCGTGTCTGACTGATACCCTGTCTCAGCGAGACAAATGTCTGGCTTGTCCCCATAAACGGGATGATGGGATCCTATGGCCTCTGCAGTGCGCCCTCCCACGAGAGCTGTGAATCTGCCACACGCTCCGACAGGCCAGATGGCAGGGGACAGCCTGACAGCTCCAGCTCCTGCCAGTTCAGGACTAAAATGTACTTCATACCTAGCACCTGCATTCCCCGGTTCCTATTAGCACATTAATATACCCACCACTTCTGGAAGTGATCTTTAAAGGTGTTTTAAAACACAAACTGTAAATATACTCTTAAAAAAAAAGTTAAATAAGAAATGGAAATAATGAAGAACTGGCAGAGAGGAAAAATTGCTCCTAGGTGCTGCTGGGGCAAAATTGTAATGGACCTTGATATGACACCTTCTGCATGAATAGATTAATTCAGCAATGCACCGTAGCTGCTTCTGGAGATATATCAGTCAGGACTAGAGCAAAGCAGTGGAAGAAGAAAGAAAAAATCTTTGTCCAGAGAAAACTGGTTAAAGAGAATCTCTTCCCACAGGTGAGTTCACACTAACCTGTGTCCCTGTGAGCTGGGCTGAAACTACTGCTTCCACACCAGAGGAATCAGAGGGGAAAAAACCTGGATTACAGGGCTCAGAGCCTCATTAACTAGAGCTATGCGTTGCAGTTCAAGAGCTGTTATTTTGAGGGCTTTGCTACTCACTAAAGCAAAGTTCGGCTTCTTAAAAAGTCCAGCGAAGCCCATGCTCTGGTTCCACAGGTGCAGGGAGAGGGGTTTCTGAAGGGCAGGAGCTGCCCGTGCCCAGGTGCTGAGCGACAGGGCTGGAATCTCCCACTCACCATTTAAATTCACTTTGGAAAGATGCCCACAGCCACCTTGCTGCAAAGCCCTCATCTCCCGGGAGGTGATTCCCCCCTCTGTACATCTCTCTGCCCTTTGCAGGACTCACTCCTCCTTTGTGCATCTCCTACTGCCCCCGCCTCGCCCTGTCCATCCCGCAGCTGCTGCTGCTCTCAGGGGAGATCTCTTTCTCACACCCAATAACTGTCACACCAGTCCCGGTGAGACAAGGATTATTATTTGCTCTATTCCAGAATTCACTGCTCTAAAAAGAAAGCAGCAGCCACTCAACAGCCCTCTGTTTTTCCGAGATTTTCCAGCAGAGAAGCCTTATCCCGGGCAGTCAGGCCAGCCTGACATTGCTTAGCAACATCACATGTAGTAATTTCCTGCTAAGCAGCTCCAGAATCTCTTCGTATTAGGGGTCATTTCTCTTGGCGGTTGACATGACTGTGGGCAGATCAAAGCGATCCTTGGGCAGAAGGCAAAGGCAGCACAGCCACACAGGGCTGGGAGGAGGGCACAGCAGTGACTCAAAATCCTGGAGTTTAGGACAAGCCTGAAGCCCTCAGGGTGAGAAGCTTCTGCGATGACAGCATTGGCAGGGTGAAAACTGCCAGTGCAAGTGCACTGACCTCAGTAAAGGACATGAAATGGATTTGGGGTTATCACTGGCAAATACTTCGGCACCTGGAAATGCTTTCTAAGGGTTTTGGCCTCTCTTATGATTGCTCAGCACAAAACCCCTCTGTGCCTCTACAAGGCACAGTTTGCACATTAGCCTGGGGCGGCCTGCAACTCTAGGGCTTGGTCCTAAACCATATCAGCAGTGCCACCTCTCCTGCGCTGGCTGCATCATTCCGTAGCAGCAAGATTACCTCAGCTACCTTCCTCATGTTTCTAGAAGATGTTACACACTCCCCCCTGACCTTTAGTCCCATTTTCCAGATGAGAGCAGCAAAGGATAAAGGTTCCTTTTGGCAAGCCATGAGCTGTTGGACCAACGATAAAGGCTGAGTCCACTCTAGCTGGAAGAGTTTTACTCTTCACTTCAAAGGGTCGAGATTTTAGGGCACATGCTACCGTTCTATCTTCACCTCCTAGGTCATCCTCTCACAGCAGCACATCAGGGACAAAATCTTCACAGTTTCCATCAGACCAGGTGTTTTAAGCGGATTGACAGCAGGGCAATTGAAAGATGCTGCTCCATGTCAAACATACTTTAATACTTTTAGATGCTTTCCCGTGGCATTAATTGTAAGAGTGTACCCAGTTTTACCAAATGTGGAATATACTAAAAGTCACCTATTGCAAGAGACTACTTTTCCCACAGCCATTTCTCACGTACATGTATTGCATACTGGCTGTAATCACAGAGTTTTGGGTGTTTGTAGAATGTTTCGCTGCAGCAGACTTGATTCAAGCTGCCAGATCCATCCTCCCACTGAGGAGCATCGTGTAGAAGCCCAGCTTCCCACCAGCTCTCTTTTGCACAGCCTCCTGCCTCCAGCATACCAGGAACAAGTTTCACCCTGATTGGGGTAGATTGGCTTTTGGTGGAGGAGATGGTCAGATGGCCCCAAGCAATGTCAAAAAAAAAAAAAAAAGCAATGTCATATATATCCCTGGTAACAGCCTCTGTTGGGGAGGACTGTAAGATTAGGGCAGCTGCAGCTATTATGAGAGCCAGGACTCACAAGCAGCACTACACAAATTGGGGTTTTGGATCTCCTTTAGCATCAGTTGCTCCGTGGCAGATGGGAACAGGTCCCCAGCAGACAGGCTTTTAGCACCGAACTTGGTTAGTGAGGGCTGGATGGACTCCTTGATTTCTTTGATGCAGGGTTGTTCACTTGCACAGGGGAGTTTTGAGTTCCTGGGTGGTCAGGACAGTTTTGTCTGCAACTTTAAATGCTCTAGTGCTGCCTTGGCCCTCTCCGCGTGCAGCCCAAGGTGAGGTGTGCCTCGCGACTCCACAGGCAAGGAGAGCATCTGTTGCTCTCCCCTGCTGACGCAGGGCCCTGAGCTGTCACCTTCACAGGGCGATGTTTCAGCTAGTGTTGGTTAGGTGGGATGGGCAGTGTCCTTGGTACTGCTCAATGAATCACCTCAGCTCACAGCTCAGGATCCTTGCTCGCATCCCAACTGCCTTGGTGTGGGCTCAGGTCCAGGGCCGTGAAGCCTGCACCTTCCTCTCACTGGGACTGGAGCACAGCCGCATGCAGGGTAGGAGTTGAACAGTTTTGCAGATCTGCCTGAGATTCCCAAAGAAAACAAACAAACAATGCCATGAAAACCTCAGAGTTTTTAGGTGGCCAAATCCCACCGAATTTTCCAGCCTTTGACTTCTGCAGTTGTCAATACCCGCCCTGTTTCACCATCTGCCCAGGTATTAGTTATCAGCATCTGTGTTGTGACAGCACCTCAGACCCAGTCTTGCACCACAAGAACCTGCAATGTGAAGAATTATATACATTGGATTAGTAGATGCTTTGTCTCTACCCTAAAGCTATTCAAAACAATTCTTGACATTTATAAACATTTTTAGCAAGCACTTATAAAATACAAGATGGCAGAGTTCTATTGGTTAATCAAAAGCTGTCACAAATTACAATACCAAAAGAGTCTACGACCATGCCATGTACAAACAGCAAGGAGAAGTTCTTTAATAGTTTAATTTTATTGCATGAGACTTTCTCCTACAACAAAGCACTGCTTGATCATCAAGGCCCAAAGAAATATCAGAGGAGCTCTAAACCCTCAGATTGTAGGATATATATTTGACTTTAAGCACATGAGCAATCATGCTGACATCAGTCTAACTAAACGAATGTAATAGAAGTACATCTCTTCCTGGGAAGGTGGAAGCTGAGCACGACACACGGAGGCAGATCGTATGGATGCCGTCAGCTCCCTAGAGCTACAGTGAGCAGAGTCAGGCAATATGAAGAACCTAGTTAGAAGAAACTGAGCCGTGAATATTTTTTCTCTCTTTCCTTTTCAGTCAATAAAAAACCACCTTGATGGCACAGGTTTAACTCCATGCTGAAGTCGTAAGAACAATACAGGGGTAGATAGAGCTTTCACGCTATTCATTACACAGGCGAGTCGCTGAATAGAATTTATTTAAGGAAGGAACAGCGTGATGATTTTAATTCTGTTAAGTGTAGCTTCCAAAATGCATTCTTTATGCTTCATTTGTCGCAAATGAATGACTCAGTTAAAATAGTGTTTCAACACATTTTAGCCAAAACATTTGCTTTGCACAACAACAAAATACAGATAACTGCAATCTGTAAGTAAAACAATCAAATTGACAGACACAGCAGATAGCTGTTTATTGTGATACCTATAGGTTTTTTTAGCATAAAACTTTTATGCAAAGCATGATCTGCCTGGTATTGTCAGTGTTTGGAAAAAAACTGTAAACAAGTACCCTACATTTGTTTTCTTTCCACATGCATTCCAACCAAAATGCATGCACTTAAAATATTTTCAACTTTGTGCACCAAGATGGTGAGTATGAATTTAAAACGTTGTTATCTTCTAACTATATACGCTATGTGCAAGACGAAGATTTTTCGTCTCTGTGTCTTTAGTATAATTAGCATGTATGACAACATTCCGACGATTTAATTTCCCAATTACACAGCTACACTGAAAATATCCTTTGCATTAAATATGCAGCAATTCTTATCAGTAGATACTCTACAACTTCTCCTGCCCTGTTCTATCACTGCAGATGCTCATGTTTTGGCAAGTTAAGAAACAATAATTTTTATAACCTATCAACCAGGGAGACAAATTGCAGCACCGGAGCGGGGCGGGGGCCTGGGCCGACACAGTGCCCCCTCTCCGGGAGCAGCCATGCCGACAGCACCCATGGCATTCCCAAGGGGAAGCCACGTAGCACGGGCTTCTTGCTGAGCCCAAGTGGTGAATCAGTTTGTGCTGTGAAGTGTGAGAATGACCACACTTGTGATACTCTCCTGCTGTTCTCCTAGAAGCCTTGGTAGCTATGGGAAAATCAGTTACCGGAAACGAGTTTACTTGCTTGTAATTAATATCACCCAAAAGCTACTTATTTGCTTGCCTACTTTTAGGACTGATAGGTGACCATTGATAACAAAATCAATTACCAAGACCAGTAGTAGACATATAGTTGCATGCATGCTAAGTACTGCTCATGGGAAATCTGGAAGTTTTTTTTTCCATGAGTAAAAATGAAGCAGAATGGGGCATTTACAGATAGCTTGAGAGTATGCAGCTTTTTTTTCCCCTTGTTTTTTGACTGAAAACCAACCTACTGGCATTTCTTCGATAGCTTATATGAAAGGAAGGAAGCCAAAGTTAGGAGGAGTGGGGAAACTACTATTTTCCTGCAGGCCAGAGCTCCAGAGTAGAGCGATGCTGCAGAGATGCTTGCAGGGCTTTTGGCCACAGGAGCCTTGTTCTCTGCATAATCACACTCTGGCACAAAGGATCTCCAGCATTTCATGGACGTCAGTCTGCCAGCTCCAGCTCAACAGGCCAAGACAGCGCTAGCTGTCTCCTCTCAGAGCTCATCCCTCTTGAGCCCCCTAACAACATGGCTTAGATCTCTCTAACTCACTTTAAATGTCTAAATCTTGCAGATTTCTCCCAATAACACCTCAAAAATGCAGCCTTCCCTGGCTTCCCACGCAACCCCAGCTCTCCCCAGCTCGCTGCTTCTCTGCTGTAAAGCCCTTTTATCTCCCCCTGCCAATCACGCTCCTACAGGTACCTTTATCAAATGCTGTTTCAGAGGTCTTTTTCCAAGCCTATCGCTTTGACCATGTCTCTGCACTCCTCTCCGAGCAGTCCTCTGCTGAATTCTGTGTATCAGATCAAACCTAAACTGCTTGTCTTTACTTCAAAGGCTTTCACAGACAGCCTGTTTTGTCTTTTATTACTCGTTTAGCACCAAGAAATCCCTTCCTTCCTCCAGCTGGCTGTGAAACCAGCCTCTCTCTTCATTTGCTAGGCTCTCAATCAATCACGCTCACACTTTCTTCCATGCTGCCGCTTCTGCATGGGGTTTTTTTCCTTCTAAGCAAACCCAAGCCAGGTGTGCTATCCTCCCTTTACCTATGAATATACCCTATGAGATCAGGACCACACACCCCCCTCCCAGTGTATTTTTTCCAATACAACTATGCTCCAAGAAGTTGAGCAATATTATTTTGTAGTTTCCTTCATCTCGCTTGCATGCAGTCGTGCCTTGTTTTGTGTTTTCTTCTGGGTAAGAGAGCTCTTTTTTCAAGTTTGTGAGGCACCCAGTACAAGGCCATCTTAATCTACTGCTGGAGTCCCTTGGCAGTATACTAACATCAGTGATGGCTACAACATCTAATTACTCGACTCACAGCCACGTCGCCACCAAGCAGATGCAAGCACACACCATATTGCACAACGCCAGCCACGCCTGCCTCCCCGCTGCATCGTATACTTCTCACAGAACAGTGTTTAAGCCATTAACACCCATGAATTATAAAACAGTACAAAAAAGGCACATGTTCTCCAGGCTTAGCTGTGCTGCAAGCTTCCTCAATGTAGCAAAGCCTCAATCAAGATCTTGTAATAACCAGCCAGGCAGAAGGATGGGCCAGACTGCCATATTAAAGCAAACTAGAGTGTAATTGTCTCTTCACTAGCAGTGTTCCCATCCTTGTACCCATTGCTTTTTAATAACATCAACATCCTTTCATGCACTGTCTTATTTAAGCAATGAAGAAAGGTCTAGAAGTGAATTAACAAGAAGTAGAACATAGTCACTTTACTCAAAAAAAATCAGAACAAAAAAACAAAAAGCAAAAAAAAAAACCCATTAAAAACTACAAACTAGCATTTGATGGAGTTTTCCAGTGGAAAAAAGTACTAATTTTAACACTACTTAAACACAACAGACTGTCCTTTGGCTTAGGAAAATCAGGAAACTTTTGACCTGCTTTTATAATGCTTTAATAAGCATTTGTGCTTTCTGTCAGTCAGGAAGACAGCAAATTACGTGGCATACATCAAAAGCCAGCAGTCCGTTATATGCAGACATACACTGTACCCTACAGAGGCGGATAGGCACTTTAGTAATGGCAGAGCATCCCATCAATTAAATCTAGCCATATATCTTCTTTCAGCATATGACATGTTGATTGGCAACCTTTCTAGAGGCCTAGCTCAGATGTCTGGGGGATTTTGCTGGCAAGGTCAGCACAGCTTCTAAAGCAATGCTTTCCATCACGGAGTCATGGGTGACGAGTTAGCAGACCTCAGCCGCATGCAGTGCTGCAGTACCCCCCGCCTGCAAACAGAACGTGCTGCAGCAGGGATGCCTGCCCTGATCTCAGGTCCTTGCTCTGTCATGGTTTAAGGCTGGGCTGGCTATTAAAGGGATGACAGCTCTCTATGTCTTTCCTCTTCCTGGTTTACTCCCAAATTCTTCCTCTGCCCAACCCTTGTACATCCTGCCAGTTCCTTCCCCTTCCCTCCCCTGAAGTCCCTAATAAATGGGGTTTGTCTGCAGTCTGTTCCCTGCTCCCCACTGAGCTTGCTCTTCTCCTATCTGTCTGGCTGCTTCTCTTGGAGGGCAGCAGTTACTTAAGGTGCTGAAAGTCCTGGGTTTGAACTCTGGATAACTCCTGGTGTCCTTTGCCTTCTAGTTCTGGGAACCTCACCTCTAGACAGATGGGGATTACTTGGTGTTCAACAGAGAGCAACAAAAAGCATTCAGATGTATTATGGGAAAGGACTCAAAACTGACCATACCCATCTTTTCAAGGGAAAGCCTTACCAGAAAAGAAGAGGCAGGGAAGAAAGCATTCATGAGGATGGGACAAGCAGAAAGGACATTAAACCAGAAGATGCAAGATGAACGTTATGGAAAGCTACAAGAATAGTGAAGTATTTAACCCCATTGCCTGGGAAGGCTGTAGGATCCCCACCATCAGACCAAGAGGCTCCCAGGATCAGCTCAGGCATGGCTGGTCACCTTGGTGCAGAAGGATGGCGAACAGTCTCCTGATGGTCTTCCTAATCTTGTTTTATTTTTTGTTGGGTTTTTTATTTTTCTGCTCCTTATCTGACCTGGATCTTCTTGCCTTTCAGAACTTCATGAGGTTCAACAGCTGAGGAAAACCAACCATTAGCCTAAGGCCATTGTTACATTCATGTGGATGGAGTCCCAGCTGCTTACCTTTTATAATGGGATTCAGGAGTCTGAATATTCAAATTCAACTTTTTCTTCATTAAGCAAAGAACCTTTAAGATGTGTTTGAGGCACGTGTTTGGATTCAGAACTGAACACTTACCAAATTGCATGTCCGGAGGTTTTCCCTGGCCCGGCTTGTTACAAAGTCCGGCTGGCAACCATGAAACCTGTTCTGAAATGTCAGCAAAACCCAAAGGTATTTTGGAGCCAGTGTTGCAAATGCAGGGCTTTTTCTTGCTGTAAACAATTCATCTCTGAAATACACAGCTAACGTGGCCCTTAGCAGAGCTAAGCACAACCTAAGGACAGCTGCCAGTGCTGCTCAGCTTCCCCATGAATACCCTAACGTGAAAACCCTGCATCTCTCAAGCAAAGCTATTCCAGTGCATCAGATCCAGACAATCAATACTTGCAAGGCTTCTTTCTCCACAGCCTGCTCTAGACCTTCTCGGCAAAACTATGACCAAAGGAAAACTTAACTCGCTTGATATAAAGCAAATGCTTACTATGAAACCTGCTCTTGGTAGCGAAACTAATTTTTTTTGCATTTTTGGGCTATTCCTGCCTGTGGAAATGTTTCCATCAAGGTCAAATTAAACAGCTTCTGTTGGAAGAGGAAGGCTTCACTACTGGAAGCACAAGGCACTGACCCAGGAAGAACAGCCTTCTCTTACCCTACTCTCCCCTGGATTGATGAAGGGTGAAGAAAAAAAGCCATTCAAACTGGGAGGGTTATGCCTCTATTTCAGAGTTATGTGAAAAAGCCGTAGTGTAATTTGTGGAGCAACTTTGGGAACCTAATTATTTCCTAGGATTCAACCTTAATGACTCCTTTCTTCTCCCTGGATCCTAAGCAGCTAGCTATGTCCTATGGCATTAGAAGCTGAAGCTGCAGCAGGCAGAACAGCATCAGACATGGGAGAGGGGAAAAAAAAAAAAAAGAAAAGAAAAAAAACCCCTGAATGGTTTTCCTTTACCAAGAACAAACATATGCAGTACCATAGTGCTTTGGAAATAAATTGCTCATGAACCTTCGGGCTTGAAGCTGCCAGTAAATCTTCCTGTTTGCAATGATGCCCAGGTATATATGGCAAAAAAATCTCACTACTCTATTAAAGGTCTTACTGAAAAGTCTCCCTGCTTTACAGAAAAGCTCTTATTTACCCCTTGTGTCCTCAGAATAACAGATTACCACAGCTCCTGGCAATCACAGCACAGCTCAGCTCTATGTCCACACTGCAGAGTAAAGTGCATTACATAGATTGCAAGCTGTTACATAAACCAAACTTTTATTATGGTTGTTATAACAGCAAGATGTCCAAAGGGATGTTTTATATACAGCCTCTCTCTGTGCTTAATCAAAGTACAATCAAATGCCTTTTTTTTTTAAAGCTTCACTAGAGAAATATTTTATTATTTTTAAATCATCCAATACTTTACCACTAATTCCCTACGTTATTAAAGCTTGAACGAGGCGGCTAGGGCTCTTGCAAATCCTCAGTCAATTGAGTTTGGGGTTTCTAAAGCCCCAGTGCTGAGTGATTCAGACCTGAACTCATTGCATCTGAATTGTCGGTAGACAGCTGTCAGTGGACAGGAGGCTCGATACTGTCCAGCTTCACTCATTACTGTCCCCATTTTGTGCTGAGAACAGGCAGCTACATTGCTTGGGAGCAGGATGGAGGAGGTGGGCAAACAGGTGATGCTTTGGCCTGGAGATACTGTGTGGGACTGGGCACAACCAGCAGCCCCCAGTCACCCAGACCTGACAGCAGTGTCATGTTTCTCAGAGGCTTCCTGAGGAAGACACAGGAAAGAGCACAAGATGCTCAGTTAATGTGGTAATGTGAAAAGACATTAGGCTGCTACAACAAAGGTCTGGGGTCCCAGATATGCTGTCCTCCAACAAATACCCTGATCAACACTGCTGGCCGATCGTGCTCTGCTCGGCTGCACGCTGTGTGTAGCAGCAGAGGTGTGCGTAGACACGGGTGTGGGGGCTCTGTGATGGGTGTGCTGCATCACAGCACGATAAATACCCACCTCCTGCCTCAGAGCAATGCACACAGTCCCAAACAGCCCCCCCATCCCACCAGAGGCATCCCCCACGAGCTCTCAGTGCACACAAGTCCCCTTCCAGGGAACAGAAACAGCTTTCCCCTTCCCAGCATGAGCCGGCTATCTCCTGATGGTAAAGCGATAGTAATTGCTGTCAGCTACAATTAGGCTTATTCCTACTTGTAATTTAATTTGTGTAAGAACGCTAGTTCATCACAGGAATTTGTGTGCATTCGTGGCTCCTTCAGTTAGCGGCACTTTGTAGTCACCCAGACAATGGCTGCGATAGGGCTCCTGGATCGGTGCTCAGAGGGCAGCAGGCGCAGGACTGGTGGGACTGGGGCAGGGCCATACCCAGCCTTGCCCCTTGGGGGGGTCCTACTCAGACTACTGGGGCAGGGCAGGACAGCCAGCCCTGCCATGATCCTGCACGGCAGCAGAGGTAACCAGCCAGGAGACTTCTTATCTCTCTTGCACCAAGGACAGCCAGAGCTAAGGGACAGGTAGAGATGAGGGAGGGGAGGGATGGGATCTAACACTGCAGCAGTCAATCAAAGCCGCCTCTGAGAGGTTCCTTCCCATGAGGTTTGTTGGTCCATGGGACTCAGGTGTCTCCAAAAGAGCACGTGCTTCATGAAGACCACCAGCCAAAAGTCCAGACGATGCAGTGCTTAACTTGGGGAAAGACCTGAGAAGCAGGAATCAGAATAAGATTAAAGCAAATAAATATTTGCTAGCACTTGTGATGTTGCACTTTATATATTTCTTGTGGGATCAGGAACATCTTAGGTACCGTGGAAGGATAACAGTTCCTGACTAAATAAGCAGATCTCCTGACATCTATCTTTCACATCCTTTGCTCTGCATACAGATACAAGATGTGGGAATACTATTGTACCCCTCTGACTAGTTTTTCCTATTTAAACAACAACAACAAAAATTTCCTTAGCCTTCAAATAAACCCTGCCCCTATTTACAAAATAAGAGGCCTGCAGGGGTCTGATTTGAAATTCATCACACCAACGCCCCTCGTGCTCCAGAGGCATGCCTAAGGACAGATACTTCAGAACATGTAAAACCGTTTTCAAACTTAATCGTGTCCTGCCTGTCTGTTTTGCTCTGACATTTGCTTCAAGAGAAGAGCATCACAAGGGGCTGCTGCAAAGACTTTAGAGGTAGAAAAGAACCCCTTGGTACCAAGAGAAGCAAGCAGTCCCTTAGAGGGAGAAAGGCACAACATTATCTGTCAACTTTCACGTTGATACAAAGTGGTTTTTTTGCAGAAACCAGCAAAAAAACCCCAAACCCACCATCCACAATAACCAGAAAAGTTATCTTAATTTTTTGTGTCCTGCCCCCCCTTCAAGTAATCTGGCCAAACCACTTTTCCTTCATTCTAATGCTGAAAGGACAGCCATGAAGACTTAACAGTTGAAATAGAACCATTTATTTCAAAAGGTTGTAGTTAAAGATATATAATTTTGTCAGCAANCCCCAAACCCACCATCCACAATAACCAGAAGTTATCTTAATTTTTTGTGTCCTGCCCCCCCTTCAAGTAATCTGGCCAAACCACTTTTCCTTCATTCTAATGCTGAAAGGACAGCCATGAAGACTTAACAGTTGAAATAGAACCATTTATTTCAAAAGGTCGTAGTAAAAGATACATAATTTTGTCAGCAACTGCCTGTGAGCAGTGTGGAAAGAGAGCTGCTGAATGTGCCATCGGCACACAGATTGAAGAGAGGTTAAAGAGGATGGCTTGGTGAAGGTATTCACCTTCCCAAATGGGCCATAAACTCAAATGACTGACTACAGCCAACTAAAAAGCGAGAATATTTCCATTGTGTATCAATAGGACAAGCAGGAGGCTCTCTGGAGCCCTGAGGGTGCTTTAGAGGAGCACATAAGGTGAAGTGCTCTTTTATACAGGGAGCAATGCAGTTATCACGCACTACAGTGAAAGTCATTAGCTTGGTCCCAGGAGCTGAATACCAGCACCAGCATCGGCCTCCTTGGGCAGTGCAGTGTTGGTGAATTGAGATCTCTAACACCAAAACCCCACAGTTTGCCCATCTATTAGCAGACTGGGTCTCGGCAGACTTGTTCGCAGATGGACAGCAGGTGAAACACTTGGAAAGATCCTACACCAAGTAACCACAAGCAGAGGCATCGTTGTGCCCTAACATTAGTATTACGCCATTAGCCAACACGTACCAGAGGGGTGACGGGAAAGCTGGAAGGGCAGTATTATGGAGCAAAGGGAAGGGACAGCCTGTCCCAGCGATGGAAGCGGGGCTGGGTTACAGCCGGACACTCACAGGCACGTTGAGCAGAGGCTTTGTGCCTTCCCAAATGCCACAAGGTTGAAGTTCATCAGATGATACCCCCGAGATCACACGGGTGCCCACCACGCTGCTGGAGACGGGCTCTTCCCAGCCGCTTCCAGGCAGGAAGACACATTGTGTGGGCCAAAGCACAAGGTGGTGCGAGCAGCTCTGGGCCTTCATGTAACAGACTTATGCCCCCAAAAAAGAAATCGAAATAAAAACCCAGCCGAGCATTTTTGTAGCATTAATAAATCATTTAGGAGCCAGGCAGATGCCCCCACATTTGACACGGTTCACACATCAGTTGTCCCCAAGCTCAGCCCAACTGAAAAGCACATTTCGTTTGTGCCAGGCTTTATTGGATGCTCAGTAGTTTCTGGAGCACAGGTTTCTTCCCCAAACCCTCTCAAATCCAGGCCATCCCATCCCTGGATACTTGGGCCCCAAGAAATCCATATGTGTGGGAAGGGGGAGACGAAGCCAGAGAAAAACCAGAGCCTCTTCCGAGGCAGTGACCAGATGGAGTGGGAGACGCATCTCCAGCTCTCATGCAAGCCATAACAAGGAGAGATTCTCCAAACTGGCTTGCCATAGTGACTGTTGCAAGCCTGGCAGCGATTAAATTCAGTAAGTGGTGCTCCAAGTCAGCCACGTGCACTTTATGAGAGTCAGGAGCCCAACAGCAGCTCCTTGCTTGCAGATTTACAATGCTGCAGATTTACAACGCCGCAGATTTACAACGCCTTCCGCCGTCTCACCCAGAAAGCCACTTTGGGGTGTATCAGGGCACTGTTCCCCTCTTCATCTCCACCACAGCCGGAGCTGCCCAGCTGGGGGCACAGGAGCATCGTTCGTCCTCAGGGGGCTCAGCCCTGACAAGGTCCTGCCTTGCACTGGTAGCTACGGTGCTTCTTCACTGCTGCTGGTTTTTTCCCCTATGTTTTCAACCGCCCACCAGGCTTTTCCTTTTCCTCACAGCCCCCCGGCACCTTTAAAGCTGCAATCAAGGGGGCAGGAAAATTCTGCCATCTTGTAAGAGCTGGAAATTCTTTCAAAAGCAGCAGAGAGAAATCTCCTCTTATTGACACCAATAACAGAGAGGAGGAAAACAGACCCACTGCTTTATAGAAGATTTATGTACATAAATTGCACACAAACACAGCAGAAGCCTCGCTTGGCCCTTGTTCAGCTCCACACAGGAATAGCCTGAAGAGCCTTCCCACTCTGCTCCACAGCTTCCAGTGCTGCTCTCCCAGAGCCCACAGCACTCAGCCCAGCCCCAGGCTTCCCCTCCACAGCATTTCCCAGCAGCCTGAGAGAGCTTTGCCACCCTAAGGCAATCAAAGAAAGGCAATTACTCCAGGCTGGTAAATGGGACACGAGCAGTTAAAGGGAGAAAATGTGTTACACAGCCCAGGGTGACCCCACCGCAGCAGCACCCCGGGCACGCAGTGGCAGAGTGAACCAGAAGAAAAGCTGCCCTGATAGGATTTTTCTAGTTTATCAGAAATGAACGAGGTTATGGTGAAACCTGTGGGTTTTCACAACTTCTTTGCACCCAGCTCAGAGGCCACCCTTTGCCTGGGCAGGGCCACTGCCTCATTGCCCCAGACCAGGGCACGTTCCAACAGCTCATCTGAGGCACCCGGAGTGGGACAAGGGTCCACTAATGCGGGGTGCCCTAAGGAGGGAGCAGCTCTCGGGTCTTTCATCCCTATAGCAGCCAATGACCAAACACCAGAAAGAACCCAGTGGTAACAAATACAAGAAACACATCGCTGAAATCCAGCATGGGGCTCACAGAAAAAAAATATGTGAACTGCTAAAAACCCACTTATTTAAGGTTTTCTCTCATCTGAAAGAGTTAAATCTCTGAGGAACTTCTTCTGCAAAAGAGATATGTATTTATTTTCAAACAATCATCATTTTCTTTAAAGGGAAACTCCACACTTCTGGAAAAAACCCGAATTTTCACCCTAGAAAAGCAGAACGACTCCTTTCCAGGCCCTTACAAACAGTACTCCACACCATTTTTCCCCTTTCCTACCCCACTCTCACCCCTACCCTCACACTTACTACACCTACATAAATTATACAATGCACGCTTAGTTTCACCTGTGCCATTTCCCCTCTGACACGCTCTCCCACATCTCCAAGCCACGCTCACTCCATGCCTCCGCTCTTCTGCTGGGCAGGATCCAACCAGCCAAGTAAGAGATGGTGTACAAGCACAAACCAGCCAGCCTGCTGCGAGCCATTTACTGCGAACCCTCAGAGGCTTTTCCCTCTGCCCCTGAGCAGCTGGGCCTCATCGCTCTCCCTGAGCTGCCTCCCAGCCCCAGCCCCTCCATATTCCACAATCAGCCATGCCAGACCTCACAAATCTCCATCCCCCAGCCAGGGAAGCTGGCAGATGTTGCTGAAGAAAAATCTTATTGTGGGGCACAGGCCCTCACCTGCAGAGTGTTAGGAGACCGATGCTGTACTTAAAATTGCAGAAGACTTTATACAGATGTAAAAGGACACCAATTTATTTTCTTCAGCTTTGTAACATGTTTGAGCTGTTCATTTATTAAAAAAGAAGGTTTTTAAACTGTTTGGAGATTTCTACCAAAAACGTATGTATTACATGTATACAAAAATGGATGCTTTGTTGTTTAAAAATATGAGCGAGCCTCCTACTGGCCTCGTGTTTAGTAGCTAACCTTGGGCACATGGGGATAAAACCTGATCCTCTCTGGGATACGTCCTCCCCGCAGAGAGATCAGGACTCTGCGGTGGATGGGAGGACCAGGGATGGTTGCTGTGTTTTATGGATGGAGAAATCCAGCTACAGCTCTGTGTTGGTTGACCTGCTGGGACTGGGTCTGGAGATCAAAATCCATCATGCTTGCAGGCTCCCGCTGGGAAAGGTGCAGCTAGGGCTGGCGCTGCCTGGGAGCTACAACATGCTCCGGGCAGGAGCAGCTTTACCAGTGTGGGTAGGGCAACAGCAAGCAAACTTTGAGATATTGGGCATATTCATATTTCAATATATTATTTTTTCTGAAGAAATAAGAAGGTTGAGTCAAGATTTATAGCTTTCCTTTAACAGTTTGGCTTTCCAAATATTTTCATACCACGAGAGGAAAGAAACACCTCCGAAGCAGGGGAAAGCTGGAGAGGCCAGCAGCTGGGGCATCCAGCCTTGATGCGGTCCTGTCCATCAGGTGCAGAGCAGCTCGTGGCAGAGGTAGTTGTGAAAAGAAGTCAGATATCCCAAAGGCAAAGACTGTTTAATCCACCACATCATGTCCAGCACCGCTGGAAGATAGGAAGTGCCCCCAGGCACAGCTTGGCCCGGGTTTTGCAGCCTGTGCAGGGCTGGGACTGGCTCCTTCCTGGGGAAATGGCCCCCAGTGAGTCCTGGGCTGGAGACCTGCTGGGTCAGATCCCGGCACTGATAGGTTTAGTTAAATTTTCGAGCCAAAATGCATAAAACAAGTTGAAGAAAATGAATCATGGGAGTAACTGATAAGGTGAGAAATCTGCTCAGAAAAACCAGCTGCCGTGGGGCCTCCTGCACATGAAAAGACTTGAAACAGGGCTGTGGTGATGGAGAAACAGTGGAGTTCCAGGAGAAATCCCAGAGAAACTTTGTTTAAACTTGGAGTACTTGAAAAAGCAGTGGTAAAATTGGTACAGAAAGCTTTGTGCCCTGGGCCTGCTGTGACCCTTGTGTGTCCCTGTCCCCTCCCGGGGTCCTGTTGCTCCCACAAGGGTTACGTGTGTGCAAATGTACGCACAGCCTGCTCCAGGACCAGGTGGCTGTCATCACCTCTAAAACTGCTCAGTTACGGCTCAAACTCACAGGAAAGCTCCTGCCTTCCACCTGCACTGCGGTAGCGTGGTCAGTGCCCTTCACTTGTGTGATGTGTAGGTTAAATGCACCCACGGAAATTGCCGTTGATGGGTGAGTGTCAGTTTTAGAGCAGTTCTGCTAGAAAAGACATGAATGCCTGCTCTTCCCACTGCCATCCTCGGCATCCCCCTAGGCTGGTGGCAGGGCTGGGATCTGGCCACAGATGCTGGCAGTACTGCGGGAAGCTGCTGGTCCGGTGGCCATGGGAAGGAGCCATGCTGGCTGGGCTGTCCCAGCTATCCTGTCTGCTGAGCATAGGCTCAGCGCATCTTTGCCATATGCGCAGTCAGTGATGCCAATGCAAAGTCTGGGGTTTCCCACAGGATGCATGCTGTGAGCGCTTGGCATGGGGTTTATGGCTGGGGATAACACAATAATTTGAACAAGAGATGTCCAGGGTTCTTGGAAATGCCAGCCTTGTACAGCTGCAGCATGCTGGGGCAGCAACTCCCTGTCCACAGAGCAGGCAGGGAGGTAAATGTCAGTACTTGTGAGTCTCCTTTGGCAAGCATCCAGGGCTTTCACTGCACAGATTCCCACCTCGCTTCTCTTTCACCCCACCTGCCTTCCCCAAGAGCCAGACACCACAGCCAGTCCCTGTGGATGGGGAGGAGGTGACTGGAGGAGACCTGAACGCTCCCAGGATGCGGGAGGAGCCTGGACAGTAAATCTAGGCTTCTTGGCTCCGTAAGCAGCCCAGTCTGAGCAGATCCAAGTGCCCAGTAAGGGTCTGTCCTGCAAGGGCCATGCCTCAGGCACTGAGGGGCAAACTCCTGCCATGGGACAGCTGGTTTCAGAAATGCTCATGGGCCCTGCGCAGGGAGCAGGACTGGCAGAGTGGCAGGAAGGGGCGGCGGGAGCATCACTTCACTACTCGGCTCCTCACCTCCCATGCAGCATTCCACTGAGAAAAAACCCAGCAAACCCAGCCTGACCATCGCTGTAGGTCTGGCCACGCTGCCAGAGGCTTGTCAGCATGGGAGCAAGCCTACGCTGAGCGCAGTGTGCCAGAGCCCAGCGGGACTCACTGCAGAGGGCACCAGGGAACGTTCCAACCCCCAGCTAAAGGCAGCACTGCATCCACCATGCAGGGGCTGTGCAGAACTCAGCCTTTCCTGAGAAGCCTCATGCATGGGTCAAATCTTGGGCTGGAGGTCTGAAAATCACATCTTCTGACAGCTCATCCTCCTGCAGGCTGGAGAGCTGGTGTGAACACAAGGAAAGGCGTTTGATCCCCATTATAATGCTAATCTCCTATAGAGAGTGACATGGTGTCACTCTGACTCCCAGTAGGATCTGGGTAGCATCCTCTTAATGAAATTATAACCATGGCTCACACAGTGCATTTCTGCTGAACACATCTGAAATCTCTTCCCTCAGAGGCTACATAACCAATGCCTGCGAGTTATCTTGCTGCTGTTATAAAAGCAACACGATTAGAGTGCTGAAGCTAATTTAAATCCCGTTGAATGCTATTGTAAAGCAGCAAGAGACGATCTGGTATGTAATGTGTCGTTGAGCCATCCTCAGAGTGGGCACATCAGTCTGATACCCGAAAATTTAAGGGCTACATTCAGAGACTTTAACATAAATTGCAAATCCTGCGTGAACTGGTTCTGTTTAATGAGACTTTCAGGTACTTAAGGTACAAGTCTCATTTAATTTTGTGACCACTTGAGGACTCTTAACTAGCCACAGACTGAAGTATCTTCTCAGATCCCCAGTTATCCTGAGCATCCTCTGGGTACCACGGCATCTCTGCTCGCAGCATGAGCAATGGGCATGGAGCTGGGGAAAAGGCTGTGATAAATCTGAGCACTGGGGGAGAGGCCAAAGTGGAGTTCAATTGTACAGGTCAGTTGTGTTGGAGGTTCTTCTAATCCCCTGCTCTGTGGGCTTTGTAGGGATTTAGGGGTGGTGTGTGTTTTTGAAGAGCTGTGTTTTGTAGCTGTTAAAGAAGTGTCTCAGCCTCTGCGCTATGGAAAGGTGATGCCACTCCCACACACAGCCAGGGCATAACCCTGGGAGAGACAAAGCATCCCCCACGCTACCGGACAGCCCCATTAGCCCAGCTCATGAGAAGCAAACCACATACTGAGCTAAGAGGTTTTGCCTTGACCTTCGCTAGCTGCTGCAACACCCCAGAGCTCCAGCAGTTGCCACATTGCAGAGCCTGAGCAAACAAATTGCCAATTCAGCAGGGAGAAGCGAGTTGGTTGGTACCTGAGCACGACAAAAGACTGCAGCATTCAACTGCTCTCCTGAGCCTGGCATTGCAGACACGGGCTACTAACAGTTGTGGGTTTTAATTGCTCCTGCAATAGCAAGGGGGGTTGAATCACGCCTTTTTCTCCCCCCCCTTTCCCAGCGCACCTGAAGGCAGATGGCAGCGATGCAGCCGGGCTGGGTGGGTGGTTTCCCCCGGTGCTGAGCAGAGGGCTCCTGATTACCCTGCAGACAGTCGCAGAGCATTTTGTCCCATCTCGAACCAGCCCCATTGCTGGCTCTTGGCCATGCCTGACACAGACTCATGCCCTAATCCATTTTCCCCCCTCGCCTGACACTATCAGGATGTCCTCGTTGGCCGGTGGGCAGTGTTGCATGAGTTTCAGCCCTTCATAGGAGCTTTGTTCTGGAGTCACTGCCCCTGGCCCAGCCAGCTCGTGATTTCCTGCTGTATTCTATGCCATAACATTATAAGCGTGGGGAGGGGAGGAGGAAGGAGAAATGGCTGCGAGTGTACGGGAAGGCAAGCACCAAGGAAGCCTAGGCCGTTGCCCGCAGACCACAAGGGTTGAGAAGGAAGGTTACCTGCTTTGCAGGAGACATAAACCCTATCCTGGGCACGTTCCTGCCCCATCAGGTGTTTCACAGGCTGTAAAAAAAACCTGTTTGGTGTTGAGAAATTGAACAAGAGTGATAAGTAGGCAGTTTCAAAACAAACACTCAGCTTTAGAGAGCCCCCCACAAAGACAGAGGCCATCACCAAAGCAAAGAAGCGAGGAGGTCTGCCCTCTTGTCTTATGTCCTGGTTTGGGCCAGGACAGAACCGATTTTCTTTTAGTAACTTTGCTTTTTAGTTAAGTCTCTTCTGAGAAGCTGCACTCTCTGAAATTAACTGCATGTTTTTCCAGACAGTAGCTGCTTCTAGCAGTGATAAGACTCGGTGTTTATAGTCAGTGCTGGAACATCAGCAGCAATGGTATGCAGAAAGGCCCTTGCTTATAGTTATCCCTATGGAGACCAAGGTCAATGCTTGC